>CM062815.1:820017850-820490350 GCA_031772625.1 Pinus tabuliformis
GCTCTTGGTGAGGCTGAGTTTAGGCAAAGGCTTCCCAGACTTGCCTACGGGAAACTAAAAGTGAATGTGAGTGTGAATGCATGGTGATACTAAGTGTAAGCATAAGTGAATGATCATGCATGCAAATGGTGAATGACCAATTTAGAAAATGGAACAACATGCATGTGGTTGAGGCGAGTCGCCAAATCCATGACCGTTCATAAAAGATTGTTTCATGCATGTGAAAACAACGAGTTAGCAATGAAAACTGAAACAATGCTAGGACAAGATAATATACATGTAAATGACAATAGTCATTCAAAGAAATCAAGAAAACAATACTCATATAAGTGAAAGCACAAAAAGAAACATAAATTCAACACAAGGCATGGGAAGTGGGCTTACCCCAAAATAACTGAGCTGAATGTGCCGACTGCTCCTAGATGTGATGTGGGATGTCAGAGATGCAAGTATTATGTGAGAAATGAGCTCTGTAGCATCTATTTGATGAGTTTTGATAACATCGATGTTGTGATGCGCATGCCACAAATCTATGGAAGCGACACTTAGTGGGAGGTTTCTAAAATGAACCTTGCATGTAACCTCCAACTACTAAACATAGATCCCTAAAACAAGGGATTCCTTTGCATGCTACCTTGGAAGAAGCAACCCATGCATGCAAGTAAGTTTTTTTAGGTCCTAAGGGGAACCGGTCAACTTAGCTACTCATGCAAGAGACTCCTCGAGTGCTGGAGAAAACTGTGCATTCCTAGCTGGGCATTGGGCTGGTTTCCCAGGAGATTTGCACAATTTCTGGGTAGAGCAGCTGACTGCTACCTATATTTTTGCAAATTTTGGGCTAAGCAACCCTAATGGGAAAAATTGCGCAATTCCTATTAGGAGTGTTGACTAGTAGGATTGCACAATCTTGGAGCCAAGCAGGCTTCCAAATGGGATTGCGAAATTTATGGAGGGAAGGTTAGTTGCTCTTCAAAAATGTGCAATTTTCTTGGGGAAGCTACTCAACTTGCAACTTGACCAAGTCTGTGTGAACAGCCTGTTAGGGGAATGGATCAAGCTATGATCGACAGTTTTCCTTCGTGCAAGAAAGACACTGAATCTTGTGAACTTGACGAAGCAAGGCAAGTTGTTGTGATGGTTGGAAGGGAGGCTCCAAAGCGAAGCTAAGGAAACATTTTGGAGGGTGGTTGTAGCCGCTACAACACTTGGCAACACACTGGTAGAACTCCAACAAGAGTGGACCTTGTTTGTGAAAAGAAAGTCTAACACATCTGGAAGTATTGTTCAGTTCTTAGCTCCTCTTGGTTTCCACACTAGCTTGATTGTAAGATGTAGCATATGCCAAGCTCTTGGTCAATTGACATGCATTCCAAGTCAAATCAACACAGTTGTTTCGATTGGGGCAAAGGGGAATATTGATGCACAAGTAGTATAGTCATCAGAGCCTTAGTTTCATCTCTGGTGTTGCTCCGCTACCAGTAGATCTGGACAGTACCTCGACGGAATCACATAGGAATACAAGCATGGCTTCACTACCAGTGAGCCTTTTTAGTACCCCGGTGGAGTTACTTCAATCACCTCCCTATGCAGGAAGCCTTTCTTCTTTCACCTTATTCATTTTTCATTTTTTTCAAATTTTTTTCACTTTTTTCGTTTCGAAGGTAGAAGAGGGATCCCAGCTTATTGAGAGCAAAAGAGGTTTTTCCAGCAGAGAAGTAGTTTATATATCTCTGACATGCCTGTTTAGGCTTTCCCGCTCACCTTACTCTACTTGATTGAGCTGGCAAGGGTTAAACCAAAAACAACCAACTAGAGTAGGTGACACCAGTTAGTGCACAAGTGTTGTGTTTTCACCAAGGTTCACTTCGAACAGTACGTATTTTGCATTGACATATCATGGACTGAAAGTAACAAGTTCTTCATACAGAGGCAGGATGACAGATAACCAAGTAATGATATGAGCACAAGGCCTCTTGTACTTTACCCAGCTTGTTTCAAGAGTCATACATGGTTTCACACGAAACTATCCTATGAAACGAAACAAGCGAACTAACAAACAATAAAGCAAAGCAAGAGTAGAATAAAAATCGAAAGAAAAGTAAGTAAGAAAAAAATCAAGTAGGAAAACAAACAAACAAACAAAGTAATAAAACAATCATGCAAGCAAACAACTCAAAAGCAAACAGTATTCCTACTCCTAAGCTAGCAGTGCATGGGCCATCTCACATGAAGTGATACTTCCAATGCATCCACCGGCACATTGGTTGACCCATGCTGGTGAAGGCATGGTTTGCGAACGAGATAGTTGTGCGAACCAGCAAACAAGAAAGATATAACAATGAAGGAAAACACACTATGAGCTTACAAGTGATCACAGAACAAATATGAGTGAAAGTGCATGACATGTATTCTATGGTATTGCCATGACGTTATGCTACACTACATGTAGATGTTGAGTGAATCCATTCTCTTGACTGTAACATGCAGGCAAATGTGAGAAAGGTAGACCACTTGTGATGTGCACGTGTGCTTGATGTGTAAGATTCATTCAATGCACGAGTGATGGGATCGTGTAGATCGAGTGGAAGAAGTGAAATCTGGATGTTTGGTTGATCTTCAATGCAAGGCAGAGAGTGATGAGGAGCCTTGAATGTTTCAACAATTTCCTGATCGAAAGAAAAACCAACCTTAGGACAGCGAGGGCCTGATATAACCATCATCTTAAGTTGAAGTTCCTCGATGATCTGGGAGGGTTTCGACCTCATGGACAGATAGATCATTGTAGACCAGTGTCTTAGATAGATTAAAAATGGTTGAATCAACATTGTGATCAGATGAGGAAGTGAATAGATCACGACAACCAAGATCAGAATTCGAGATGTACATCGACATCATCATGATTGGATGTATCAAGTAGAGGGGTAGATGAGAAGAAAATATGTTTAACGTCTATGTTTTCAAGAAAGATAAATGACAGATTGAATGGAATTTCCAAGGAATATGTGTCCTATACACATTCTAATGATAGACTAACATCCAAGGTGTCCTATGAATGATTGGAAGTAGAAGCATCTGGAAATGAGTTTCCACAGGAGAAATTAGTAGTGAAAGAATCACATGGGATGTTAGGATGAAGAAGATGAGGTGCGGCTAGAAGGGAGTCATCCTTCACTGCGAGCTCTTCTTTAGATTCCCGCACACACTCATCATGAATGATGGCACAGGTTGGCTGCATAACACCAACTTTGTCGATAGCTTGATCCTTGTTCACAACAGGTGAGGAGGCTGGAATGGGAGAACACAAGGTAGTATAATACAAAGGATCTACAAAATGCGAGGATGGAGGTTGAGGGAATGAGTCCACGTGAAAACCAACAGGCTTTCTATCTAAATCTGTGCAAATCTCTAGAGCATGTGGGGTGGGAGGATGTGACAGTTCAACCGAGGTGTGTGCATGATCTCCCACATCACTCTGTAGTGGTGGAGCTATTTGATGAGGTTAAGGCAGGCAGTCAGTTGTGACAGCAAATGTGCCTGCCTGTGATTGCGCAGCTCCATCACCAAAGTTTGTTGAGTGAGGTTCAGATATGTGAAGAAGATACTCAAATCTTCCATCAAGAAATTCCAAATCAATATCATCTTCCGGGAATCGATGTGCAAGATTATAAAAGTGTGTGTGAAACTATTCAACGGATTCATCGAGTGCTTTTTGTAATTTCAGAATTTCTTTGTTGAGTGCTTTACAATCATAATGATTGAAAGCATGGTCTGTTTTTGTGACCAGATGAGCAAGAGAATGAATAGATTTTTCAAGCAGAGTGGCACACCAATGCATTAGGTGCCCTCAAAGTGTGTAGATGAACAATGCGCAACTCATGTATTCTTCAAAGAATCCATGTCTTTTACATGAGCCTACAATGCTGACCGCGTGCCTTACCAAGGCTACATAGCCTCCACCATCGAATGTTTTATGAGACAAATTATTTGAGAGATTTTCTGAGATAATGAAGTCATTTCCATATGACATGCACTCTGGAAGAGAAACTCGGTATGTAGTCATGATAGATGTGTAGAGATTCAAAATAGATGTGAGGACTCAGCTTGTCATCTAGCCCTCTTTCTAGCACCAAAATGTTGACAGTGCTAGACCTGCCAACATGTAAGGGGATCTCCCCCATAAGAAGTCCCAATTAGACCTTCGAATGTTTGGTGTATGAGTCCTAGTAGTGGGTCTTATAGTAACGCCTTGACTATGATGTCACTCAGAGGAAAGTAAGATAACTCTATCAGTAGGAAGGGTGTGACTGTTGTAGTGAGTCAAGGAAGGTGCATGAGAGGTTCTAACACAGGTGGGTTGACATGAGGGTGAAGGTGAGCTCTAGGTTGAAAGGGATCAGTCCCAACTTGGCTAGGAACACATAACACAAAGGACATACACATTTTCCAGCGGAGCAGTCCACTCGGATACGGTAGTCACATCATACAAGGTAAGATAACATGTACAACACTCATGGATCAATTCAAACGAGTGCATCAGTTGTTACAGTGTAAGTTCCAATCATACAATAGATCCATGTAAATCCACTAGCCCCAACAGTGGAACGTTACAGCCACATCCGCATACTCCTCCAAAGAGATGAACTAGCCTTGTGCAGTGGAGAAGCTAAGGTGCGTTGTCCAAGCTCTTTCCAAGATAGTTTTAACAGAAGCTTGGCTAACCAAAAGTCATTATAATGAGTTATGAGGGACTATTTATAGCAAAGGGTGGGGTGACCCTTGAAATTCCCCTTTGTGACAGTTCAACTACCCTCATGACTCTTCACCTACTCTATGACTATACATCCAACTACTGACACTTGACTTACACTTGACAGGACTCAACATTACAATGCACATGTTCCCATGTGAGACAAAATTGCTTGAGCAAGCCATACAAGACATCACTAACACTCATTCCATTGTGATGAGAACAACTCTTTAATATGCTTCTGATGGTGAAGGTGGTGAGCTGATGCCAAGCTTGGTCATCCACAATGGTGTGCATGCACCCCAAAGTGACATCTAGATAAAGCGAACTCTTGCCTCTGTTGCGATCGGTGCATTGGTTCGGCTCCTTCATCCAACTCATCTGCTAACATGCACATGGTCTTCTTGGGTGCAGCTACACTGACAACACAATGATGCATAGTGTACATGTTGATCTTAAAGTGTGTGCTGGTGGTTATGCACATCAACTTTCCTAAGTACATGTTTAGCTTCAGTTGGACTCGCTTCTTGTCTTTTCCCTGGTGAGTGTGTTGAATGGGTTGGGTTGCATGCATGTGCACAATGACATGCATGCTTTTGAATCCCTTACATGTGATCACCAACACTTCTCACCATGTCTACTCCATGTTAGCTGATGGGATGGATATTTAACTTGTATGGGTGTAGTTCCATTTGTGAGTGCATGTTGAGCCCACTTTTGTTCTTGATCCTGTTGCAATCCATTTGTCTATCTGTGAAGCTTCATGTTCTTCCTTGAGTTGCTGGTTCAGCACATGCAAATCCTTCTTTGTTCCATTCCCTATCTTTGCGTGATCTTCATGTCGTTTCGTCACCTCATAGTCTAAGTCTCCAAACTTTCTTTCATCACCAGTGGATGTGCTTGAGCTTGCAACTTTGTTCCACCTCTATGTTGTCAACAACCTTCCTCTTGTATAGATTACATCCGCTACATTCGTTGTGTTTGTTGAATTCGTTGTGTTCACTGCATTCACTGTGTTCACTGAATTTGGTATGCTGCATTCAACTATTGTTCATTATGCTGCTTGTTGTGATGCTATTGTTGTCATATCTTGGTTTCCTTGCCTATGAACAACTTGATATCTTCGTGAGAATGAAAGCTCATAGACGTCTGATTGATTGCATCTCTAGGTGTGCTTTTGATCCAGGTGGATATTGGTGGCCACCCTCCTATTCCACATTGACCTCCACCATTGTTTCTTTCAGTTTTTTAGTTTCCTTATTTGTAGCACAATTTACTATCTTTGGTAGTTTTTTGGGTGAGGCCCTAAACGATGTTTTTTGGGAAACTGGGAGCAACATGGGTCCATGGACCGATATTTTTGATCCCAAGGTTGTATTCCTCGAATAGATCTTCTAACGAGGTATTCTGCGCATCAAATAGAGATCGTATGCCAAAGTTACGAGCCGGGGAAGTTGATGTACCAATTTACCCAAAATAGGGCCCATAGTTTGGCGCTTCATCTCCTAGGGTTAGGTTTTTTGATGTTTAGGGTTTTCCATTATTTATCAACAATAAATAGGCCTTCAAGCCTCATTGTAAGTGTTAGCCCTGCTATGTACTTGTGCGTTTGGAGGACCAAAATACTAGCATGGTTGTGTGTTTTGCAAGCAGGGATTTAGCAACAATTGTTTTCTCCATCTCCTTCATGTTTTTTCATATATACTCCCATAGCCTTCGCCACCTCCGTTTTCCTTCAAGGCCAAGTATTAGCCCCTTTTCCGTCAAAACCCTCGGTGCTAAGGTTTTAAACCTATAGGACCGCGTGCCTCCAAAACGAACGCTATCCGACCATCCGGCACTTTCCCTGCCACATCAGTCACATAAAACACGTGTGCTTTTTTCGTCGTCCGATCGTCCATCTCCCTATCCAACGGTAATTTCTCCTGCCACGCTCATAAGCTTCACACACATTAGCCAGTAGGGAAAGCGGTTTGCCACTGGTCCCATCGGCCACGCTTCGATCGGTGAATGGGATCGCGCGGGTCTGTAGGAATACCACCATCCTCCCATAAGCGGTGCGGGGAATACTGCCCGCCACCAAAACTGCCATCTCCGCATGTTATCTCCTGCACTATTTGTCCGCCTGATAGCCGTCGGATCTACCCAACCACGATCTGACGACCCACGTTTATCCGTCCATGTATCTCCCGATATCCCCTGTAAGACGATCTCCGTTGTCTGTATGTAAGATCCGATGGCTCACAATCATTTTCGCCTCCATTTCCTCCCGACACCTCCCGCTGATAGATCTCTACCACCCATTCACTTGATCCAAAGGCTGTTGTTTACTCCCGGTCCCACTCATTTGTTCGCCATGCAGTCTTCGAATCCATAACCATTCTATACATCTGAAGGATGAAATGATCAGCTACCCTATACCCGGCGCAGTTATTCCTCAACCATTGCATTCAACAGAAAGGATGGCCAAAGAAGGAAAGGATAGCCTCCAGAAATTAAAGCACTTATCAGTTATGGAGCTTCTTCTGTACAACACTCCACCTGTTCAGGAAGGGCAACCGAGCACCAGAGAATGTCAAATTCACTCATTGAAACAACAGATTGTATCAGAGACCCGTATTAGATAGTTAATGTGGTTGGTGGTCGATTATGACCCCTCCACGCATAGAGCAGTAGGATATTTTTGTAATCAAACTATATATATATCCAAAAGACAGAATGTAATAGGGTTAATGGTTGTAGTTTTGATGTAAGGTTCTACTTCTAGAGACTCTAACTACTATGATACCTGCAGCGTCTGGTCTTCATTTTCAGCTAATACAAGCTTCTTTTGTTGTTAATTGCTCACTTTCCATTTCTACTCTGTTCTAGGCTGTGCCTGCTATGAATTTGTTCATGTGCTCTTGATTTTTAGCATTAAAGGGGCTGTCATCCCACCTCTGTGTTAGAATCTAGTATGTATCATTGAATGTGCTATGCAGGTTTCCATTTACTTAGTGCCAGAGAGCTGTCATCAAGTCTGTGCATTAGGAAATAAATTTGCAGACCTCTTTACTGGTTGCAGCCGGCCATCACATGGTCTTGTGCATCTGCTGGTGTGTTCAGTATTCTCCATGTTCACCTAATCCTCAAACTGTGAGTAATTGGTGGTCTAAAGCCTTGTAGTCTAGGGGTGGTCACCCATGTCTGGGGTTAAGCATAGTAGAAGTGGTTATCTGGCTTGAATATGCATCATTCCTTCCATTCGTCCACCTGTTTCCAACATTTTTGTTGAGTTTGTAATGTTCCCAAGCATCTCTGAGATACAACCTAGGAGAGTTTCTTGGGGTGATAACATTAATTGGCACCGTTGCCGGGGAGAGGGGATTGAAGTTCAACTTCCTTGGGAGACGACACAGTTCCAGACTTTGATGATAGACAAGGTCTAGGCACATTTCTGGTCGTAATCATCTATCTGGTGACTCCGCTGGAGGAAGACCAACCTTAGGCGACTCCACATTGCAGTTATGGCTCAGTTTGTGAAACACACTCGAAGAAATCCTCAGAAATCACCAGCTGAACCAGTGCCTAACCCTGAGAAGATCTTTAAGCAGAAGAAAACATCACAGAAAGGGGCATCAAGATCACGTAAGCCTAAGAAAACTCATGCATCTCTGAAAGATAAATTTATAGCTGAAGATATACAGTTTGAAGGTTTAGAGCCCAGCACTGTTAGTAAGGAAATTCCTTCATAGATTAATACATCCCCTTGTTCAGTTAGTTGTCCTTTGAATCTTAGTCCAAAGAAAGCTTCCCATACAGTCGAGAACATCCCTTTGTCTCTATCCTACCATTCAATTTTCCAGTATCCTTCCACATATTTAATCATGGCAGGCCAGCAAGCACCCACGAAGATAGAAAGAATTGTTGCTACTAGATATGGACCTTTGGTCTTGCCTGTTCCTTTGAATCCCATCCCTGTGGGAGAATATCAGAAGTATATGCCCAAGTTTATTGGTATAGAGGGAGTGACAGCAGAAGAACACCTTGGGGCTTTCTATAGTTATGCTAATAACTTAGACATAAGTGAAAATGATGTGTGGATGAGAGTTTTTGTCTAGAGCCTTGATGGAGAGGCCAGAAAGTGGTTCAAAGAACTAGCCCCTAGATCTATTGCTGATATTGAAGCCTTAGATGATGCATTTTTGAAGCACTGGGGAGATAAAAAGACTTGCTGTATTACCATACAGAGTTTGGTAACCTGAAGAGGGAAAATGGGGAATCATTGCCTGATTTTAATAAAAGATTCAATCGTATGTATAGTAAGATACTAGCAGAGGTAAAGCCTACACCCACCTGTGCCAAACTTACTTATGCCAATTCTTTTGACTCTAATTTCTACCTATTGTTGAGAGAAATGAGATGTGCTACTCTGGCAGACATGCACGATGCAACCCTAGAAGTAGAGTCTAATATCATGGCTGTAGAAAAGCTCAAAAGTCAAGCTGACAGAAGGAGGCAGAGAAGTCAAGCTTCTACTTCCTCTGCATCATCTTCTGATCCAAAATTTGATAAAATGACTAAGATGATAGAGTCATTGGCTGCTAAAGTATCTAAGATGAAGGTTGAGAAAAATTCAGGAGAGACAAGGTAGCAGAACACATTTGCTCCAAGAAACCCAAATCCTTTCAGAAGAGAAAATGAGAAATTACAAATCATTCAGAGGGGTAAAGAACCAAATGAAGAACAAAAGGTTAAAGCTCCTTTCCAAAACGTAGTCATGGAGGAGGAACAATTTGAAGATGAGGATGAAATTCACTGCATGGAAGATAAAGGCAGTGCTGCATTTCTGACATTGGATGCATATGAAGAATCATTGCCATAGGAACAAGATAGTCAAGAGTGGGACAGAGAAGTTGTTCTGCAAACTGAGGAGCAGTGAAGATATAATCTGAGGTCGAATGCAAAAAATGTCAAGGAGAATCCTGCCCAAAGAGCTGCTGTCCAAATAGAGTCACAGAATATCAGACAGAGAAGACTAGCAGTTGATCTAGTCATCCTTAAAGCACTAGTTCAAGAGGTAAGAGGTTCTGACAAGTTATCTTCCACTTTCAACTTAGAGTTAGAAGTCCACAAATTAAAAATATATGTGCCTCTAGTAGAATTGGTAAAGAGTGAAGTATTTAGAAAGCCTATCCTTGAAGCCCTTAAGCTGGAAACCACACAAACCTCCACTAAATCTGTCAATTTGCAAGATGATAAGCATGTTGTTGTGCTTAGCCCCATGATTGAACCTGCTGATAATAATTCTCCATCATTTTATGTCTCCTTGACCATTCATGACAAAATCCTCCATAATTTCCTGCTAGACACAGGGGCCAACCACAATTTGATGCCTAAAGCTGTCATGGAAGAGTTAGGCCTTGAAATCACTAGACCATATCATGATTTATTCTCTTTTGATTCAAAGAAAGTGAAATGCCTAGGCTTGATAAAAGACCTGGCCATTACCCTAACTCAGCTGCCCATGAAGAGTATGATGATGGATATTGTGGTAGCAGATGTCCCTCCAAAGTTTGGTATGCTGTTGTCTAAAGGATGGATTAAGAGACTAGGTGGGACATTACAGAATGATCTATCTTATGCCACTGTCCCAGTTTTTGGAGGAGAAAGCAGGAGATTGTACATAGAAGCACAGTTGGCGTACATCATTAGTGATGAGAAGAATCCTATTAATCATCCCTTATATGCTGTGGACACTGGTTTTGGAGCATGTATCCTCCAAATAGAAGAATCTCAGAAGGCCTTAATGCATATCAAGGAAACCATTAGTTCAGGCTGAGGAAGAGTAAGGAAGTCAGGTTTGGGAGATGTTCTTTAATGGAGCATGTTCCAGGGAGACTGCAGGAGTAGGGGTGGTGTTGGTATCTCCAGAACAAAAAAGCACACAACTGTCTTTCAAGCTGGCTTTTCAAGTCACTAACAATATAGCAGAATATGAGGCTCTACTATTGGGCCTTAATGCAGCAAAAGATAGAGGAATCAGGAACATAAAGGTGTTTGGGGATGCTGATCTGATCATTCAACAAGTAAATAAAACTTTTCAGGCAAAGCACCCAAGGCTGAAAGCATACAAAGATGAGGTATGGAGACTCAAAGATTCCTTTGATAATTTTTGTATATCATATATCCCTAGAGCCAGAAATTAGCTTGCTGATTCCCTTGCTGTGTCTACTAGCATCTTTATCCCTCCCATGCCTCCCAAACTAGTTTATGAAGTCCAAATGAAATAAAGGCCATCCTTGCCTGATAATGTCTAGCATTGGAAAGTTTTTGATGGTGATGATGAAATAAATAGGTTTCTGCAAGTCATTGGTGAATTTTCTGAAATACAAATTGACCAAGAAAATGAAGGCTTGGAAGAAAACCTCCAATCCCAACTTAGAAACAAAATTGGCAAAAATAGCATTGTCCAGCTTCCCAACAATCATATTCCTAAGGGTTTAATTCCTTTAGAAAGATTGTTTTACCAAAATGATGTGCCTTACAAGGCTGCCCAGAAAGGAGACCAATCTGCAGTCTGTAAGCATGACATAGGGAGTCCAGGTCAGCCTAGATACATAAATCTATCTCCTCATCTGTCTACTAACCAAAGTTCTGAATACTGCAATTTAATGAAGCAATTTGCTGATGTGTTTTCCTGGTAGTATAGTGACCTGAATACCTATGATAAAAAGATTATTCAGCATAAAATCCCTCTCGAGAAAGATACCATTCCTTTCAAGAAGAAGCTGAGACCAATAAATCCTTTGCTCCTTTCTCTGATAGAAAAAGAAATTAAAAAGTTACTGGCTGCCAAGATCATAGTCCCTCTCAGATATTCAAAATGGGTAGCCAACTTGGTGGTAGTGAGGAAGAAAACTGGAGAAATCAGACTGTGTGTTGATTTCAGAAACTTAAATAAATTCTCTAAGAAAGACAACTACCCTCTGCCCAAGATGGAGTATTTGCTATAGAAGGTCTCAGGAGCCAAAGTTATGTCTTTCTTGGATGGATTTTCAGGGTTTAATCAAATTGTTGTACATCCAGATGATCAAGAGAAGACTGCATTCACCACTCCTTGGGGCACTTTTATGTATGCCAAGATGCCTTTTGGGTTGATGAATGCTGGAGCAACCTTTCAGAGAGCTATGGATATAGCATTTGTGGGAGAGAAGGATAAATTTGTCCTCATCTACCTAGATGATATAATAGTATACTCCAGCAGCCATCAAGATCATCTGCAACATTTGAAGAAGGTGTTCCTAAAGTGCAAGAGGTTTGGAATTTCAATCAATCCTAAAAAATCACAATTTGCTTTAGAAGAAGGCAGGCAATTACGACATGTGGTTTCTGCTGTAGGTGTCTGAATTGACCCAGAAAGAGTAAAATAAATACAGACTTTGTCTGTCCCAAGATCAAAGAAGGATATCTAGTCCTTTCTGGGAAAAATTAATTTTGTAAGGAGGTTTATACCAAATTTTGTAGAATTAGTGAAGCATATTACCTCCATGTTGAAGAAAGGGTCAGAGATTAAGTGGACTGATTCAGCAAGAAAATCCTGCGAGTCCATTAAGAAAGCTATTATGGAGGCTCCCACCTTAATAAGTTCGGATTATAGCAAGGAGCTCCATATATTTTTATTTGCCTCTGAAGACACCATTGCAGCAGCGTTATTGCAAGAAGATGAAGAAGCTTTAGAGCATCCAGTGGCATTTTTCAGCAAAAACTTAAGGGATGTTGAACTGAGGTATGACATTATTGAAAAACAAGCATATGCTCTTATCAAATTCTTGAAAGCTTTCAGAGTTTACACTGCATTCCGAAATAATTGCATATGTACCCTCTACTGCAATAAAATATGTCTTAACACAACCTGATGCTGATGGAAGAAGGGCAAAGTGGATTGCATTTTTGATTGAATTTAATATAGAGCTGAAGCCCACCAAACTTTTCAAAGGTCAGGGTCTTGCTAGGTTATTAGTTGAAAAAAATTACAAAACATTGGATATTGATTTCATGTGCACAATTGCAGAAAGTGGTCAAGCAGAAGAAGAGGAAGCAGTGAGTGGCCGAGAATCTAGCTTCTTGTGATTGGTATTATGAAATAGTTAAATTTTTGCTGAAGCTAGAAATCCCTCCAACCTCAAGCACAAGTCAAGCCAGAACTATTAAGCTTAGGGTAGCTAAATATTGCATTAATGAAAATCTGCTCTACTGGAGGGATCCATCTGGAATGCTTTTGAGGTGTCTAGACAAACAACAGTCAATAGAAGTCATGCAACAGTTTCATTCCAATATGTGTGGTGGACACCATTACTAGAAAACTACAGCTCATAAGATCCTCAGAGCTGGGTACTATTGGCCCACCTTAATTTCTGATGTATTTTGATTTGTTAAATCTTGTGACAGGTGCCAAAGATTTGAAGGAAAGAAACAATTGAAGTCCCTACCCTTAAAATCAATACATGCAAAAGGACCTTTTCAGCAGTGAGGCTTGGATTTCATTAGAGAGATCAATCCACATTCCACTGGCCAGCACAGATGGATATTAGTAGCCACTAATTATTTTACTAAGTGGCTTGAAGCAATCCCTACCAGAAAGGTTGATCATAGTGTGGTCATGAAGTTTTTGACAGAGAATATCTTTACCAGATTTGGTTTTCCAAATAAATTAGTCACAGACAATGCAGTAGCCTTCAGAGCAAAAGAATTGGTGGATTTGTGTGATTCAATGGATATTAAACTGGTTCATTCCACCTCATATTATCCTCAAGGCAATGGTCTAGCAGAATCCTCTAACAAAAGCCTGATAAGGATAATCAAGAAGCTGCTGGAAGACAACAAAAAGAACTGGGATTCTAAGCTCAAATATGCATTGTGGCCTGACAGAGTGACCATTAAGAAATCCACAGGGAGTTTTCCATTCAAGCTGGTGTATGGCATTGAGGCTCTATTCCCAATCTAGTTAACTCTCCCTGTGGCAAAGTTCCTTCAAGAGGAATGCAGTGAGGAAGAAGACATGGAAAACAGGATCACTAATTTAGCAAAGGTACATTAGATTAGAGAATAGCTGGTTGAAAAGGCTGCAGCACATCAAAAAAAGATAAAGGAAGCATTTGACAAAAAGAAAAAATCAGATAATTTTTAGGTTGGAGACTTGGTTCTGAAGTGGGATGCATTTAAAGAAAAGAAAGGTAACCATGGGAAGTTTGATGCTTTCTAGACAGGGCCTTTTATCATTTCTTAGATTCAAGAGAACAACACCTTCATACTAAAAAGTATGGGAGGAGAGACAGTTTTTAATGGCCCAGTTAATGGGGAATTTCTGAAAATTTATGTGATTTAAGGTCTTTGGCCTTAAAGGTTGTAAATATTTTGTTTTATCAGTTGTAGTGTAGTATCAGTGAGACTCCATGCCCAATGGAACACTAGGGATTTTGTTAATTTTTTTTTCATCAAGAAGGCATTGATCTGCAGGTTCTTGAGACCACACAGGGAGGATCTCATCCCCAGAAGGAGCCAGTGTTAGCCCTGCTATGTACTTGTGCATTTGGAGGACCAAAATACTAGCATGGCCATGTGTTTCGTAGGCAGGGAGTTAGCAACAGTTGTTTTCTCCATCTCCTTCATGTTTTTTCATATATACTCCCATAGCCTTCGCCACCTCTAGTTTCCTTCAAGGCCAGGTATTAGCCCCTTTTTCGTAAAAACCCTCGGCACTAAGGTTTCAAACCTACATGACCATGCGCCTCCAAAACAAATGCTATTCGACCATCTGGTGCTTTCCCTGTCACATCAGTCACATAAAACACGTGCGTTTTTCCCGTCGTCCGATTGTCCATCTCTCGATCCAACGGTAATCGCTCATCCCACACTCGTAAGCTGCACACGCATTAGCCATTGGGGAAAGCAGTTTTCCACTGGTCCCATCGGCCACGCCGACTAGTGAATGGGATTGCGCAGGTCTGTAAGAATACCGCCATCCTCCCATAAGCGGTGCGGGGAATACCACCCGCCACCAAAACCGCCATCCCTGCATTTTATCTCTCGTGCTATTTGTCCACCCGACAGCTGTCGAATCTACCCGACCACGAGCCAACGGCCCACGTTTATCCATCCACATATCTCCAATATCCCCTATAAGACGATCTCCGCCATCCATCTGCAAGATCTGACAACTCACAATCATTTTCGCCTCCATTTCCTCCCGACACCTCCTGCCGACAGATCTCTGCCACCCATTTACTTGATCCAATCGCTGTTGTTTACTCCCGGTCCCACTCATTTGTTTGCCATGCAGTCTTCGCATCCATAACCATTTTGTACACCTGAAGGATGAAGTGATCAGCTATCCTGTACCCGGCGCAGTTATTCCTCAACCACTGCATTCAACATAAAGGATGGCTGAAGAAGGAAAGGACAGCCTTGAGCAGTTAAAGCATTTATCAGTTATGGAGTTTCTTCTATACAACACTCCACCTATTCGAGAAGGACAACCGAGCACCAGAGAATGTCAAATTCACTCATTGAAACAACAGATTGTATTAGAGACCCATATTAGATAGTTAATGTGGTCGGTGGTCGATAATGACCCCTCCACGCATAGAGCAGCAGGGTATTTTTGTAATCAACCTCTATATATATCCAAAAGACAAAATGTAATAGGGTTGATGGTTGTAGTTTTGATGTAAGGTTCAACTTCTGGAGACTGTAACTACTATGATACCTGCAGTGTCTAGTCTTCATTTTCAGCTAATACAAGCTTCTTTTGTTGTTAATTTCTCACTTTCCATTTCTACTCTATTCTAGGTTGTGCTTGTTATGCATTTGTTCATGTGCTCATGATTTTTTAGCATTAGAGGGGCTGTCATCCCACCTCGGTGTTAGAATATAGTATGTATCATTGAATGTGCTATGCAGGTTTCCATTTACTGAGTGCCAGAGAGCTGTCATCCTGTCTCTGCATTAGGAAATAGATTTGCAGGCCTCTTTACCGGTTGCAGCCAGTCATCACATGGTCTTGTGCATCTGCTGGTGTGGTCAGTATTCTCCATGTTCACCAAATCCTCAAACTGTGAGTAATTGGTGGTCTAAAGCCTTGTAGTCTTGGGGTGTTCACCCATGTCTAGGGTTAAGCATAGTAGAAGTGGTCATCTGGCTTGAATATGCATCATTACTTCCATTCATCCACCTATTTCCAACATTTTTGTTGAGTTTGTAATGTTCTCGAGCATCTCTGAGATACAACCTAGGAGAGTTTCTTGGGGTGATAACAGTAAGAGTGTTCAGAGGCATGTAGCCACCACATCTCTTCTCAGAGATAAGCTACCATCGCCCGAGCTAGTTTATTTCCATTTTTGTTTGTAAGCATATTTCAGTGTTTTACATCAATGAAACGAAGTATTATTTCTATTGCATCTTTGTATTTATGGTCATATCTGTAATTTGTTGCATTCTTGTTTAAGTCTGGATCAGTGGTATTAGAGTGGTCTGCTCTTTCTCTATTTTTCTTTGCATGTCCCCAATGAGGTCAAGGTATAAGGAGATAGGGCTTGAACTAGTCAAACCTCTGCAAGACCAACCTCGTAAATCCTAACGGCCTCCCATGGAGGATGAAGAGAAATACAAGGGGGTAGGAGATCCCATAGAAATCTTGCTCGAAGAGGCCCTCGAGCGATAAAGGAACACGATGATGGACAACATTTCCCAGATCCTTCAGCGGCTACCCAGCGGCAACACATCTACTTCCAACAGCTACTCTGGAAGCACCACACCCTTTAAGTACAAGTTAACTTTGACATTCCCATATTTGAGGGTTAGATAGATGCAGACGTTGTAGATAAATGGTTGAATCTTCTAGAAGGGTATTTTTCTTTCTATGATTTTTCTAGCCAGGAAAATATTACTTTCGCTCTTCTCAAAGCCACCCCCCACGTAAAGGACTGGAGGGAAACATACTGCAAACAGAAGGATGAAAGTATGGCATCACTGTTTTCAACTACATCCACTTGGAATTCATTCCAGAATGCCATCAAGGAGGAGTACTACCCTGTCAGAAGCTATGAGGATAAATACATAAAGTGGACCATGCTACGGCAGGGAAGGGACCAAGACATGTGGAGTTTACCAATATTTTTCATACCCTTTACACAAAGTTGGGTATGAAGGATTGTGAGTTGCATTTGGTACTCAAATATCATGGTTGCCTACACTGGTACATCTAGGACAAGATGGAGTTCCTGGACATCTCCTCGCTCAGCACGACATACCGATATGCTGTGAAGATCAAGCAGAAGTTTAAACAGAAGAAGTGAGACTTTGAATTTGCAAATCTGAAGCAAGGGAAAGGTGCCCCCAAACCACTAAAGAAAGGACAAAGCCAATAAGGGGTAGCCCAGGACAACCTGCCAAAGCTATAAGTAAAGAAAAACACCATGAAGCCGAAGAAGGACACAGGAAAGTGGTTTGAGTTCCATAAGAGCTCCACTCACAACACAAGTGAGTGTTGGGCCAAGCAATAACTGGTAGTCGAGCTAAAGTCTTCAGAATCAAATGCATGTTCTGACTCTGAGTCAAAACCTGATAAGGGGAATGACAAAGGGAAGCAGATTATCGATGCGGAGCCCAACACGACCGTTGCCACCATGAAGATCTAGAAGGAGGAACCTAAAGATCCAGAGGAGGAGGAGCACCTCTTCCACTCCCAGATGTGGGTAAAGGGTTGCCCGCTACAATTCATTATCCACAACAAGAGCCAAAAAAACTCATTACAGCAGAGGTCGTGAAGTAGTTGGGCTTACCAACCACAACACATCCACAACTGTACTCCATTGAGTAGCTTCACCAAGGACAAGATCTTCAGATGGGCTAGTAGTGTCACCTTCCATACAACATCAAGCCCTTCACAGATGAGATATTGTGTGATGTTTATCCCCTTGATGTTTGTAATGTATTATTAGGCCAACCATACTTGTGGAATCGACATGCTGTTTATGAGTCCAGGCCTCATGCTGTTATTTTTACTTCGGGAAATAAGTTGTATAGGATACCAAAGGTAGCACTGCCTACCGCCATCTATTTGATTACTGCAAAACAATGCAATAAGCTCATTCCAAAACCAGGAATTTTTTTTCCTGAGGATACGCCCTCAAGGAAAGAAGAAGAGGGTGGCCATGACCTCTGGACAGGTCCCCTCTACACAACAACCACAGATGAACAAGGTCATGGAGGAGTACGAGGAAATCTTCATCTCCCCCACAAGGGTGCCTCTACACTGCTAGGTCAAGCACTCCATTGATATAACCCCAGGTGCACATTGCCCAATGGACCAATTGATCAGCGCTCCATTTTGGAGAATGACGAAATCAAGAGGCAAATTCAGGAACTGTTGCAGAAAGGTCACATCCGACTGAGTTCATCACCCTGTCAGAGCCCAATCATGTTAGTACAGATGAAGGATGGGACTTGGAGACTCTGTATTGACTATTGGGTGTTGAACAAGATCACTATCTAGAATAGGTACCTGATCCCACAATTTGATGACCTTCGGGACCCACGAAACCAAGAAAAATATTTTAGCAAGATCAACTTGAAGTCAGGATATCACCAGGTACCAATTGAACCCTCTGATATGTGGAAGACTGCTTTCAAATCCAAGGAGGGCCTTTTTGAATGTTTGGTTATGCCTTTCTGGTTGACGAATGCTCCTGCAACCTTCGTGAGGCTAATGGATGACATCTTGCAACCATTCACCAACTCATTTGTAGTGGTATACTTGGATGACATCCTAATATTTAGCTAGAGTTTGGAAGAGAACCTCCATCACATCCGATAGGTTCTCCAAATACTGCAGCAACACAAGCTATGTGCCAATTTGGAGAAATTCATTTTTGGCATGCCCAAGTTCAATATCTGAGATACATTATTGATGAATGGGGGCTCAATGGATCCAATTAAGATCCAATTCATTCAGGATTGGCCAGCTCCAACCACTCTGATAGAGATCCATAGCTTTCTGGGTCTTGCCAGTTTCTACCGTAGGTATCACTTGGCCCTTGATTCAAGTCACCAAGGGAGGATTGAAAGAAAAATTCTTTCGGTCTGAATCTCAACAGAAGGCATTCGCAGAGTTCAAACGTCACCTCTGCTCGGCACGAGTTCTCCCATTACCAGACTTGCAACAACCATTTGAGGTCGAGACAGATACCTCTGACTATGCTATTGGGGCAGTCCTTACTCAACATGGGCATCCAGTGGCATATCACAGTGAGATGCTTTCAAACACAGTTTAGAATTATCCCACTTATGACAAATAGATGTATTCCATTGTGCAGGCCTGCCGACATTACATTTTGGGGAAGGAAATGGTCATCCACATAGACCACCAGCCCCTGCAGGTCATATAGACACAAGGTAAGTTGCAGAATGATCACCATCAGAAGTGGTCCACATACCTACAACAGTTCCATTTGAATATCAAGTATAAGAAGGGCAATGCCAATAATTTTGCATATTTCCTCAGCTAACCACAGATCATGGCATTAACCACCATACTCAACTCTTGTGGGCACGAGACTTCCGATTGGCCACTTCCCTACAAAAGCGACCCAAAATTCGGCCACACATATTAGATTCTCTTAGAGGGTCAACATGTCCTAGATTTTCACCTCCAAGATGCCCTATTATGCAACCTGGGTTACCTTTGTGTTCCTTCAAGCAAGCATGCAAAGATGATTTGGGAAGTGCACTATAGTTGGCCTGCTGGGCATTTCGGGGTCAAGAAAATGGTGGCAGTACTACAAAAGTATTTCTATTGGACAAATATTCAAAAATATTTCAAGAAGTACATCAGATCCTGCACTGCCTGTTCCATTGCCAAACCAACCATCAAGAAGCAAGGCCTCTATACTCCATTTCCTACCTTTAGTCAACCTTGGGAATCCATCTCCATGGATTACATGACGGGCATTCCATCTACTAAGCATGGAAGCGACTATGTTTTTGTGGTCATCGACATATTCTTGAAGATGGCCATTATGGTGGCCTGTAATAAGAATATCACAACATAATCCACTGCTAAACTCTTCTTTGAATGAGTGTGGGTAAACTTTGGGATCCCATAATCTATCCTCTCAAATCAGGACAACAGGTTCTTTAGTTCGTGTACAACTCAAAGCATCCATTCACATGGGATGAGAACCTCCCCTATGTCTAGCATATCTATAACTGGGTTCTCCATAGCTCGACTAGCCACAACTTGTTTTAGGTGGGCTTGGGATTCCAGTCACTATGTCCCATTTATGTGGCCATGCCATTTGTAGCTACTCAGGTAGATTCGACTCATTTCAAGTCTGAAACCGATAAGGCAAAAAAATTCATTGAGCACATCCAACATATATGATAGAAGGTACATGACATTCTGGACAAAACAAATGCCAAATAAAAGTAGTGACATGATCAACATCGGGTGCCACACAAGTTTAAGTTGGGCGACAAAGTCTGGCTGCATTTGCAAAAGGAACGCCTTACTGGAGCCTATCAGAAACTCATACCACTCTGATATGGTTTGTATACCATTACAAAGGCCATGGGAGACAATTCATTTGAGCTTAGCATTCCCCCATTCCTTGGCTTGCACCCAGTGTTCAATGTGGACCACCTTCGACCATACTTCCCACCATTGCTAGACACATCCGACATTGCAGAACAATTCACACCTACAGAGTTAAATCCAGATTGCATGGAATAGGCCACAATTGATCAGATCATGGACATGTAGAACAAGAACACCTGACCATAAAGGATCCAACTATATCGAGTTGTCAAAGTAGACCAACTCCTTCACCAGGGCAAGTGGCTCACCAGGGACCAAGTTCAGCAAAAGTTTCCTCATTTCATGGAGGAAATCAATGCAATGGGAACCATTACTTCCGAAGGGGGGAGGAATGATCTAGGTGGATATTGGTGGCCACCCACCTATTCCACTTGAACCTCCACCATTGTTTCTTTCAGTTTTTCAGTTTCCTTATTTGTAGCACAATTTACTATTTTTGGTAGTTTTTCGCGTCCTAAACTTCTGGAGCCGTTTTGAAGCCCTAAACGATGTTTATTGGGAACACTGGGAGAAACAGGTGTCCATGGATCAAGTTTTCTCATCACAAAGTTGTAGTCCTCAGATAGATCTTTCTAATGAGGTATTGTGCATGTCAAATGAAGATCATATGCCAAAGTTATGACCCCGGGAAGTTGATGTACCAATTTACCCAAAACGGGGCCCATAGTTTGGCGCTTCATCTCCTAGGGTTAGGTTTTTGGATGTTTAGGGTTGTTTCTCAACAATAAATATGCCTTCGAGGATCATTGTAAGACAATTTAGAGGCATGTAGCTGCCACATCTCTTCTCAGAGATAAGCTACCATCGCCCGAGCTAGTTTATTTCCATTTTTGTTTGTGACCATATTTCAGTATTTTACATCACTGAAATGAAGTATTATTTCTATTGCATCTGTATATTTATGGTCATATCTGTAATTTGTTGCATTCCTATTTAAATTTGGATCAACTTTGGATGGTGTCTTTGACTCTGATCTCTTGGAAACCATTGTACCTACACTGCTGAGAGGCAGATGGACATCTACAATACCTGGAGACATGGCAACACTCATGGCAGAATCTGTCAGTCAAAAATGAAAATGAACATGAGAATTGACTGGAAACATACCTGTGTGACTGGTCATGAAGGTTGTGCAATTTCGATCGGGAGGTTGGGAGACCAACTGCCAAGACTGCATGAGGCACAGTCTGGGATGCTGGGAGACTGACTGACTGCTGGAACTACACAATGCATAGTGTAGTCTGGCTGTTGACTTCGGGGATTGCCCAATGCGCAATCTTAGTTGGCAATGGTTGCAGGCTCAGTGACTGCATTGCGTAATTTTCTTGGCCAACAATCACTGTCCCTCAGGAATGCGCAAAATACTCCTGGGGGACAGTTAGTGGGCATAAATGTGCATTTCCTGAGAGGAAGATAGAGCCTTCCCTCTCAAGATTGTGCAATGTTGTCTTGGTGAGGCAGAGTCCAGGACAAGGCTGCCGAGACTCGCTGATGGGAAACTGAAAGTGAATGTGAGTGTGAATGCATGGAAATACTGAGTGTAATCATAAGTGAATGATCATGCATGCAAACAGAGAATGACCGATTGATAAAAAAAAACAACATGCATGTGGGTGAGGTGAGTCACCAAATTGGTGATCGTTCATTTTTCATAGTTTCATGCATATGATAGTAGTGATATAGCAATGAAAACTAAAATGATGCTAGGACAAGCTGATATACATGTAAATAAAAACAGACATTCAAATAAATCAAGCAAAAAATACTCATACAATCGAAAACACAAAATACGACAAAGTTGCAACACAAGGCATGGGAAGTGGGCTTACCCCAAAAAAACTGAGTTGAATGTGCCGAATGCTCCTAGATGTGATGTGAGATGTCATGGCTACAAGCTTGATGTGAGGAATGAGTTTTGTAGCATCTGTTTGATGAGTTTTGATAACATCGAGGTTGTGACACGTATGCCACAAATCTAGGGAAGTGACACTTGGTGGGAGGTTTCTAAAATGATCATTGTATGTAACCTCCAACTGCTAAACATAGATCCCTGAACAAAGGGATGCCTTTGCATGCTATATTGGGAGAGGTAGCCCATGCATGCAAGTTATATTTTCTTAGTCCTAAGGGGAACTAGTCAACTCAACTACACACGCAAGAGATTGCTTGACAGATAAAAAAAAAATTGCATTTCTAGTTGGGAGCTGGGCTAGCTTCCTAGCAGATTTGTGTAATTTCTGGGTAGAGCAGCTGATTAGATTTGCAAAAATTCTGGGCTGAGCAGCCCTGCTGGGGAAAATTGCGCAATTCCTGCTGGGACTGTTGATTAGCAGGATTGCGCAATCTTGGAGCCCAGCAGGCTGCCAAATAGGATTGCGCAATTTCTAGAGGGATGGCCAGTTTCCCTCCAAAAATGCACAATTTTCTTAGGGAAGCTGCTCAGCCTGCAGCTGGACCAAGTTCGGGTGAACATCATATGAGGGGAATGAATCAAGTTGTGATCGACAAGCTGCATTTGTGCAAGGAAGGCACTGAATCGTGTGAACTTAACGAAGCAAGGAAAGTTGATGTGATGGTTGGAAGGGAGCCTCCAAAACGAAGCTAAGGAAAAATTTTGGAGGGTGGTTGTAGCCACCATAGCACAACCACTATGTCGCATTGATGTTGCCATACCATTTGCAGCTACGCAAGTAGATTCAACTCATGTCTAGGCCAAAGATGACAGGTATAAAAGCTTCATTGAGCACATTCAACACATCCACAAGTAGATCCATGACATATTGGATAAATCTAATGCTAAGTCAAGTAGTTTCATGATGAACATCAAGTTCCACACAGGTTCCAGGTGGGTGAAAAGTTTGGTTACATTTGCAAAAGGAGCGTCCACTAGGGCCCAACCCAAGATTCGCCCGCTCCAATATGGGCCTTACACCATCTCTAAGGCTATGGGATATAATGCTTTTGAGATCAACACTCCCCCATTCCTTGGCCTACACCCAGTGATCAATTTGGACCTCCTTCCGGCATACATTCCACCATTACTCGACACATCAGACATTGTAGAACAACTCACACCAAGAGAGCTAAGCCTAGACTCTATGGAATAGGCCACAATATTTGAATCATGGAAATGAAAATCGAGAACACTCTCCAGTAGAAGATCCAACTGTATCAGGTTGTTAAAGCTTTCCAACTCCTTCAACAAGGCAAGTGGCTCACTAGGGACCATGTTCAATAGAAGTTTGCCCATCTCATGGAGGCACTCAATGCAATGGGAACCATGACTTTCCAAGGGGGGAGGATTGATCTAGCTGGATATTGTTGGACACCCACCTATTCCACTTGGAACCCCACTATTTTTTCTTTTTAGTTTCCTTAATTGTAGCACAACTTACTATTTTGTTAGTTCTTTTGGGTCCTAAACTTATGGATCTTTTTTTAGGGAATAACAGATGTTCTTAGGGAAAATGGAGAGTCTAGAAAAGTGCCAAACCACTTTGCATGATTTTTTTTGGCTTCCTCTTCAAGATCATCAAACGAGGTATTATTATAGACAAACAGAGATCGTATGCCAAAGTTATGACACCAAGAAGTTGACATTACAACTTACCCCAACGAGGCCCACAAATGTTTGGTGCTTCATCTCCTAGGGTTAGGTTTTTCGATGTTAAGGGTTTCACATCATTTCTCAATGATAAAAAGGCCATCGAGCCTCATTGTAATGTAGTTCAAAGGCATGTAGCCACCACATCTCTTCTCAAATATAAGTTATCATCACTCGAGCTAGTTTATTTCCATTATGTATGTAAGCATATTTCAATTTTTTGATATTAATGAAATCAAGTTTTATTTGTACTGCATCTCAGTGTTTCTATTTGTATATGTATTTTATTTCATTCATGTATAAGTTTGGATCACATCTTTAGGGTGGTCGGGTGGTGCTAGGCAAGTGGTTGAAGTCACCTTTAGGTTGGAGATGAAAACACTTCAGAGTGGTAGCGTGGTGCTAGGGTAAGTTGGAGCTTGCTAGGATGTTGGAGCATCCTATCAATAGTTGTTGATAAAACCAAGTTGTTGGAGTGTCCTTCCAATTGAAGCTGGAAAATGAATAATTATTTAGAGTACCAGGGAGTTGGGGCTCCCCTTTTAAGTTGGAGCTGAAGAATTTGATGTACTCACAAAATTATTAGAAAAGTGTTAGATGGTTTTTTTCCCATAGGGATTTATATCTTAGAAATTATTATGCACTGTTCATTATATATGTTGATTATTTATACATTATTAATGCTTTGAAAACATTAAAAAAATACTAATTGATAAGAAATATTGATTCACCCCCCTCTCAGTATTTGTAGCAATTGAATGGCTCACAATTTTGTGGGCGAAATTGGACAAAACACAGAGAAAGGTAGAATTCATGCCATTACAGGCTATTTTGGATTTAAGGAGAGAGAAGAGAAAGAGCACAAAGAGGGGGCATACACCATTTTTTTTAGCAAACCCTAGTTACACATTCAGAATGGAATACTAAACGATATATGTTTATAAAGAAAACACTCACAGGCAAGGAGAATGGGGTTTAAATGTTGTTGAGAATAATACTTTGTCTGAGGTAGCACCAGAGTGGATATGTGCGAGAGATGATATTTATTTTCTATTCAACACTTTTGGGATGCGTAGTCTGACTCGCAAAATTATTTTAGCCCTTAAATCAATCCTCTCTAGCCCTAGAATCTAGCTTGAGGGAGACAATTGCACAATAATTCTAAATGCATTATTCTATGGTTGGGAGTTGAGACATTGTCCCTGACTCAGTTGTTTTTCTTCTACGGAGGTACGTTTTTCTCTTAAGATTATCACACATTGAATTACTATGGCTATTGGAATGTTGAATATCATGTTGAAATGTGGATATGTACTTCCCTATGGGAGTAATGGATGCATATAATGTTTGTGAAATGTTGGGTATGGTTGTGGCACGCAATGAACTAGTATTTATGGTGTCGCTATGTGTTAAGGCTATGATACAACAATCCTAAACTAAATTATTGGTAGGATCAAGGCCATGAAACCAAGATGTAGTTATTATACTAACACCTATATATATGGAGAACATTAAATTAAATCAACTGACATAAATATGGACATATAGGTTAAGTTTTAGTATATTAAACATAGCTCTGACACTGAGTCTAGTTTCCTAATTGAAATCCCTGATTTCCTGTATTCCATATTCTATGATTTCTTGTAATGAGGAAACCAATTTTTAGTCCATATGGATCATGAAAACTAGTTTTAAAAGGATTCCTTCCCGATGAAGAAATGGCATTGATTTTGATAAGGAAATCGGTGGCCTTGTTTTAGCTTTTGTTTTCCCTTGTTGTTCTCTAGTGTCCAACTTCACTAGTATTGCTATGCTTTCCAAACTATTGTTTCTACATACAGTTTTGAGTAACAACCTTCATAGAATCTAGATTATATGAATATCAACTCATTCTCTTGATTAGTGGTAGCCATGGGATTACTCTCCAACAATATTAGCAAAGAATATCTTCGTCCATGCAATCACATATATTCATGGAGGAAAACCTACACCTATGCTCATCACGATGCTTCTCCCTTTCTCATTTTCATTTCTCTCCCTCTTCGTATTGATGTCTACTAGTGTTCCACTTCCACCTTAATGAAGTTCCCTTGATATTTATTTTCTATTGGGGGTTGATCCTAAAGACAAAAACTAGACAATACATTAAATTTTTTGTAGATAATTGGCCTAGGTGTATCCTATAAAAATGAAAATGTTGAATTGGTTCAGGGATAAGGTTAATGGAGAGTCAAGCTATTCACGGGAGTTTGATTCTTGCTATGGTCAGTCCCATCCATATAAGATGAATTGCAATTAGTTGAGGCCAGTTATAAATCATAGCTAATTTTGGCAGAGTTCCCTCAAACCTGGCACACATGGATACTATGGACACATTTCTACATAAAATCTAATTACGATGGTTCCAAGCCCCCCAAAAATTTAATTACTAATATTTTAGAAAATCTTTCAATGGAAATTCAAATATAGAGAAATATAGTAGGAGATACAAATCTCAAGTATTCCAACAGCGAAGCTCATGATCACTAAGAATGGTGATACTAGTCGAAGAAAAGTAAAATCAATTTAATTCCTAGTACCCAACAATCACCAAGATAAATATAAGAAGTATGTAGGCATCTCTAACCTTAAGCCTAAGGAAATACATTTCTGTAGAGTCAATAGGGATTCATCATCAAGGATTGTATGTCAAAAAAAATAAATTATTCGCTCTACAATTGCCACTAGGTTAATTTCAAGTTTTAGGCCAACACTAGCACTACCATAATGATATATTATATATTTAGGCTTAGAATTCTAGGTAATATACTAGAATTACATCGTACAAATGAAATTAACCAATCAGTTGGCCAATCAAACAAATTCTGTGTTGGAGGAAATATAACATATGGCTGGTGTAGAAAATCAAAGCATGGCTAGGAATGTGGTTGAATTCCCAAGGTTCGACTAAATGAATTGGAGGATTTAACTACTATAGATTTCCATTGTACAACATTCAAACCATCATGGTTCAAAAACAAAATAGGAATTAAAAAATTAATGTGCCAGTTAATTAACCATCAAACGGAGCACAATGACATTATTGTTATTAACTTATTAGTGGTTGTAACACTTCACCCACACAGTATTCATTCAAAAGAGAAGCAAATAGAGAAGTGGGAAAGGGAATGAGTGATTTTTTTAACATTAGTTTCACTTTACTTATCATGATTCAGGGTATAGACTCTTAATAAATGAATGATTGTGGTGTGAGATTTTCAATCCATCGGTAGATAACTCAGGTTGGGGAATAGAAACATCACATGATTAAGGAATTTTTAGATGTTATGAAAGATCAAAGTGAGATATTGGTATGCTTGATTCAACTATCATATTTTGGGCTTGATGTCTCTCAAGCATTATACATCGCGAAAAGACTTAGATATTATGGTTGGTTCAAGCCTCAAGGATTCCCTACTACTATTATGATGCAAACACAAAGGTTGGACATGGAACCTTGACATACGCTATAATATGAAAGTTGCAATTTTGGGTTTTAGTTTATGAAGTATAGAATATATGGAATCCATTCCTATTTGCAAGTGATGAATAAACTATTGTGTCAACGTTTCTCACATAATATCAAACCTAATTAATTATCTCATCACAAATTAGTTGTTGAAGAAACATCCTTCATACTTTTCAGTATGTATTTATAGATCTCCATGCATGAATTTTGGATCTGTATAGAAAAAATTAGCACCCATAGAAAATATACGATCTCAATTGATTAGGAAAGTATTGAGATAGTATGCACAATGGCCCAACTAGCCATGTAGAATAAATCTAATAACCAATATACCAACAAAATAAAGCAGCCTATTGAGATCAATTTTCCAATTATACAACTTTCCTCCTTGTTGATATGCTTTTGAGAATAGCTTAACTATAATTACTTATTAAATTTCATTAAATGTGAAAACTACCACTAATTTTCATGAAATTGAAAATATATCTATATTTGGAGGAAATTTACATTGTGTACCTCAACATAAATGATTCAACTGTCATGTATAATATCCCCAAGGAAATAGAAAAAATGGTCATCTAGACAGAATGTTTAGTGACTAGTCACAATCTAGTTGCACAGAAGCATGATTCTCAAGTCAAAGAAACAATCTAACTCTAGAACTTGAAGGACAATTCCAAACACTTCTTCTATCTATTTGTGTGATTTTATCTTTGTTGTTTTTTTCCTACTTTTCATATGTTGATAGACACAATCACCACATAAAATTCAACACACAAACTCTAACACTATGATTCCACATTCTCATGTCACATCACTTCTACTCAATTATTTTGTTGTTCACAATAGTGTCTTCCCATTGACAATACTAATTATGATGATATTTCTAGCAACTCCCTTCAGTGCAAAACAAGTTGTTGGCTTAACCAACTTCACCAGAAGATGAAGGAATTGTACCTCAAAAATCCTTATCTTAACCATGGAATAGGTTAACCATTGAATTACCAATTCACTAAACTCCACTCTTATATATAAATACAAAGAGTACAATGTTTTTTAGGTTTTGTTTCTTCCTTTTTCCACTCAAGAGATATTGTATTACTATTAATCCCTATGATAGGCTCAGTACCAATGAAAATTGTCAAGGGTACTTTGGAACATCTTATCAACTTTCATGGTTAGGGATCTGATTATTCCGAGGAAAAACATAAAATAATAATAATAACACCATTCTCGAGCTAACACAGTGACCACCCTTGATTACATAACAGGATGTGTTACAAATGGTATTAGAGCTCCTAGGTTCAACACTTGGACCTAGTGGGATCTATCACAAGAGGGATGAAGATCAAGGGTTTATTCTTTTGATGTGTCCACAATTTATAAAGCGATGTTGTTGTTGACTTGAAGTTGTGGTCTACTTTTGTTTGAATCCATAAGAGAGATTATTGTCTCAAGATTGGAGGATTACTTTAACTCTTGTATGTTCATGCCCATCATGCCCTTTGCATTGACTTCAAGAGTAGCCTACACATGATTGCTTGAATGGTAAGTTAATCTGATATTAATAGTTTCTTCACATAATAGAGCCACTTCCTCGTGAGTTTGATTATCTATTCCCCATTGTTATTGTTACTTCATAAATTTTCCAAGTATGTCATTCGCAAGGAAAGTAATAGTTAATTGTAACTTTTCCAATCTACCTATAAGCTTAGCCTCTATGAGATAGTTCATTGTATCATAGGACAACATTGTTTTTTTTACAAGGTATTGTTTTGACAAATTTCAACCTAAGTATAGTTACTAATATGTAGAAAGGATCTAATCATCTCTCAAATGATCTTCCAAAAATGTTGCTTCACTTGATGTAGTACTATGAGACCCTCTCACCCAAAACATCCATGAAATTGTTGAATTATAAGCATATGTCTCTTTCCTTTTTGCATCCTAAAAATGAGCTAGACTTGAAAGAGAAATTGAGAATTCTTCTACAAGTTACAGTTCTTGAAATTTCATAAATTTAATCACAACCTTTATTGTGCATTCTTTTAGTACCAAAGTGTCGATGGAAAGGGCCCCTAGTAACCAAATTCAGGTTTTGGGGTACCCAAATTGGTTACATCCATTTTTGGCCAGGAGGTACCCTGAAGAACATGGGTAGTGTGGGAACTTTAGGGTTATTTGGGGTGCATACCCAACCCCATCCAGGGAATAGGGTTCACAAACTAGCAGTCATTTCATGCACTCTGGGGTGGGTTTATGAACCATCAAAATTGAGTAAAAGTATTTTTTTTAGTTGGTAAATGCTTCTTATATTTCGTTGATGTTGTAAAGGAATATATCATATAGTCATACATGACCAAGCTATGAAACATGTACATTGCCCCCCCATCCATATGTATTGAAAATAGTTTATATCAAGGAGGAATTCACCTCATTCTAATATAGGAACTTCCTTTTCATTATACAAACTCTTGTTGTCACCATAGGTGGTGCACACGTTGCTTAATACTAACTTTCCATTGAATTGTGAAATTTCCAGAATGTCGTATCTAGGCCATAAGGCCAAATTAATCAGAAATTGTTATTACACTCGAAGGAGAATAAAAATTATTGCGAAGGAATCAGGACTATAGTTTCCTTGTATGATGGAGATGCATTCATTTGTGCATGCTTCTTGAAAGTAAGAATAAAGAACCAAGATGCTTAAAAATTAAATTCTATTACAACGAAGTAAATATTTTGTGATAGTGTTATAGCTTGGAGAATTAATGTAAATTCAATAGGTTATGAAAACTTTTGAAGGGTAGGATCTTTCCAAACAACCTATAACTTAACCTTAGACCATATTATTTTGGAATACAGTTATTTTTTAAATATATTTCATGGAACATCAATTTTCATGTATCTTTCCCATATCTGGGCTAAAGATATTTTATACATCACCCATTAAGGCATTGTTATAACTATCTATGCCAACCTTTCTATTTGGACGGTTTTGAAAGGGATGGGGAAAACCCATGGTTTGTTTTACTAGAGGTATGTTATAGAAAGTTAAGTAATTGATCAATGTTGTTGACATGTGAGGGTCAGGGAAAATTTTAAGAATGGAAAATTATCTTAAAGTTTAAAAACATTAATGAACCTCACTAGTCCCTAATATGCAAACTATAAAATGTTTATTGATATATTTGTAAAAATACTCAAATTTATAATGATTTTTTATATATTCCCTATATAATTTTGGCAATTTTTAAGGTTAAATAAATTTATATTCTAAAATTTGGGCGAACAATTTTTATAAAATAGGGAAATTGGCAAATATTTTTTATGGAAAAATCATTGAAAATTAGCCCACCTACGAATATTATCCAGTAAAATTTTCCATGGTTTGGGTATAGCCCTATGATCATGGGTTGTATCCAAATTATTTGCTAACTTGAGATTAGCTACAAGTTTTGTGATGCATTCTGCGTTTATGAATGTGAAATTTTAAAAATTTAATGCATGCTAACTGACTCTATGAGGTTGTAGGTTCTATGATAGTTGGCCTTAGCAAGAAGTTATAACCTTTCTAAGTGATTAAATAACTTATTTTAAATGGTAATTTTGGTGGACAGATTCACTTTTATCACCTTATTAGTATGGGTTATAGATTGAATTTTAATAGTTGCAAATGTAGGATAATGGTTATAACTAATATGGGTATATATATATATATATATATATATATATATATATATATATATATATATATATATATATATATATATATATATATATATATATATATATATATATATCTATATAGATATATATATATATATATATATATATATATATATATATATATATATATATATATATATATATATATATATATATATATATATATATATATATATATATACATTCTCCTAAAAATGATTCTCAAGTCTTCATTCCTGACATTAAGAGTTTTTCTCTTCTAAGAGCTCAGTCTGAGATATCTGCAAAAATAAGTGATAGACATTTAGAACTTGGAAATACTAGAAGGACATTTAGCAGTGGAACAAAGAAAGCAGATTTTCAATGGTTATCTATGAAAGATATGTCTGATTCAGATCAGACAAAATCAGCAAAGTTACACAACTATACAAACTATCAAATTGTTTGTATGTTGCAAAATATTAATGATATAGCCAGAGATGTTTTAGAGGTCAAAGAGCATATTAAGAAGTTGCATTCTGGTTACAATGAAATTTTGGGCACACAAAACGAACATACCCAACAATTGAATGACATCAATTCTAATATGGGTATTATTTCCAAATTTCTTGGTCTTTTACGTGATGCTCTTCTGGTCCCTACTTCTCCTCCACATTACAGAGAAGTAGACCTGTCAAGTTCCAAATTAGCATTCACTTTTTCTGAGCCTGAGCCCTCCCATAAAAGTATTCTTTTTAAGGGGGTAGAGAATATTGGTAAGCTTCAGATTGAAAGAATTCAGAAAGTAATAGATTTAGCCAAGGAGAAAACAGAATTAATGAGAAATCAGCTAGATGGATTTCCTTCTCTTGATAGTCTGAGACTAGCAAAATAGTATGTTAGTCTCAAAAGTTTGATTGAAAATGGCCAACCATCTACTCCAAAAGAAATATTAGCCATGTCTGGTGAGTCAAGTTTTAAGAGAGATAGACATGAGCCTTATTTCTTTTCACACAAAGGAAGGAAAGACCAAGAGGACTCTACTGCTCATGAAGCTTCTGCTTCTAGCCCTTTTGGTAAATATTCAGAAAGATTACAGACCACCTCCACAAACTTAGATAATCCCTCAAGAAAGGGATATGGTAATACTCTGCTAGTGAATATTGATTGCTTAAGTAATGAAGAAGTGATTAATGTTCTACATAATATTCATGCTTGGGAATTACAAAGGAAAGTTGAAACTAAGGCAAGTTGGTCTGATATTGTTACCCAGATTGTTTGGTCTTTCACTGGTATTGCAAAAATGTGGTGGGATAAATTGTCTGATAGAGATATGACACAGATTGTTGAAAACGAAGATGATCCCTTGAAAGCCGTGTTTGATGCTTTGAAGCATGAGTTTGTGGGAAGTGTGCTAGAAGATTCAACTCATCATGCCCAGTTATTCTTATCTCAGAAACTATGTGATATTGATTATCTACAAGAATATTTCTGCACTATGCAAAAATTGCTTTATCAAGCTCATGACTCTCATAATGTTGCATATCTGAGATATTATATAGCCTCTATGCCAGGAAAAATCCCAGACCTGATAAATCAGTACATAGAGACTAATAAGATCAATATTGAAAATTGGTCTTTTGCAGCTGTCCATCAAATGATAGTCTCTATACTTCAAAAGGAATGTGCTGCGGACAAGGCTAAAAATAATTTCAAGAAGCAGATGCATTTTAGCACCAAGTTATGCAATTCTTTTCCTGAAAAATATAATTTTGGTTGCCAGTCAAAATCCAAGAGAAAAGCATTGAAGAAATCTAAAGCCACTTGTTCATGTAAGACTGAGAAGTATTTTCCCAAGAAAAAGAAATATTATCCTTCCAGGAAAACTTTCAACAAAAGAAGAGTAGTGTTTAGGAAGAGGTCAAAACCTTCAAAGAAAGTTACTTGCTTTATTTATGGGAAAGAGGGTCACTATGCAAATGACTGTAGAGAGAAGAAAGATAAGAAACACATGAAAATTATGGATATTTTCTCTACAATTCATGATCCGAAAGAATGGGATCTTATATCTCATTCTGAAGGTGAATATTTTGAGGTTTCTAGTTCCTCTTCATCTGATGTTGAAGAAGATATTCTTGATATAAGAAGAATAGATCTGGATGACAGTTCCTCTGATTCAGAAGAAACTTTTATTCCCGACATAAAAATGTTTTACAGTTCTTCTGACAATTTGCAGATGAAGATTGCAACAGTCAAAGCTGAATTGGCTCAGCTCGATCTAGTCCAGTTCACTGCAAGAAGGAGATTGGCAGAAAAACTTGAAAGCCTAGAGAAACAGCTACCTTCTGGGAAGAGGAATAAAGAAAAATTCACAGATGAAGAGTTAATAGAAAAAGAATTTGATTCCCTGTTCATGCCACTCCAGACAAAAGAAAATTCATCATCAGATTCAGGTATGGATAAAATCAGTTCTTTAAAGAACAGAATAGGACAATTAGAATCCTCAATTCATCATACTAGATCAGAGATGATTCAGTTATCATCCAAGCTCCAAATGCTTATCTCAGATTATGATGATTGTAATTCCAAATTATCCAGTTTGTTGCTTAAGAATGTTTCAAAAGAATTCCCTCAAAAAGATGCCAGTATAAAAGAAGTCAAAGTAATGGGAATTGGAGATAGAGTGGTAATTCCTAGAAAAATCAAACTGCCAAAAATAAAAGAATACACTCTTGATGCTCAAATTGATTCTGGAGCCATGAGTAGTTGCTGAAAGTATGGTGCAATTCCTTCCTATTATTGGCAGCCGACTAAATTGCAGTTTCGAGCTATTACAAAAGATGTGATGGAAATCAATCACATAGCTCCTGGTTTTCCAATTTGTTTGAATAATGTCCAGGTAAAAGTTACATTATACAGTTTCGACACAGGTTCTGACTTTCTTCTAGGACAAGATTTTTTGAATGATCTATTGCCTGTCACTTTTGATAAAGGCACAGTCACCTTTACAACTCCTGAAAGACCAGTCAGCTTGCCCTCTTCTAGTGATTATCAAATAAGAGTACAACCGACAGACCAAGATTTAGTCCAGCACAGTCTCCAAGATCTAACCAAGATTAACAGAATTGTCAAGAATGCAGAACTCCATGGTCCTAAGACTTTGGAGAAAATATCAGACAAGCTCCGGAAAGATTGCACTGCCTCTATGCCTGATGCATTCTGGACCCGAGAAAAGTATTTTGTGGGCCTTCCTTATAAAGAGAATTATGTTCCAAAGCCACAAAAAGCCAGTGCTAATCATATGAGCCCCTCAGAGCAAGACTTATGTCGACAAGAGATAGCACAATTATTAAAACAAAAACTGATAGAGCCTTGTAAAAGCCCTTGGGCTTGTCCTGCATTCTATGTGAATAAACATAATGAGTAGAAAAGAGGTAAGAAGTGGCTAGTCATCAACTATAAAGCTCTGAATGATGCCTTGTTACCAATCTGCTATCCTTTGCCTAACAAAGAGCTATTACTTGCCAAAATTGCTAATGCCAATGTTTTCAGCAAATTTGACTTAAAAAGTGGTTTCTGGTAGATAGGCATTCTTCCTGATGATAGATACAAGACTGCTTTTACAATCCCTTATGGCCAATATCAATGGACTATAATGCCTTTTGGTTTGAAAAATGCTCCATCATAATTTCAGAAAAGGATGGAAGACATTTTCGGTGGAGGAGAGTACATAATAGTCTACATAGATGATTTGCTTGTTTTTAGCAGAGATGTAAATAGTCACAAGGTCCATTTAGAAAAGTTTTATGAGCTGGTTATAAGCATGGTCTCGTTCTTTCAGATTCAGAAGAAAAATTTCAGATTGATAAAGTCAGGATAGATTATTTGGAACTGCATATAAAACAAGGACATGTAAATCTGCAACCTCATGTTCTAACCCATTTATTGAAACTTCCTGATGTTATTTTAGATATTAAAACATTGCAGAGATTTCTTGGTTGCCTGAATTATATAAGACAATTTTATGAGAAACAAGCAGATGACACAAAAATTCTTCAGAAAAGATTGAAGAAGCAAGCAATAGGATGGACAGAAGAAATGACCAATGCAGTCAAAAGCATTAAAAGCAAAATCACAGATTTGCCAAAGCTTAAGCTGCAAAATACTAATCTTCCATTTATTCTTGAGATAGATGCTTCAGATCATACTTGGGCTACAGTATTGTTGCAGAAGCATGGGAGAAAAGAACTAGTGTGTGCCTATTCCTCAAGTACATTTGATGATACTAAAAGAAAGTATCCTTCTTCACATAAGGAGATACTAGTTGTCAAGAGAGGAATAAAACGGTTTCATTTGTTCCTAAAATGTGTCAAATTCTTAGTCAGAACAGATTTGAAGCATATTAAGAGCATTTTGGCAAACAAAAGACTACTTGAACAAGGAAGTACCAAACTATTGAGATGGGCATTATGGCTTGATGGTTTTGATTTTGACATAGTCTATAAATCTGGTGCTGAAAATTATCTTGCTGATATGATCACAAGAGAAGGTTCACAAGAAATTAAAGAAATCAAAATGTTCAGGCCATTGCAGCAGGATGAAGCATCAAGTTCAGTCTAGCCTAGAAGAGTCAGTTAAGTAATAGTCTGTAGTCAATGTCATTACCATTTCTGTTGGGATTGTTTTGTAAAAACGTTTGAGTCATTGCCAGTAAGTATTAGGGAATTAGTTCTGCAAAAATGGTTTGAGTCTGAGGATAGCATGTGGTCATATGCTAGAGAGCTACCATATACAGAGAGACCTTGGAGAGTTTATTATACTTTGTCCAGAGAAGTGGAGCCTTCTTATCTTGCATTCATCCAGAACACTGAATGGACTTGGCATGATTACTTTACCATTCATCAAAAAGCCAGAATACATGGGTCTATCAAAGTCATTTTCTTTGCAATAAATATAGATAGTGTTGTCAATTGGTGGAGTCCCTGGTTCAAACTATTTCTGGTCAAGTATATGCGGAGAGTCAATTGGATGTTAGAACATGATATTGAGTGTACTCTTAGTACTCTAAAGTGGGAATTGCATATAGCCGCTCAAAATGATCATGTCATAGCATTCACATTAGTTCATCAGGATTCCTTGGTAGTTTCAAATGAAGAGGACCAGTCTTTCAGTCTCCTTGTAAGTTTCCAGGGTAGGATTTGTGTCGATGAACAATACAGACACCAAAATTTGTATTCATTCCCATTTTATTGTTGTTTCATAGAATATGATCCCCCATGGCTATATATCCCTAATGAAGTTTTTGCTCCAGAGTTAAATGGCTTAGCAGATCATGAGGAAAGAGAAAACAATGACTGATTGCAGAAGATCACTCTAATGAAATCTTTGCATGTCACTTCAACTGATATAGAATAATTGCTTTTGGTTTCCGTGGGATTTGGTCCAGTTAAAAAATCTCCACTGTGTAAATACTTTTGTCACTTCAATTGATATAAAATAATTGCTTTTGGTTTCCGTGGGATTTGGTCCAGTTAAAAAATCTCCACTATGTAAATACTTTTGTGAAAGAGCCGATGTCCTAGATTCCGGCCAAATTTGTTTTCCGTATGTCAAGATTCGGTCCCCATATGGCTTAGCCTTTAAGGGATGAGATAACAAGTGGTTGTCCCCACTTGCCCGAATCTTTGCTTTTAGTACATTTCTTTAGTCAGTACTCGTTTCATGTACACCTCATTATTGTACTCCTACATTCGAACTATGATATCTTGCATGATAATCTAGCCGAAAGCAGATTCTTCTGGTTTCCAGTAAAAGTTATGACCGGATTACCAGTTCAAAGGCTATATATTACTGGGCTTGGCATTGTAAAACTCATTTGGAAATTTATGAAGGATTGTTCTGGCTAAGTGTTATCGTTATATGAGTTTCATTGATATCTGGGTTTCATTCTTGTTTTCTGGTTCTGATATTAAGTTCTATAGCTCCCTACTCTGCATTTGCGAGATTTATTCTTGATCGTCTTGCATCACGAAGTCATTGACAGAAAATATATATATATATATATATATATATATATATATATATATATATATATATATATATATATATATATATATATATGTGTGTGTGTGTGTGTGTTTGTTTGTGTGTGTGTGACCCATAATTTTAAAGAAAACTTATGTAAATATTGTGTGATCAACTACAAGGCAACATGTTTGAGATCACTTGGTGAACCAATGATTATGTATTTTTATTGTCATTATAAACTAATAGTTGAGTGTGTTTGACAACACATGGGAATAATAGAATACTTGAATGCCCGATTTAGGGAATTGGAAACTAAGCTTAATATATAGAACGCAAATATAAAGAAAATTGCTAGGAAATAGTAAGAACGAACATATTGGAACTAGGAACTATAGGAATACTTGTAGGAACATGCTAGGTTCAAACGTTAGAGAAGGGATGCGCTGATGGAATAAAAATACCTCGTGAGACTGAGAAGGAAAGAATTCCTATACGGTGTTGGTCTTGTGGAGAAGAGCACCTAAAATGTGACTGTCCCCACAAGGTGAAAAGGAAGGGAAATTGATTTGTTATATATGTATATACGTGGTTGATGGTTGAAAATACAATGAGTGTTGGACTCAAGATAGGATAAATATTTTGGACTACTTATTGATATTTTTATGCTATTCCTTTAAACTTTAAGCTTATCATTGGTTGTTTAATGATTCTTGAATATGTATGGCCATGTTGTTTTGTTTATTGTTTTATGTTATGATTATGATTATGATTTTAATGCCTCTAAAATATTTCCATTACTTTTTCCTTTTATTTTACCTATTGCATTACTTGTTGATTTAATAATTCTCCCTTCATTTACATACTAGGGGCTTTGGAATAAGTTTTTTGGATGATAGGAAAGTCATAAATTCTTGAGAAAGGGGAATACATGAATTACATATTGAGAACTATGGGGGAAATTAGCATGAACATGATAGAAGGAACCAATGAAAATGTAAGTGGTTGCAAAGTTTCCACATGAGAACAATGAGACAACCACAGAGGCTCGTTGAGTCCATGGAAATGATGAACAATAAAATGGAAAAAGGGAATTCTTTTAACCCTGAGCTAATTTTCACCTTTGATTATATATTGTTGGCATTATGATGTATGTGTTGTACTTGATGGCAACCCACTTGTAGTAGAAAAACTCACTTGTATATGGTAACTAGATGAATCTACAAAAGAGATATTAGATGTGACAAAATGCATGACAAGTAGTGTTTACAGATGTGATGAAATGCAGGGAAGCTTCAAGGAATCAGTTTAGAAGGCAACTCACTCAAATGAAAGATCACAATATAACAGGAAAATAGCAAAGAGTGACAGATCAGTCTTCACAGAAGGAAGAAAGAGAGGTATATGCAAGTTCACCATTGACTAAGCTACATATACATGCAGGTTAATAGAACAAATGGATCGTATAACGTACACATGCACTTTCATAGAAAGGAAAGCACATATACCTTGGAAAACTAAGTTTTGGTCCGAAGTATTTGGTCCATGGTATTTTGATCCATGGTATTGTTCCATGATCTGAGGTATTGACCCCAGGTATTTGATCCAAGGTATTGGTCCTAAGTGGTTTTGGTCCATGGTATTGAGAAAGGCCTAAAACTATGAAAGGAGGAGAAGAGCATTATGCCAAGGCACTCAAGAATTGAATATCTGATGAAGAGTGAGATCTAGTATGCAGGTTATTGGGTTATGGTGCATTGCTGGATCTGAATCAAGGAGGAACCTTAGCAGTTGATGGAGGAGAAGATATAATGATGGATCGAGATCTTAAGGCATAAAGTGAGCTATCATTATGTGTTCTTGCTCATGAATATTCTAGATCTGAATATTGACACACATTTTATTCTGTAAATGATATGATTTGGGTATAACTAAAGTCTGGTATCGCTGCAGAATTATGAATTAATATTTATAGATCTATACGCTGGTTGGCTTTGAGGAAAGCACGTATACACACAAGTTTAGCACAAGAAAGTAGTGTATACCTTATAATCTATGTTTTAGTTGCTACTATTTGTTGTTGCAGTATTCTGGGTTCAAGCTTGGTTTCTGTATTCTGGTGACAACATTATGAAAGATCATATTGATGGGTTGTCAAAGTGATTGATTGACTTGGTTGTGGTTGGTTCAATAGGAGATTGGTTGATGAAGATATATTTGATGATTGAATGATGTTGTTGATGGATCTAGTCTAAAAATTTATGAAACTTGGTCCTTGGAAGAAAGGAGAAGGTTGTAGCCTTCTGCAGGCCGGCACCTACGTACTAGTAAACATATCAACTAGTACAAGAGCTAGGGGGTTGTAGCTCCCTTCCAGTAGAGGCTAGAGATCGAGAGAAGGTTGTATCCTTCTGCAGGTAGAAGCCTGCGTACTGGTATAAGGCTGCACCAGTACAAAAATTGTAAACAGAATTCTCTTATTATTAAAAGAAGACGGAGACGATTGCAGCAAGTGGTTTTCACCCACATTGGGTTTCCACCTTTTATCTTGGTGTTTATGTGTGTTGGTTATGTGTGATGCTTTATTCTAATTTTACTGCACTATCTAATGAATTGCTGATATACTGATTAAATTTCACTACATGATAATTTGGGTAAATCAAAAGATCTTTGCATATACGCTGGTTTCATTAAGTATAGTTGCGTATACACGCTAGTTCACTGAGATGAAGTAGTGTATACAAATCAATTTTGAAAATTAAATTATTGATCTGATAATATTGATTCACCCCCCTCTCAGTATTATTTCCAACAATTGGTATCAGAGCAAGTTCTTCAGAAGAAGCTTGATCGCTTTAAGGCAGATCCATCATCATCAGTAATCAAGAGGGCGGGGGATCCATCAGACCGCCAACCTTTGATGGGAGAAACTTCATTTATTGGAAGGTAAGAACCATAGCCTATCTTCATTCTCTTGGAACATATGTTTGGGAAATCGTGGAAGGAGGATATACATTTCCATCAGCCATTCCTACAGATACGGCAGGTAAAAGGCAATATGAAACCAATTCCAAGGCTGTCAATACATTATTAGGAAATCTGTTACAATTAGAGTTTGTCAAAGTTATGTAGCTCAAATCAGCCAAAGAAATATGGGACAAAATCGTTCTAAGGTATGAAGGAGACTCTCAGATAAAACGTGTTAAACTACAAGCTCTCAGAATTCAATATGAAACTCTTAATATGCACAATGATGAAAGTATAGCTAGTTACTTCCTGCATATAGATGAGGTTGTTAATTGCATGAAGAATCTGGGTGAAGAGATAAAGGAAGTTACCTTGGTTGAAAAAGTCTTAAGATCCTTGTCTGCTAAATTTGAATCAAATGTATCTGCCATAGAAAAAAAGAAGGATCTATAGACTATTACTATGACATAGCTTCACGGAATCTTAACTGCCTTTGAGATGAGAAAAGGAGGTCCATCAGATATGAGAGAAGCCGCATTCAAAGCTTCAACAAAAGGAAAAGAAGAACTCAATGAATCAGGACATATTTCAGAAGGAGAAGAAGAAGCAAACTTTGTCAAGAACCTTCAATGAGGTTCCAGAAGATTCAGAGGTAAATTACCTTTCAAATGTTTTGCCTGTGGTAGAGTCAGTCATTATGTTGTCAAATGCCTCATAAAGACAAATATGATAAAGGGAAGGAATCTACAAAATGGAATAGAAAACAAAGTCTAAGTAAAAAGAGCTACTATACTCATGAAGATAGTGATGGTTTATCAAGTAGTGATGAAAATGAAAATAGTAATGACTATAGACTTCTGATGGCTTATGAAGATGATGATTTTTTGGATGCTTTAGATGAAAATGACCTTTATGAAGAAATATCTAAACTTAAAATCTATTTAGAAGAAAAGAATATGATTATAGATACCTTGACATACCAACTTGCTGAAAGAGAAGAACACAATGAAAAACTAGAATGTGAAATTGTGGGTCTAAGAAAGGATCTTGAGAAAACAAAAGCTGTCAATCTCAGATTTGCTAAAGGATCAGAAACATTAAATGAAATTATCAAAGTGAAACATTCTCCTCTGATAAAGATAGGTCTTGGATATACTGAAGAAGCATCTCAATCACAAAAGCTGTCAACCTCCACTAAAAGCTATCTTGATGCAGCAAGGAGAAGTGAACATTTTGAAAATCATTAGAAAAGGCATAAAGCAGATCACCAGGTAAACCAGGCTCAATTTACTTCAAGGATGAACAGAAGCCACAACCAACCTCAGGTAAATCATACTCAATTTGCTTCAAATATGAATATCAATAGAAACTACAATCACCATGTCAATAGATTCGATAATTTCAAGAACTTCTTTAATGGTCAATGTTTCTCATGTCATAATTTTAGACACAAAGCTGCTCAATGTGTTGCTTACAAAACCATCATGACTGGAGAAGCACGAAATCAAAGGAATGTGACAGGGATCAACAAAAGTGCCTATAATAACTTTTCTCTGCTTGAAAATGAAATAGAATGCTCAATCTATAACAACTTTGGCCATGAAGAATCTGAATGCAGGAGAAAATTTTGGCAAATATCTCAAAAGGAGCAAACTCCATTGAATCCCAAAATATGGAGAAAGAAAGAACCACAAGTAGAAAGATGTGGTATAGCCTTGTATGCAGAAGGACAATAAAACCAGTGGTACATTGACAGTGGATGCTCAAAACACATGACAGGTGACAGAGAAAAACTACACTCATATAATGCCTTAGAAAAGGAAAAGAGTGTCTCATTTGGGAACGACACTCATGCTGTCATAAAAGGTAAAGGTTTCTTGAAAGAAAAAGTTAAAGCTGGAAATGCTATGTATGTTGATAGCTTAAAGCATAACCTGTTGAGTGTGAATCAATTCGGTAGGCAAACCAGATCTCAATTCATCAAAAAGGAAGGATCAACTAGTAAGCCCCTTGAACATGTTCATACTGATTTATGTGGACCATCAAGGAAAAAGTCACCTCATGGAGAAGAATAATTTATATTGTTCATTGATGATTTTTCCAGAATGTGTTGGATAGGTCTTATAAAGTATAAAGATGAAGAATTTGAAAAGTTCAAAGCCTTCAAAGCTTTGGTTGAAAATGAATAAGATCGAAAAATCAAATGCCTCAGATCTAATCGAGGAGGGGAATTTACCTCGGATGAATTCTTTGAGTTTTGTGAACAACATGGAATAAAAAGGCAGTTCTCCACCGCAAGGACTCCTTAGCAAAATGGAGTCGTAGAAAGGATGAACGGAACTGTTCAAAAAATGGCTCATGCTATGCTAGATGAATCTGGAACTCCTGCAACCTTCTGGGGTGAAGCTGCACTCGCCATCGTCACTATTCTCAACCAAGCAAATGTTTGAGTAAACAACACTCAAAGTCCGCATGAACTTTGGTATGGTAAAACTCTGACGATGAAGTACTTCAAAGTTTCTGGAAGCAAATGTTACATCAAAAGGACTGATGAAAAACATGGTAAGTTTGACGCTAGAGCAGATGAAGGCATTCTTCTTGGCTACTCTTCCCGAAGTAAAGGATATAAATGTTATAACAAAAGACTTGGGAAAATTATTGAAATTATTAATGTTGTATTTGATGAAACATGCAAGAATCCAAAACAGATAAAAACCAAAGAGCATGACAATGAAGAAGATGAGGATCATTTTCCCACATCAAATCACACTGATTCTTAAGAAGAAACCAATGAAGCACCAGAAGAAGAGATAACAATAGAAGAAAAGACTCCGTCCAGGTATTTTTAGAAAAATCATCAAGAAACTCAAATTTTGGGGGAAAAAGGGGCAAGTGTGCAGACAAGAAGAACTATTGTTGAAACCTCAAGCTACCTAGCATTACTATCTTCCAATGAACCTAAAACTGTAAATGAACCATGTAGAGATGAATGTTGGGTCAAGGCCATGAATGAAGAACTTGAGAAAATTGAAAAGAATAATACTTGGGAATTAGTTCCTAGACCTCATGATAAGAATATCATAGGAACTAAATGGATATTCAAAAACAAGTTGAACGAAAATGGAGAAGTTATTAGAAACAAGGCCATACTTATTTGCAAAGGATATGCTCAACAAGAAGGTATAGATTTTGAAGAAACTTTTGCACCTATTGCTAGACTTGAAGCCATAAGAATGTTTCTTGCTCTTTCTAGATTTCAAAAATTCAAAGTATACCAAATGGATGTAAGATCTGCCTTTCTTAATGGAGACATAGAATAACAAGTCTATATTGAACAACCAGAAGGATTCATTCTTTGAAATGGTGCAAAACTTGTATGAAAACTCAGAAACGCTCTCTATGGTCTAAAACAAGCTCCAAGAGCATTTTATTACCGTCTTGTCAAATATCTCCACCAACAAGGTCTTTCAAAGGGGTTAGCAGATAGCAATCGTATACAAAGATGGACACTGATAAATTGCTAATAATTGTTGTGTATGTTGATGATATCATCTTTGGTAGCAATGAAGAATCCATAAGTCAAAATTTTTCCTCAGTAATGCAGCAAGAATTTGAAATGTCCTTGCTTGGTGAGCTCACCTACTTTCTTGGTCTACAAGTTCAGCAGAACAAAGATGGTATTTTTCTCTCACAAACCAAATATCTCAAACAGATCCTGAAAAAGTATGGCATGGAAGATTCTAAGCCAGTATGTACCCCAATGATAACAGGATGTGGTCTTAGTTCAAATGTTGAATCAGCAGCAGTACATCAACCAACTTACAGATCCATGATTGGCAGTCTACTTTATCTAATAGGTACCCGACCAGACATCATGCATGCATTGGGAATAGTTGGAAGATTCCAAGCAAATCCTAAAGAAACACACCTTCAGGTAGTCAAAAGGATTTTGAAATATCTTGAAGGAATACAAAACTTTGTTCTATGGTATCCTAGAGATACAGATCTTACACTTCATGCATATACAGATGCAAATTGGGCAGGAAGTGTTGATGATAGAAAAAGCACTAGAGGTGGTGCATTCTATATGGGTTCCAGGTTAGTGTCTTGGTTCAACAAGAAACAATGTTCAATTGCATTATCTATATTTGAAGCAGAATGCGTGGCTGCTACATCTTGTTGCACACAACTACTTTGGATGATGCAAAGCTTGCAAGACATTCAGATCACATGTACTCCACCGATCTCCATTCTATGTGATAATACAGTGCCATCAGTATTTCAAAGAATCCAGTCATGCACTCCAAGATCAACCACATACCCATCAAATATATTTTTCTAGGTGTACAAGTGCTTCAACAAAAGGTCAAATTGGAGTATGTTCCCTCCAAAGAACAGGTTGCTGATATATTCACTAAGCCACTACCCAGAGAGACATTTGAATATCTCAAACAAAAGTTGGGAGTAGTTGATGCATCATTCTACTGTTAAATCCTATCTTCTTCAGAGAAAGGTGGTTATATGTGAGTTTCATGAAGCGTAGTCACGTATATACACTAGTTTCTATGGGTACAGTCGCGTATATGCTGGTTTGAGGAAAAGCAGTGGGCCAGACTTAGGAGAAAGAGGTCTGATATGGTTCAGTGAATTATATGCTCTTCTTGATGATGGTTACAGTCTATTGATGACGTGTGGAAATATGTTGGCTCTCATAAGTTATTGATATATATCTGATTGATGATGATGCCTTGATATGTGAAATAATCAGATCTGATAGTGAACATCTGACATAGGTTCAGGGGGAGCATATGCTTCAAATAATGCATATTGTTGGCATTATCTTAGAAGATCTCAATGCAGATTTTGTTTCAGGTGGAATAGGTTCAGGGGGAGAACATGGTTGCTGGTCTGGACGCTGATTGATAGATGCTGCTGATGATAGTTGCTGATGACTATCATGGTCTTGTTTAAGATATTTGGTCTCTGTTATATCTATGTCATGTATATATTTTAATGTAACGGTCATGAAAAAGACCTAATTTGTAACCCCACTGTGCATGGGATGGATGATGTAATGTTTCTTGGTTTTGACATGTATAAACAATTGATATATCCCCACTTGGTTGGGAGATGGACGTATGTATGAGTCATTAGTGATAGGAATGTCATTTGTGATGCATGTATAGAGTCATGATCTTCTTTTAGAACATCTTTTTGTAGACTTTGCTTATGCTCAAGGGGAGAATGGACTCGATTAGGGTAGCTCAATTAGTACACTTCAGCATATCAGAAAATTCAGCATGCATTCAGGGGGAGCACGACCATTTTCCCTTAATGTCAAAGGGAGGGAATGACTTGGTGTGGTTGATGTTGCCATCAAGTCCAAAGGGGGAGATTGTTGGCATTATGATGTATGTGTTGTACTCGATGGAAACCCACTTATAGCAAAACAACTCACTTGAATATGGTAACTAGATTAATCTACAAAAGAGATATCAGATGTGACAAAATGCATGATAAGTAGTGTTTACAGATGTAATGAAATGTAGGGCAGCTTCAAGGAATCAGTTCAGAAGGCAACTCACTCAGATGAAAGATCATAGTATACTAGGAAAACAGCAAAGAAAGATAGATCAGTCTTCACAGAATGAAGAAATAGAGGTATACGCAGGTTCACCATTTACCAAGCCGCGTATACATGCAGGTTAACAAAACAAAAGGAGCGTATAACATACACACGCAATTTCACAGAAAGGAAAGCACGTATACCTTGGAAAACTAAGTTTTGGTCTGAAGTATTTGGTCCATGGTATTTTGATCCATGGTTTTGGTCCATGATTCGAGGTATTGACCCCAGGTATTTGATCCAAGGTATTGGTCCTAACTGGTCTTGGTCCATGGTATTGAGAAAGGCCTAAAACTATAGAAGGAGGAGAATATCATTAGGCCAAGGAACTCAAGCATTGAATATCTCATGAAGAGTGAGATCTAGTATGCACGTTATTGGGTTATGGTGCATTTTTGGATCTGAATCAAGGAGGAACCTTAGCAGTTGATGGAGGAGAATATCTAATGATGGATCGATATCTTAAGGCGTAAAGTGAACTATCATTATGTGTTTTTGCTCATGAATATTCTAAATCTGAATACTGACACACATTTTATTCTGTAAATGATATGATCTGGGTATAACTGAAGTCTGGTATAGTTGCATAATTATGAATTAATATTTACAGATGTATATGCTGGTTGGCTTTGAGGAAGGCGCGTATACATGCAGGTTTGGCAAAAGAAAGTAGCGTATACCTTATAATCTATGTTTTAGTTGCCACCATTTGTTGTTGCAGTATTTTGGGTTCTGGCTTCGTTACTGTATTCTGGTGATAGCATTCTGAAAGATAAGATTGATGGGTTTTCAAAGGATTGATTGACTTGGTTGTGGTTGGTTCAATAGGATATTGGTTGATGCAGATATATTTGATGATTGAATGATGTTGTTGATGGATCCAATCTAAAAATTTATGAAACGTCGTCCCTGGAAGAAAGGATAAGGTTGTAGCCTTCTGTAGGTAGAAGCCTACGTACTGGTATAAGGCTGCACCAGTACAAAAATTGTAAACAGAATTCTCTTATTGTTAAAGAAGACAGAGACGATTGCAGCAGGTGGTTTTCACCCACATTGGGTTTCCACCTTATATCTTGGTGTTTATGTGTGTTGCTTATGTGTGATGCTTTATTCTGCTTTTACTATACTGTCTAATGAATTGTTGATATACTAATTAAAGTTCACTACATGATAATTTGGGTAAATCAAAAGATCTCTACATATACACTGGTTTCATTAAGTATAGTTGTGTATACACGCTAGTTCACTGAGCTGAAGTAGCATATACAAATCAGTTTTGAAAATTAAATTATTGATCTAATAATACTAATTCACCCCCCCTCTCAGTATTATTTCCAACATATATATTGTATATATGATTATGATGATGCATACAAATATATGAAAATCCCATTTTGACTGATAAGTTTTTTTAAGAGTCATCCTTATGGTAGAATGATGGTCCATAGTCATTTAGTGCAAATATGGATGCATGTGGTAAAACTAGGAAAAGACGCATATGTGGAGCAAGTGATCTGGAATCCTGTTTTGTATCAGGTGGAGATCGAATAAAGATATATATTCCCTTGAGGGTGGGGGTATCAACCTTTGAATTCCCTTATTGATTTGACGGTGGAGTCAAAAGCCTCTATATTCCCTTAAGGGTGCAAGTATCAACCTCTGCATTCCCTTGTCGCTGATTGAGGGTGTAGGTATGAGCCACTGGATTCCCTTGTTGCTGATTAAGGGCGGTGGTATGAGACTTTGGATTTCCTTGTTGCTGATTTAAGGGTGGAGGTATAAGCATTTGAATTCCCTTGTTGTTGATTTTGGGTGGAGGAAGGATATCCATTGGATTCCCAATGATAACATTCCTATCAAAAGAAGACTGCCTAGTTTGGTAGTGTCCACAGTCTTGAATGTGCTTATATATTTAATCATCATTGGATGTATGTGTAAATATCTGGATTCCCTTGATGATTTAGGGTAGCGGTGAGCCTATAGATTCCCTTGTTTCTTTGGAAACCTATCTAGCATGACTATGATGTTGGTACCTTAGTAGTTAGCCTAGAGGGTACTTGGAGCCCTGGTGAAACACAAATATTGACAATAGCTTGGAGGGAACCTAGAGTCTTGGAGCAACCACTTTGGGTTGGCACTTTAGAGCCTTGGGTTAGAACTTTGGCCATGGAGGACATGTTATTGTCAAGGTGATTTCTAGGATACGATAACTACATGTGTGTACGAGATAAGTACCAATGCTTTATTAATATTATGAATCTTTAAATTATGAGCATGATTTATGATAACTTGGATTTTTGAGCTAACCTAATGATATGGTATAACTTATGATGATTTAGTTTTTGCACTAACTTATTTTTCTATAGGAATTAAAGAAGATTTCGAGTTCAATGCAAGGACAAAATGCTGATGAGGTATAATTTACATTCATTAAATTCTATTTATAATAAGTCTCATTGGATCTATGTGTCTATGATGCATGAATAAACATGAGATTACTTAGTTCAAATGAATAAATATGACCAAAAAATATAATACCAACAGTGTGCAAAAGCCAAAGATTCCATGAACCAGGCCATTGTGGGGCACTAGCACCCATGGTGCCAACCAATTGCCATAGAGAAAGCTATGACCAACATGAAATATTTGAGGCAGGGATATGCCGTGGCTTGAGACCCTTTGGGTGTGAGGAAGCCTTGCCAATAATGGATCAATCGAGGGATTGGAAACCAGAAAGGGTATGTCTAAAATTGGAAGGTGAGTGACTACATGAAAGGGGGATGACTAGATTTACCGAGGGACTAGGAAGTAGAGAAGGAATGGATGGAAAATAAATTTGTTTTCAGTCATAAGCATAGATGATTAGAATAGAAGCAGATTGGGGTGGTTCCCGTAAATAATGACTCAATGATTTTTCATTGAAGGTATAAGGAACACAAGTATAGCAGCGCTGAATAGTGGAGGAAGGCAACACTCCAAAAAAAGCAGTAGATCCAATTTGGATTGAATTTATCAAGCACAAAAAGATTGCAAAAAAGGAACCATTGAAAATTGGTTGACCTTAAAAAGTGATCATTGTCGAGTGGTTGGGTAAGCCATGATGCATATAACATGTGACGAAAAATTTGAAACAATTTTTACATATAAATATCCATATCAGTTGTGTTTGTTGTTTTGAATAGTTTATTCTTGTTGTATATGGTCATTGAACACCAAGGACGGTGTTCACCTAAGGGGGAGCGGTTTGTAATAGCCCTGATTACATTTCCCACTTAATTAAAAAATTTCAAACAGTTTGAGTTAGAGGCACATGTTCAGGGATGAGGAGGATTTTTCTTGGGGCATATTTTGGGTTCTTACTACAACCATGAGGTCCGACAAATGGCAAGCAAGGGGGAAGGTGGAATTTCATTGATTGACATGCAAGACTTGGAAAGCATATAGAAAACCAACCATTAATGACAAGTTCAATTGTTGGGCATCGGATCCCCCCACAACATGTTTTGGGGCTCAAAGCCCAGGTTTTGGTCAAATGTATTGTAAAACTCCACGAATTGCAGGCGCGGAGTGCGAAGTATAGGGTGAGTCACAGGGTTGTCTGCCCTAAGTATTGTAATGAAATGTAATGTCATGTCGGCCTTCCCATGGTCCGTGGACCATGGGATTGTATAAATAGAGCAAGGCTCTAAGTTGTAAAGAGAGCCAATTGGAGAGAGAGAGCAATATGAATGGTTTGAGCATAGGGTAAGAGTCTAAGGTATTGGGTCGTAGTAGTAGGAAGAGGCTTTGCAGTTGAGTGCGCAGAGGCCTAGTAGAGTCCGCAGTTGAGTGCGTGGACCCCTGTAGCTAAGTGCGTTGGGTGATGTCGAGTCTGTAATATTGAATGAAGAATAATAAAGAGAAGTTGATTCCAATTTCTGTGCATTTATTTATGTATTTCCTTCTTTACATTTATACTATTTTGTTTATCATGCACACTTATATGATTGTTGGCTGTAGTGTTAATTATCACTAGTATTACATAGATAAATTAAGTAATTGGGTAATAATAGGTTAAATAAGCAAGGAACTTGGGTATAATACGGATCGCGCCCTAAGTAGGGCTGCGCGAAGGCATCCTCATAGGTTGGGAGGGAATAATAGATGCGCGTAGCGACGTGCATGCAGGGTCAAACCGTCGACCACCAGAAGCTCATCAGACATCCCCAGGGTGCCGAAACCTTGTTCTAGCACCCTCCCATACTACCTCAGGTGAGACCTCAGTCTGCACTCTACGGACTGTTGCCAAAAGGGCCAGTAGTACCGGGATTTGCTTGAATAAATCACCTCCGAACCTGGGTCAGGCCCATACAAGCCAACAAATGGTTCCATTGCAGGGATGGGGATCTACATAAGGGATGTCTAATGTCGTGCCACTAGAATCCCACAAAGAAAGAAATTGAAGAGTGGTTGGACAAGAAGATTCACGAGTTTACGACACAGGAAAATAGAAATCCACAAGTATCTAAGGAATAATGGTTGGAACGCTACGTGTATTCGGAAATCCATGAAATTCTCTTTGAATCCTTTCCTTCTGAGCTGTATGAGTGGATCACGAACCTAGCAGATAGTCAAGGAAGGTGTAGGCTCGAGAAACCAATCGTGTGGACTCTGGAATTAGCGCGCAGACTAGAAGTGTCAGGAGATAAGATCGCATGAGCTGTGGACCATTGGCTCAACCAATTTATAGAAGGATTTATCACTAAGTTCACAGTAGATACGACTGTTAGCTACAGTGAGGCATAGTGATATTTCCTTAAGGGACCGCGAGGTAAGTATATTAAATCTTTGAACACTTGGATTAAGGTGCTATTGTGTGAAAAGAAAGTTATGTGAATAAATTAATCTTTGCGACTACACCAAGTGGAAATATCTACATAAGTGAAGGTAGTGAAGAATTAGAAACCAGTCCTTTAATTTCACCCTCGTGGGAAAGTGAGGAAGTGCTCACGAAAGTTTCTCCAAGATGCGTGGTCTGTTTGATAAGGCAGCGAATTTTGCACTTACCACCTCCACCTACATCGCTGCCCGTCTCACCCCCCTCACCTCCATCTCCACCCACCCCACCTCCGCCACCACCACATTTCAGTATGGTGAGTGCGATCAAACTACCAGTATTTAGAGAACTAGGGAATGAAGACCCGGACCAATTTTGGTTCGTGGTAAGAGAAGTATGGAAATCACAAGGAGTCATGAATGGCAATATCAAGAAGGCTACGTTGGTGAGCACGTTGCAGGATCACGCATTAACATGGTACATCAAGCATTCTAATGACCATCCAAACACAGGAATTGCAGAAATCGATACCGCGCTGAATAGAGAATTCAAGAGACCAAAGTCAAAGACACAATCAATTATCGAGTTTAAGGAGATCACGATGCTCCCTAGCGAGACCCCCTGGGATCTGGACCAAAGACTAAAGGGTATGATTCGCGAAGCCAATATGACTTTGAAAGATGGACATCACTGCACATGGTTTGTAGCATCACTAATGCCACACTTAAGGATGGCACTGTCACAACAAAAAATTTCCACCCAGGCCGAAGCTTTGGAGATGGCGATGAGATTGCATGAGACCCCTATACAAGACCCTAGGTTGGGAGTCCAACAAATCCATGTGCAACTACAAAATCTATGTTTGGAGATGCAGAGTTTGAAATAGGACAAGACACCTTGGCCAGAGGTGCACGAGGAGGTATGGTCCATAAAATGCAAAGGCCAGGGGCATGACAAGGACCACTATCCACTGTTTGCGAATTACTTGGCAGGACGAGGGCCAATGCTGTTAAGACCTGAGGCACAGGCAAGACCAAGCGTGGCACCTGAATTATGGTGTGTGATCTGTCAGATAGGGGGAAAGCACACTACGGATAATTGTTATCTATTGTAGAAGTATATGCAGATGTCCCAGCAATTTTTTTGTAATTTCTGCAGGTCGGTAGGCCATGATGAACACACCTGTAGAAGCTACGAATTAATGATGGATCGGACTCCTACCTACAGGGTGTAGACCAAAATACAATTCCTTGACCCAAATGCAGGCATGGTGCACACTGGATTTTAGGGGTGCAGTCGAAGTCGAGGTGGAATGGGACCAAGAAGCATCGTGGACAGTTAATTTGTTGCAATTGCGAAGGGCCAGGGCACTATGCCTGCGATTGTACAAACTTGACTAGGACATCATGTTTGTACTGTACTCAGTTTGATCATGAGGTAGAAGACTATCCTTCGTTAATAGCAAGGATGCATGAAAAAGGGGTACTTAAGCCCCCTCTGACTTAGAATCTACAAATGATGAGGTCTGAGCCACGCGAAGAAGACCCGAATGTAAACATGATGCCGAGGAGCGGTATGACCACTAACAATGACAAAGGGAAATAGTTAGAGGAAAGTGCGTGGGTTTGCAAGGCTCCTACAAAGGAACTTGAATTTTATTTAGAACGTGTGAAGGAGACATTCATGGAAGCTAAGAAGAGCTTCACGGAGGCCTCCACTTTAGGTAGTAAAGATCAACTAGAACCAGGGATGGATCCTTCAATGCTCACTACCTTTCTGGAGACATGCATGAAACTACTATGCGACAACAAGGTAGTAAAAGGACTACAAGAATTTATCACTAGGTGCGTGGGGTCAGGAGAACCGCGTGTGGTTCAGAAACTTGGAAAGCATGCATTGCGCATAGGAAGGGAAATGAGGTTGACTATGCAAATCGACGAATATGAAATGGATAAGGTAATCCTAGATCTTGGATCGGACGCAAATGTACTACCAAAAGAAACATGGGAACACATGTGTAGACCCGTGCTACAGTGGTCTCCTATTCAGTTACGAATGCGAACCAATAGAAGATCTTACCCATGGGAAGATTGCAAGGGGTAATAGTAGATATTGAAGATGCGAACACACAGGTAGATTTTTAAGTGATAGAAATTATGGATGACAGTAATCCCTATCCTGCGCTACTAGGAATAGACTGGACCACCGATATGAACGGAGTCATAAGTCTAAAGAAGTGCAAAATGATCTTTGAAAATAATTCACTACGGGTAGTAGTACTGCTAGATCAAGATGAAGGAGCACGATACACTGAACCGGTGCGCGACGATGATAGTGATGACGATCTTGATTTTATTTATAAGATAACCACGCGAGAAGAGGATTGGGTGAATCTAACTGCAGATGGAAGGATTTCATGGGATCGTGAAAGCTCCTACACTTTGGATTCAGATGGAGAGATAGAGCAATTGTAGAATCGATTTCACGAAGTAACAACACTTAATTGCACCATGATGGTTAGATCACTGTGTTGTGTGACAACAAAAGCAAGGGATTTGCCAACATATGATAGGTTGACAACGGTGGATGAATTCTTGAGAAAATTTGAAAGTGCATTACCAAAACAACAGCAATTCGATGCTCTAAAGTGGGTGTTGCGCGCAATGCCCACACAATGGTGGGGTACGCATCATAGAAGTTTTGAGGATTGGCGCGGATGCAGAAGGATGATGCACCTACGATTTGGGAAACCCCAGACGTGGCTAGCAGACAAGTATGATGAACATGATGATCCATGTACACACCTCACAAAATGGACCAAGGCCTACGGGGAAGAGCCATAGCCTGAATGGGTGCATTTGTTCTGTCATACTCTGAATGTTATACCCATGAATTGGTATATTGAGACAAAGCTCTACCATGGCATGAGCGAATGGGATATCTTGCACAAAGGCTTCCTACTAACCTTCACATTTGAAGATCGTTGGGTGGATACTGTTGATGATGTGCTACAAGCAGTAAAAGCAGGTATCTTCAAAATACCCCAGGAGCCAATGGAGAAACTTCAGCCAGAATGGGCAACACAGCTAAGCTGCTTGCTAGAGTGTTACAACGTAAATTTTGAGGAGGATGATGAGAACCCACGAAACATTAATATTCCATAAATGGAAGGCTATCACGAGGTTCGAGGACCATCAATTGAGGATCCCGACATCACCTCGCCACTAAAAACAATGCAGGTAAACATTGGAACATAGGCGGAGCCAAAGTACGCAATGCTTGGGGACTATTGGGATGATACCATGGTGGATAAGGTCGCTGAGTTACTCTGTGAATACCAAGACTTGTTCCCGACCAAAATTACGGACTTAAAAGGGATCATTGGCGACTTAGGGATGATGAAGATCACTCTGAAACCTGACATGAAGCCAGTTAAGCAGTGGCCTTACCGTTTGAATCTGAAGTATAAAGAAAAGGTCCGTGACGAATTAGACAAAATGCTCACAACTGAAATTATTGAACTAGTGGAAGAATCCAACTGGGTGATTCCTATGGTAGTACAGGAGAAAAAACAGAAGGGTGAAATAAGAATATGCGTGGACCTCAGGAAGCTAAATGACACCTGTGTACACGATCCATTCTCGACACCATTCATAGATGAATTACTAGAGAATGTTGGAGGTTAGGAAGCATACTCGTTCATGGATGGCTTCTCAGGGTACCATCAGATCAAAATCACACCGGAAGATAGGAGAAAAATGACCTTCACAACAGAATGGAGCTGCTTTCAATACACCGTTATGCCATTTGGACTGAAGAACACGCCAGCTATATTTTCGCGCATCGTTGTGACCGTGTTAAAAGAATACATCCACAAGTTCTTGGAAGTCTATCTGGATGATTGGACTGTCTTTGGATTAGTTAAGCACCATGTAGCGAGCTTACGCTTGGTGTTGGATACTTTTCGGCAACACCAGATTGCACTGAACCTTAAAAAGTGCACATTCCTCATCCCCTTTGGAAACCAGCTGGGACATGTGGTCTATAAACAAGGACTGATGGTGGACCCTGAAAATATTGTCGTTATTCTAAATTTGGAAGCACCGCGAAGTGTTAGACAACTGCGCGCTACCTTGGGGCACACTGGATACTATAGGAAGTTCATGAAAATTTATGCCCAAATAACAGCACCGATGGAAAAGCTATTGAAAAAGGATGTTTCATATCGCTAGAATGATGATTGCATGAAGAGTTTGGAGTCCTGAAATGAAAACTAGCCTTCGCTCCAATCCTGGTCTTCCCGAAATGGGATGTGGAATTTCATGTACATTTTGATGCGTCGTGTATTATGCTAGGAGCCATACTCACATAGGAGGGCGTGGAGGGCATCGATCCCCCGATCACGTTTACAAGTCTGAGATTTTCCAAATCAGAAGATAACTATTCCACCACTGAACATGATGGGTTAGCGATGGTGTACGCACTCCAAAAATACCAACACTATTTACTTGGAGGACATTTCAAGATGTATACCGACCATTCTGCATTGAAATACCTGGTGAATAAGCCTGTGTTGGGGGGACGCATATGTAGATGGATCTTATTGTTCCAAGAATATGATTTTGAGGTCATAGTGAAGCCGGGACGCCTGAATGCAGAACCAGATCACTTGTCATGAATTGAGATGGGTGAGGAGCACAAAAATTTGGAGGAGGAACTACCTGATGCATAGCTCTTTGCAGTGCATGTCGCGGACGGACACCTCGAAGATATAATCCATTTTCTAACAACAGGGACTGCGCCAAAGGAATACTCAGTCCAACAGAAGAAGGAATTAGTGGTGCGCATGGCGGACTTTTCTGTGATCGTGAAGAACCTCTACAAAATGGGCAATGATGAGATATTGCGAAGATACGTACCTGAGATTGAACGAGGTCATATCCTCGTGGAAGCACATGGGGGTGTTGCAGGAGGACACTATTGTTTTGGGAATTTTTAGTGTCTACGAATAAATGCTTAAACCCGTAGACTAGTAGCTAAGTCTAGAACAACAGTACAAATCATTCTCTACATTTTCTATGACCTTGCTATGGTAAAAACACAACCCCCCACCTAATTATTTGAAGTGAACAAGTCAAAAATGGGGACCCTTTCTATAAAATTTTGGCTAAACGCCTTTTAGGATTTTTATTTAGTTGATTACCCTACGCTTTTGTTAATTTTTCATTTTCTTTGGATTCTTGTTTTGATTTCTTTGTTAGAATCGATTTTTTATAAGCTTCCCATTGACATTTGTTTCGCCCATTTGGTCAATTGGTTTGAAAATGGTACTCCTTTGAAGTCTAATCATTTATGTCACCTGGGTTAAAAATGCATAAAATGCACAATATTCCATTTTTGTAAATAAATTAGTTTAATAATGTATTTATTTTAAATATTAACCCCTAGTTAGTTATTACTAACTTTTTTTTCATTTTTCAGCCAAATCATGAAACATCAGGATTTTAGTAATTTACTCCAATTTCCAAATTGATTACTAATCCTGAAAACTAAGAATTTCGAACTGGTTGTAGTTTAATTTTCATTTTTATTAAAGTGGCTATAGTTTATAAAATAAACCTCATTAAAATAAAACAATATAAAAATTAAAATATATATAAAAATAATAATAAAAAATTACGATCAGATCAGAAGATCGGATCGGAAGTTTTCAAAATGTAACAATTTGGAGGACCTTCAATCTTCCAATTGCCGATCCCCGATCACTGAAGTGCATGGGGCATTAACTTATGTTATAAAGCTTCATTGTAAGCTTTATAATTCATTTGTTTAGTTTTAAAACTTTCAACCTTACGTGTAAAGAGGAGTGGTCAAATATATAATAAAATAAAGTTTTATTACATGATCGGATCGGATCGAAGCTTCCGCATTAAACAAGCTTAAAGAACTCCTTCACCTCTCGATCGCTGATAGCGAAAAGGCATAAGACGATTAATCAGAGCCTCATGTGTAATTCGTTATATGATATGAGTTTCAAATGATTTGTTTTTTCACTCATACGTATGAAGAGTGGAGTGGTAGTTTAATTATACTATAATATATTAAAGTAGTTATTTAATATTTTAAATTAATTAAATTAATCAATATATAAATTATAATTAATTAAATTAAATTAAAATTTATTATTAATTAGATTGATATTAATTAATAAATAGTTTATTAATAATTAATTTAGTTTATGATTAACAATTAAATTAGAATTAATTAGAGACTAATTTAGGATTAGATTTTTAATTAAAATTCTAATTTTTAGCCCAGCAATAGAATTTCCAGATTTATGCCAGATTTGACTCATCAACTTTGGAAGCTCATAGATTGAGTTTTACTTGGCCAAATGAGGCCTAGGATGGCTCATTGGAAAGATAAAATCAAGGAGAACATTTCTGAGGAGCTTTCACTAATAGATTTGGTCATTTATTGGGTCAAAAATCGGCAAAAGGTCAAGCTACAAATTTCTAAAACAAAATCAATTTTTCTGAGTTTTATTTTCTGCATTTTCATTTGTCCAAGCCTCTTCTCAATGCAGATCCATTCATCAATAATATCTTTGAACAATTAAATCATCTCAGGCATCAATAGAAATCTTATATTTTATTTTCAATTATTTAATTAATTGCATTTGATTGGATTTGTTTTAATGCAAGAAATGATATTTCGATTTTATTGTTATATCTTAATTCATTTTTTATTTCTTTTTATAGGAAAATAGTAGAAGAGATATGGAGAAAAAGATCTCAATAAATGAAAATGCTCTAGCAATTGAAAATTGAAATTTTTGAGCAAATAAAATGCGATTGGGCAGATTTACCTTCAACAAACTTTCCTCTCAAGATTTCCTTTGCAAATATTATAAATAATAGATTGCAGATTGTAATAAAGGGCTACTCTCCTCTACAATTTTGGACTTCTAAAATCACTTATGTAATAGGGATTTAGAGTTGTAGGAGGGAGGAGTGAAAATCTCAGATCTGAAGATTATTGAGGATTTTTCTTTTGTATCTTGAATTATGCATGATGGACAAAGTTTGCACTATTGTGGCTTTAGCTTTGAAAGCAGAAGTTCAAGCAATGTAAAGGACTGTTGGAGACCAAGGTCAGAGAAATAGATGCAATAAATTGGTATTTTTAATACTATTTTTTTTTCCACGGAAAAAAACGGTAACCTTTTATTAAAGAATTAATAAAAAGTTACACTAGCAGATGCAATGAAGCATTCAGAGATTGCCACAAGGGCTCAAGTGCTTTCGCACCCCACGCAACATTAGAGAACTAACGTGCACAAAGAAAAGAAAAAGAAGAGAGAGAAAAAGGGAAGAAGAACAAGCAGTGAGTAAAAACTCAACGCATCAAGTTTTTCTCCCCTTTTTATTTTCGACCTTGCGCCATTCTCCTTGAGTGGGCTCGGTTGTGGCGATGACAATCTGTGTTGTTTCATTCGGAGGTCCTGTCTCTTTGTCTGAATCTGAAGTATCTGAGTGATGATGCCTTTTGATGCCTCCCATGCTTTGATCCATGCTTATCATCTCTGCCTGATTTTGCTGTGTTTCTACCTGCTTTGAATGAGATTGTGAGGCCTTGTTGTCTGCTGTATTTTCCTTCTGGTTTTCTATTTCATCTTCCTCTATGGTGATGTCATCTTCCTCTGCTTCTGTTTCTTCGTCTTCTGTTACCGAAGGGGCTTTCTTTTCCGCGGCTCTCTTCTTTTTTGCATCATCTATATTCTGCCAACCTTTGACCTTTCTTTGCTGTGGCTTGCTCTTGTTGAGGCTTTTGCATGCATTGAACAAATGACCTGTTTGTTGACATCCCCTGCATCTGAATGCTGTATTTTCATAGTCCAGAGTCTGTTTCCACTGAGAATTGTTGAAATTCAGAAAAATGCTTTCAGGTAATCCTTGGCTAAGGTCTACCTCGACGCATATCCTAGCAAAAGTGAAGATTCCTTTTATGTGCCTCTCTGTGTCAATTTTTAACATTCTTCCAAGAGTATTCCCTATGGCTGCTAAGGTCTTGAAATGCCAAAAATGTAACGGGAGATTGTTCAACCTTACCCGTACTGGCATCCTTGATACCACCATAGTATTTGCATCGAAGTCCGGGAACCATGGGGTAACAAACAAGCCTGCACTGCCCTAGAACCATGGTCCTTCATTGAAATTTTTTTCCCTTTCTTCTACTACAAGGAAGATTACTATGAAAAAACCCTTCGAACATAAGTGTATATGGCAATCTTTTGTCCATACTGTGTGGATCCATTGGTACAGAGCATCCGTTTTAGGCCAGAAGCCATTAAATCTACATATAACAGCTTTTCTCTTTAGATCTGAGAATATACACTTTACCTCTGGAGTATCCAGCAAGATGGAGGGACTCTCTGGCATTTGATCCACGATATACTGCCCTGGAGGTATATTGGCATCTGTGGTTTCTTTCCCCTTTGTAGGGTCTTTCCCTTTGGCTGCGTCTCGGTAGTTTCCTATAGGTTTTGAAGAAGCACCCTTGGATCCGCCTCTCAATCGGTGACTGAGAATAATGGTTGAGTCCTTTTCAACCTTGTAATGCTGGAGCAAGTGATGCTCCTGCAAGCATATCCCAGAAAAAATTAAGATTTGGAGTGCGGCTGGGATTCCTAGTTTATCTTGGATCTCTTTTTTAAGCTCCAGTACCCTCATCTGATCCCAGATCTGTACACAAATGTGGTTGCCTTCTGTTGATCTGATGAAGATTTGTTTCATATCTGTTGTGTTTGCCTTGCTCAGATCCCATTTTGAGGTTTTGTGATCTAGATCTGTCGTGATTTCATCTTGCTTCTCCCTAGACCTGGCATGATCTGGTACCTCCCCCCCGGATCTACTGTATTTGTCCCCATCCTGCAGCCTGGAAATGGGAAGATCTGGTATTTCCCTCCCGGATCTGCAAGGTCCGCTGTTTAAATGCATCGTCGAAGTGGTTGGAGCCCAGATCGGCGCTGCAAAATGCATAAGAGCCTCCATACGCCGCAAAAACAGATCACTATTCCCATACCGTAGCTGATCTACGGCTCTACCATTCAAAAACTGCCCTTGGTCAACAGATCGAAACCACAGAGCAACGAAAAGTGGCCTGGGATCTGCCGAAATTTTTTTCCCTCTATAGACATAAGTGTCTTTGCCGTGCCAAAGAAAAGCATTCACGCCGGAAGGCGAATCAGTACAAATCAGGATAAAAACCTGTTGGTTTTGGGTGACAAACTCCGGGCCTGCGATTTCTGATGCCGCCCAGAAGTATGCTCCCTGCACCCAGCAAGATGGAAAGTACCCCGGTCTCTTCGAATCATCGAAAACTCTCTCCTTAGCAGATCCGCCCCAGTGCCAAAAGGAAACAGCGTTTCCAGCGTATCCAGCAGCTAGGCGATTATCCGGTCCATTGCTGATCAGATCTCTTGAAGCCCCGTCCGCGCAGCCGATCTCCTCTGAAACCCTAGGACTCTGATACGCCTCCATCGCTTATCGTGTCTTTTTTTTTTTTTTTAATACTATTGTTTCAAATACTAGTTTCATTTTTATGATAATAGGAATGTGTCATTTTATTCATGTTTTTGCACTTTTGTCAATATGGGTAATTTGTCTCAATGTTGTTATTATGTATCTCTGTTCTTATGGATTAAATTCTAATTTATGAGTAACTACTTGCTCAGAAATCTATCTTATAAAACTGATTTATTAAATAATAATGTGTTATGAACTATTTCTGCACATTATTGTTTAATAATTGGATTTACTGATTTGATAATCAATATCATTTTTGTAATTACTTCCGGAAATGTTGTTGGTTTATTATTTCAGTTAATAGGTCTCAATAGGATGTGTTTTGGTATCCATAATGTCAGTTAATTGAACTAATTTATTAACTTGATATTCATTATAAACAAGACATATTCGAATACCAATACTTTAAATATCTTACTCTTGGTTGGGTTAGATCTATATCTTCCTAATTGAGATAGGATTAAGAATAGTTTATGTTGCTTGCATTATAGAATAAGTTTGCATTTAGAGTAATTTCTACATTCTTTTAAGTCCTCTTCTCAAAGAGGAAAAATTTTAATAGCGGCTTGGCTGAACCCAAATCAGTTTAAAGGTCATTCTCTTACCTGATGCAAGAAGAAGTGATCTGATATCCCTATCTATTGGTAGTTAAAGATACATAATAAACCAATAGCGATAGGGAGAAAGTAACTGAACCTAGTTAAACCAGTCAGAGCCACAACACCAAATAGAGAAGGAGCTGCTTTAAGATCCAGACCCGGTGGTTATTCCCCATTGTTGTTGCAGCGATTTTCAAGGCATCAACATTTTTGGTGCTATAAGGAGGGCTTGAGACTTTTTTCTATTGGAGTCTTTTCAATTTTGACATTTTATTTAAATCACGATGTCTCCTCTTAAGATTCTAATTTGGAGTTGTATCCATAGACGTGCATCTTCCAATACTCCACCCGAATTGGTAAGACTCTTGTCTAAGGAAAAGTTTAATGATAAATAGAATTCTTCTACTTTTAATCATGTCTTTTAATTTATTCAAAATGTTTCAAATTATGATTTTCAAGGAATTGATGAAGGCATTTTATGCAGAATTTTTACTCTCACATTCGCGGCAAAAGCTAGAAACTGGTGTAGAACTCTTCCGGTTGCCTCAATCCATAGCTGAGATCAATTTGTTACAATTTTCATTTGTAAATTTGACGGCTATGATTATGAACATGTATGTGAGGAAATTGAATATCTACAAATGTTTGAAAATGAGTCTCTTATTGATTTTAATATTCGATTTCATTTGAATTGTTTAAGATTTAAAGTCAAAGATAAACCTATGGAAAAAGAATCACTAGGTTCGTTTGAACATATTTCTTCTCTTCCTCCCATTCCCAATCCATATGAAATTAGTTTAAGTTTTGTTTCATCCCCTTCCAACATAAATGAGAATTTCAATATGGATGTGCAAATAAATTGTGATGAAGTGGTTTCACAAAGCTTGGAAAATATTTCTATTCAAATGCAAGAAGACAACAACAGAAATTTTGGAGAAAGAGCTGCATTGGAATCTAAAAATTACTCTGTATTAAATTCAGAAAATCAGATCGCAAATCAGCAAGTGCAAGCAACAATTAAAGTAAATAATAAAATGCAAACTGCTATACAAATTTCTGAATTTTTCCATAATGAACAAATGCCGAAATCAGAACAGAAAAGTAGCCTTCTTCAAGAAAGCATGAGTACACAAAGGAATGATTTAGAATCTGAAATTTACAATCAGCATAATGTACAAGAGTTCTCAAACAGAGACATTTTTAATTGCATTATTTCAGATTCACATTTTTCCCTTTATCCTGGTATTTTTAATGATGGTAGTTTTTCCCCTCTTGGTATGAATGATATTTTAGAAAATATAGAGGCTGACTAAATGAAATACCAATTAACTTTTATCAAGATAAAGAAACAATAATTGATCATTTTTTCGTTTAATGAACATGAAATTCTTGTTCCTCCTTGTTTTGATATATTGGATGAAATCGAAGGGAATTCTAGAGAACATTGTGAAGTTATTTATGATAATTACTCTGACATTGAGGATATTTATTTCTATTCTCATGATAAAATTCAAATAACATCTATGAATGAAGAACATTTTAATTTAAAAATTATTCATACCAATCCTCATTCTAAAACGGAAAATTATCTTCATGATTTCACTATTCGAGAAAACATTCCAATTTATGATTCATATTATGATCAAGCTCTCATTCCTACTCATAATCATAATTCTCTTTATAATTCATAAGTTGGAATTGGAAATCATTCAAATTTCATAATTCTGGCCAATCCTTGTGAAAAAGAAATTATTTCAAAACAATCCCAATTGTACTGTAACATTAGTTGTACCAATAGTGATTTCATTGTATTTTTTTTCTTTTTCACTTATTTTCTTTAAATTTAGATTTATTTTCTGATCTTATTTTGCAATTTTTTCACACTTTTCGCTGGCATATTGAGCACTTTACTATCAAACATTCAATTGATGCATTGCATGATTGGAAAATTGAAGTTTCATATTATAATCATGAACATCAAAATCTATTAATATTTCAATTTCAATTGATGTTCATCTCTTATAAAAAACTTCTATCTTCTCAAAGGCAGTGTCCACAAAAAAATGTACTTTTACAAGCTGGCCAACAATCTAATTGAATTAATAATCGTCTATTATACCTAACAAACTTCCATCCATTTTTCATTAACTCATTTGAAAAATATTTCGAAAGTTTTCCTTCATATAAGATTGTCAATAATTTAACATTTGTATATAACACTAACGATTTTTTCTAGGCCTTTGAATTTAAAGGCTCTTCTTCACAATCTGGCATGTCATCTCCTCTTTTGAACATTTCTCAATCATTAATGGAAATCCATCCAGATTTATATGATCCAATTGGTATTCAATTGGAAAGGAAATTTCAAGAGAAAGAGATTTTAACTAAGTTGCTAACAATAACTGTAGATTCTAATTTCATATTTAATTTTCTTAGTTTAATTAGATTTGTATTTTTATTACTAACATTAGAACTGTACATATATTCAGGAATAAAAATGAGAGAATGGTTACACTGGAAATATGACTATACCTACTCATTTTCATGTATATGGTTAGAATAGCAATAGAATTAATTTAGTTTGTTTATTTTTATTTTAATAGTTTTGCAGAGTAAAAAATAAAACAAAGCAATCAGCCCTTCTCATACATGTTTAGTGAAACATTTTCTTCCTATCAGAAAGTTTTAATTCTTGTTTTCTTTCTTAAAATTTCTTGCAGCAATACCTCTACCCATGAATACATCTCTACCTATTTCGAATAATGTATTGACAGAATTTAATTGAGTATGCACCTGGCACACATTTAAATCCATGTTACAATTAGTGGCTTTATCCCATTTGGATCTTTAGTTTATTATCTGATGTTGCAACACCCATCATATTTATTTACTAAAGGCATTATTAAACAGTCACTATAGCAATATAGATTCTTTTCAAGTTATTTGAAATAAGAAGAGGTAATAAATTGTTGTTTCAATTCAAAAAGTAAGACTATTTTCATATTTATTTCTGGTAAATTTTATATTTCCTGAACATCAATAAGCAAATTTTATTTAGGCTAATTGCTCACTCTGATTTAGAATAAATAATGAGATGATTTTGAACAAAGGAAAAATTTTGATAAATCGAAGGAAGAATTTGAAGATTCATGAGGTAAAAAATACAAAGAATTTCCTTCCAGATACGCATTTACAAGTTCATTCTCATTTATTATTAGTTTCTCTTTTCCTTAGTTTATTTTTTATTTTTGTTTTGTTTTATTTATAAGTTTTCATTTGTTTTCAAAACTTGAAGTAAGCAACAAACCCATTTCAAATTTGCAATAGGTTTAGGGAAATTTTATTTGTGATTCATTAGAATTTGAGCATTTTTAACTTTGCTTTCAACCATCATAAAACCCAATTGAAATTTCAAGCAGTATCATAGGATTCAACTTGATTTTCATATTGTTGATACTTCAGTGAAAATATTTGCAATATCCTCATCCCGCTCATCTTCGTCAATCATTTCATTCCAATACCACATCATCGACTTCATAACCATTTCCAACGAAATATTTTATCAGAAGTATCTTTTAGCATTTTTGATAACAAATTGTTCATAAAAGATCTCCGATGTATTACGTCGCTTATATGTCATATCGCATTTCACATATCGGAGGTTCGCAGTTGAAGTATACGTCCATTATCGTGAATCGTAGATCTCCGATAATCGACTTTACCAATATTGCGACGACCACATAATTTCGGACCCGATATGTAATTCAAATCAAATTCATAAAAATTATCGCATCTTCTCAATCGCAATAATGGTAGGAGCATAAATTTAAAAGGGCCGATGTCTTGAATCTGATATGTTATTAAATTTTCATGATATTGTTATCAGGTGCACTCTTCATCGCATATCGGCATATCAAGAAGTGTTACATCATGTGCTTAAGATTGTCGATCGCTGATTAGCCATGTCATTTATCGCATATCGACATTGCAAGAATCATATTGTGTTTCATTCAGTACTTAAAGTTTGTCGATCGCTGATTAGCCACGTCATCCATCACATCACTGATATCGTACTCACTTCATCGCATTTTTATTTATGCTCACATCGCAATTCTGAATCTGTGATGTGTTTTGTGCGATGTGGGAAGCACAATGTAAATATTCCTCAATCCCTGATCTAATATTTCTTCAATGATCTGATCACTCAATCTCATCGCACATATTCTTATTGCATGTTTTCATATCGGCAATTTTCCATTGCAACCTCTGATGCGATAGCTTCCAATGCATGCCTCTAAGCCATTAACATTTAATCGATATATGGCATAGCAACAAAGGTGAAATCTTGTAGATTAAACTTGAAGCATGGTGAAGAAACATGTGATGCGAATCATCCGATATGGCAATGTAAAACGATCTTGGGTAACCACTATGGTAAGAAAGCAGTTGATGACAAATTTGCAGCATCTTCAAATCATTTCGATTTCTCATACATTTCAGTTTTAAATATATAATTCCATAATTAAATATGGAATTCAAGACCTCTCTATCTTCATATTTAAATTTTATTATCTTGGATTTGGTCTTGATTGTGGAAAATTTATAAAATTATGGAGTTTATATGAAACTTATAATATTTTGAGAAACAGTCATTATTGCAAATTCTCATTCTCATTTCTGATGCATTTGTTTTCCCTTGAACACTAAGCATTCCATTTTTACATTTTACTGCTTGCTTTAGTTAAAATAAAATAAGTAATGATTTTGGGTTATAGAATTTTGGTTAATTTGTCTTCTTTATGTTTTAATATTAACTAAAAGAAGAAGTCAATTAATATTGGAGAAACTGATACCTTTCAGGTAAGATCAAATGCAATTATCTAATGGTAAGATCCATGTACCCATTTTAATTAATTTCCATTTCATTACTTATTCTTGTTTTTAAAGTATGTTGATATAAAAAATCTGTTTTACAATTCTCCATTTGAAGCTTTAAATCCTCCGCCAGATCAAATTTTCGAAGTCTTATACTCTTCTCCTAGCTTTATTTCAATAAGCAGTGATAATCTTCATCGAAACAACTACACCAGGAAGTTTCTGAACTTTTAGTTTGTTTATTTAAGCATTCCTTTTATTAGAAAATGATTAAGATGATGCTTTGAAACAAGAAGATTGATATTAGACAAAAAAAATTCATTGTGACTGAATTTTATCATCACTGCTATCCAAAAAGCCTAATACACTTACAACCCTGCAAGGTATGATTTTTCTAAATCTCGACATAAGAAAGAATGATTACACGATTATTTTCTTTTTTCTTCATATTGTTGAGACATTGGTATAAACATTCTTGTTTGAGTTTATCTTTCGAAACTCAGATTTTCCTTTCCACTTTTAAAATTTCTTCATTTTTATTTTTGTTTGCTGATTTCTTTCTCATTTTAGCATAAGAATTTTTTTCCTTTGGTTTTTAGTTTTGGTTTTGGTGACTTTGCCATGAATTATATGGAAAGTCTACTTGTTACCTAACAATGGTCGGCATACATGGAAAAAAATTGTTAATAGTCACCTATTAGCTTTTTCTTAAAAACTCTTAATAAAGTTTGATTGTTATGAAACCAGCTCAAGAAAAGATAGAAAAGATAGATCAATGCCTTAGAATTCAGCCTCTTCGAGGGGGCAACCTCCTTTACATTACATAAATGAACAATTCTTGGATGATACAAATGAGAAAACCTCCTTTCTATATATAGGAGTCTAAGGAGTCACAATATAATCCAGCCGACCTAACAATAATAATATAAAGCCACAAAAATAAAAATAGAGGGATTCTATGGGGCACAGAAATAACAACATGGGGTTAATAGGGGCACAACAATATAAATAAGGGGTATAACTACAATAGTAATGGGGTAATCACTAGTATTATAGGGACCCAACATGCCCCTCTCCTTCAAAAAAGTGTTGTCCTCAACGCTTGAGTAGTTCTGGATACTTCTGCATAAAATTCTCATCCTCCCATGTGGAGTCTTCAGCGGATAAGTTCTTCCACTTGATAAGATACTCTGAAATTGATCGATTTCGTAACTGTCGAGTTCTTGTTTCTGTGATTGCTTCCGGTTCCAATATAATTTTTCCTTCATCGTCAAGTTCTAGCAATATTGTTTGAACTGGGAGCTTGTCGCCTATAACCTTCTTTAAACATGAAACATGGAAAACTGGGTGCAATCGAGAAGCTGCAGGAAGCTCCAATTTGTATGCCATAGTACCAATCTTTTGCAACACCTTGTACGGACCATAATACTTTGGTGATAATTTATTATCCTTCTTAGCTTGATTTAGGGACATTTGCTTATATGGTTGTAGCCGTAGGAATACCCAATCACCTACATCAAAACTTCTTCCACTGCGATGTTGATCTGCCTGTTGTTTCATTCTATTTTGTGCCAACACGAGGTTATCCTTTAAGAGTTGGAGGACTTGTTGTTGATGTTCGATGTGATGTTCCACTGCCTGAACCTTAGAATTTTCTCTTAAATATGATGTGATGGATGGTGGTTGATACCCATAAAGTGCCATAAATGGGCTCATTTTTGTTGATGTATGGAAGGAAGTTTTATACCACCATTCAGCCAGAGGCAACCATTTGACCCATTGTGTCTGTTTATCGGAAACAAAGAAATGAAGATATCCTTCCAAACATTTGTTTACTATCTTAGTTTGCCCATCAGATTGAGGATGATAAGATGAGCTATGAGCTAACTGAGTACCAAGACAAGAAAATAATTCTGTCCATAAATTTCTAGTGAAAATGGGATCTCTGTCACTTACAATAATCTTTGGGTTTCCATGTAGCTTTTGAATTGTTTCCATAAATGCAGTAGAAATTGTACTGGCTTTAAATGGATGTGATAATGCATAAAAGTGTGCATACTTGGTAAGTCTGTCAACTACCACCATGATTACACTCTTTCCCTCAGACTTGGGTAAACCTGTGATAAAATCCATTGAAACCTCCTCCCAACGTTGGCCTGGAATGGATAAAGGTTGTAATAGACCTCGTGTCTTAATCATTTCAACTTTATTTTGTTGGCAAACCAAACATTCCACCATAAACTTTTGAATATTTTATTTAAGGCCATCCCAAAAAAATTCCTTCTTAACCCTATGGTAAGTTTTTAAAAATCCTGAGTGTCCTCCTAAGGGAGAAGCGTGCAATTCCATAAGAATCTTTTGTTTTAGCTGGGAATTCTTACAGAGGTATAAGCGATCTTTGGACCATAACGAATCATTTTTCCAGCTAAATGTATCAGATGTACTGGAATCTTGTTGTAGCTTTCGAATAAGTGCCGACATTTTTTCATCATTCTTCCATTCCTCCCTTGTTTTGTTTATCCAATCTGGTTGGATAATAGAAATGGCGCACAACAATGCTTCCACATCCTCATCCTTTCTTGAGAGTGCATCTGCCACCACATTTTGCTTCCCTTTTTTGTAGATGATTTCAAAGTCATAACCCAACATCTTTGTGACCCACTTTTGTTGCTCTTCAAAGGATAATCTTTGTTCTAAAAAGTATTTAAGGCTATCATGATCCGTTTTTACCTTGAAGTGTCTTCCCATTAGGTAGGGTCGCCATTTCTTAAGTGCATGGAGTATTGCCAACATTTCCTTCTCATATAGCTTTGCTTAAAAACTTTCCCTTGATTGGACGACTTTCAAAAGCAATGGGTCTTTCATCTTGCATTAGAACAGCACCAATTCCATTTCCTGAAGCATCACATTCCACAATAAAGGTTTTTGTGAAGTCCGGTGTAGCTAAGACCGGTGCTTGGCACATTGCCTCTTTAAGATGTTTAAAGGCCTTTGTTGCTTCCAGTGTCCATGAAAATGCATCTTTCTTCAATAATGTTGTTAGAGGTGCTGCTATTCTCCCATAATTCTTAACAAATTTGCGATAATACCCTGTCAACCCAAGAAATCCTCGTAGATGCTTTATGGATGTGGGATTTTCCATTCCTTAATGGCTTTAATTTTGCTAGGGTCTACCTTAACTCCTTCATGAGATACAATATAACCCAAATATTCCACCTCCTGGACTCCAAAGAAACATTTGGATCTTTTTGCATATAATTGTTTCTCCTCCAATAGTTGTAGCACCTTGTCAACATGTTCAACATGATCCTTCCAAGACTTGCTGTAGATTAGTATATCATCAAAAAATACTAACACAAATTTTCTAAGGAATGGTTTGAAAATTGAATTCATCAAACCTTGAAATGTTGAAGGTGCATTGGTAAGGCCAAAAGGCATGACCAAAAATTCATAATGACCCTCATGAGTTCTAAATGTCGTTTTCGGAATGTCTTCAATCTTCATTCTGATTTGATGATATCCTTAATGAAGATCCAACTTGGTGAAGTAAATTGATCCATGCAATTCATCCAGTAATTCATCAATGACAGGAATGTGGAACTTATCTTTAATAGTGAGCTTGTTGAGCTCCCTATAATCGGACACATGTGCCATGATCCATCCTTCTTGTGCACCAATACTACTCGAGCAGAGAAAGAACTTTGACTTGGTTGAATTATACCAGCGTCTAACATTTCTACAACCATACGTTCAATTTCACTTTTTTGGACATAAGGATATCTATACGGCCTGATGTTTGGCGGAACACTTCCTGGAATCAAATGAATAACATGATCATGATCACGCATAGGTGGGAGACCCTTGGGTGTCTCAAATACCTTGGAATGATTGTCCGGACTTTTTGGAGATCTGGAGAAATAGATGATTCCAATGTGGAAACATCTAGCGAGCATAATTGTGCAATTACACCTCTTTGCTCCTTTTTTAGAAGCTTTGTCATACCATGAGAGCTAATTATCTTTCCTGGTTTCCATGCAATACCCCTTAATTCAACTTCCTTTCCTTCCGTAGAAAATTTGATGAAAATTTCTTGAAAATTAAAAGCTATTGTACCCAAGGATTGTAGCCATTGGACTCCTAGTACAACATCAGCACCTCCCATTGGAATGGAAAGCATTGGGCTAGTCAATACATATTCTCCCATGGATAGCTTGATATTATGGCACCTTCTAGAGAAATTTATTGTTCCTCCATTTGCAATCATCACTTGACACTCTGGTGCTGGATATAGGAAGCAATTCAATTCTTTTGCTACCCTACAATGAATAAAATTGTGGGTGCTTCCTGAATCAATCAACACTATTACCTTTTTCTTCTTGATTTGTCCTTCTATCTTGATGGTTTGAGGAGTGGTAATTCCCGCCAATGCATTACAAGATATGGTAGGATTTATTTGTTCTTCATCTAGGCTTTGTTCCTGGAGTATATCTTCTTCTTTTGACCTTTCTTGCTCATTTTCTTCTTCCTCTTCATAATCTATGTAGAATAATTTCTTCTCAGCACAGTTATGACCTTTAGTGTATTTGCTATCACAACTGTAACAAAGCCCTTTTGCTCTTTTTTCTTCCGATTATTGTGGTGTCAACCTTATATGCTGTGGAAGACTAGGGGCAACCACACTTCCGTCTTTATAGTTGTGAGTGGTATGCTTCCTGGTTGCCATAATTTTGCTTTCCATTTTTCTTGCTAACCTGAATGCCTTTTCTAATGAATCATGTTCCCAAAGGCGAACATCATGTTGGATATTATCCTTTAAAGACCCTATGAACACATCAATCCTATGCTCCTCTGGAATATCTTTTACCCTTATGTTCAATTTTTGGAACTCCTCAATGTGCTCCATTACTGAACCCTTTTGTTTGAGACTTATCAATTGGCTAAAAAAAATGTTGCTTTTTGTATCTTCATAATGTGCTATCAATTCTTCCGTAAAAATTGCCCTAGTGATAAATTTTTTACGAGAGCAAAGCCATTGATACCATACAAACTGATTTGGTTCCAAATATACAGTTTCCATACATACCTTTTGTGTGTTTTGCACATTATTGAGATCGAAGAACTGCTCCATCTGTAATATCCATGTGGCGGGATCCTTGCCATCAAACTTCCTCATATCGATTTTTGGAATATGGTGGGTCTTAGATCCAACATTAGAGTCTATGGAATCATGATTAACATTGCTTTTGTTCACATCATGAGTCTCCTTTACAACCTTTTCACCATTAGTAAGTATTTCTTGTAGAAAATTTGTCAAATCTGTCTTCAAATCTGCCATGTCTGTTTTCAAATCTGTCTTCAAATCTGCCATGCCTGTCTTCAAATTTGTGTTCAAATCTATCTTCAAATTTTCCATCTTAGCTTCCATGCCATTCATCTTAGCTTCCACGCCACGTATCTTAGCTTCTGTTAACTTTTATGAGCGTGACATTTGTTGCACTTGTTCTTATAATTTTGATATATCATGTAGCATTTCTTCCTCTTCTTCATGAGTCATGCCAGAGCTTTCAGGTTCCTTACTAGGTGTTTGCATTTTCTTTCCTCGGGGAATCAATTACCGATAATATTTCTTTACTATGCCCTTTGAATTCCTTCAAGCCCAGCTTACACAAAAATTAAAAAATTAAAAATACACACCTTTTTTCACTTTGTAGAAGCCTGATATTGAATCTGATGTATCTCTGTAATTCCAGATCCTCCAATTTTGAAATTGCTATCTGTAGTAGCCTTCTGTGTCCTCTTTCCAATGCCACAAGTCTGACCCAATTTGGATTCTCCAAGGAAGAGTTATGTGAAATCTCCCACAGTGACTTGATTATAGACTAGTTCAGTAGAGAGAGATTGTACAACGTGTCACGAGTCACTGTTTCGACCTATGGATCTGAAAAATGCATACAAGAAACTACAGTCTGTCCTCTTTCTGTACCTTCTTACGAATTTTCAATCCGATCCCCAGAGAGAAAGTTATGACGATTTTCCCCAGGTCACCTGTTTTGAATGTAATTCAGGAGTCTGCAAAAAGACAAAATTCCTCAGATCATATCTCCGCAAATATCACATGAAAAACTCTGAAATTCGGACCCAAGGTTCAGTGCGATTTCTTATCCAATGGGTTTTTTTTGTGACTTCTGAAATGTCACAGAAAAAAAGTTATAGCGAAAATGCCACGATGACCTGTTTGGAGCAGCGAAACCCTAGAATCCAAAGCTCTGATACCAAATGTTATGAAACCAGCTCAAGAAAAGATAGAAAAGATAGATCAACACCTTAGAATTTAGCCTCTTCGAGGGGGCAACCTCCTTTACATTACATAAATGAACAATTCTTGGATGATACAAATGAGAAAACCTCCTTTCTATATATAGGAGTCTAAGGAGTCACAATATAATCCAGCCGACCTAACAATAATAATATAAAGCCACAAAAATAACAATAGAGGGATTCTATGGGGCACAGAAATAACAACATGGGGGTAATAGGGGCACAACAATATAAATAAGGGGTATAACTACAATAGTAATGGGGTAATCACTAGTATTATAGGGACCCAACATTGATATTCTTATTATAAAGGTAGGCATACTTAAGGAAGAGATTACCAATTTATAGAAGTTGACAAAGTATCATAAAATCTGAAAAAAAAAATATTTTTTCATCAAAATTATACTCATTTTGAGATTTCAATATTTTATTAAGATCTTTCAAAGTTCTATTATCAGTGAAGAAAAGTTATTTTTAACCAAGTAAAGACACTTTACAGCAAAGCACCTTTGACTCTGAAATTGTCATTCTTAACTCATAAGGAGTCAATGATTCTCCCTGTCCCAAAGAGTCTTATTTTTCTAGAATATAATCCAGAGATATATTTAAACTTAAAAGATAAAAGATCGCATCATGAGCCTGCTTACCATGATCATAGGGGAAAAATAGGCTGACATTACCAACACTGCAAAACAAACCATGGTAATGGCTTATGATTGCAAACAATTATACAACAAGGGATCTCATCACAAGCCAGCTTGTTCAGTCAAATTATAACCAATGGATGGCGTTGTCAACTATTTGGCTACCAAACCAGGACAACGGCTTTTAAGAATATAAAAAAAAATGTATAATTCAAAGAAAATAAACATATATAAATGGATTTATCTCTAGACCAATAATTCTTAAACAGATGGGATTTTGAATCATTTATGATTAAAAGGTAACCTTGTTTAGACTATAGATGTTTGCTAGCAACAGTGGCTCTACCTATGACAAATGAGTATATTTCAAAAGCTAAGTTCTAAAGTGACCCCTGCTTTATCTCTACAACTAATTGAGGACTGATATAGAGTATTGAAATATGTTAATTTATGAGAAATTTCGAGAAAAATTACAGTTAGATGATTCTTGCTTTTATTCAAACTAATGAACCAAGTCAAGCAATCCAAAAATAATTTTCTCTTATTTAATTATTTTTACTCTAATTTTAGGAAAATCTCATTCATATCAAACAGAGATAACTGGTTCTTCTCCCGTGTGTCGCCATTGTTGTGGTAAAAACACAACCCCCCCATTATTTGAGGTGAACAAATATAAAATGGGGACCCTTTCTATAAAATCTTAGCTAAACGCCTTTTAGGTTTTTTATTTAGTTGATTACCCTACGCTTTTGTTAATTTTTCATTTTCTTTGGATTCTTGTTTTGATTACTTTGTTAGAATCGATTTTTTATAAGCTTCCCATTTACATTTGTTTTGCCCCATTTGGTCAACTGGTTTGAAAATGGTACTCCTTTGAAGTCTAATCATTTATGTTGCTTGGGTTAAAAATGCATAAAATGTACAATATTCCATTTTTGTAAATAAATTAGTTCAATAATGCATTTATTTTAAATATTAACCCCTAGTTAGTTATTACTAACATTTTTTCATTTTTCAGCCAAATCATGAAACATCAGGATTTTAGTAATTTACTCCAATTTCCAAATTGATTACTAATCTCAAAAACCTAGAATTTCAAAGTGGTTGTAGTTTAATTTTTATTTTTATTAAAGTGGTTGTAGTTTATAAAATAAACCTCATTAAAATAAAACAAAATAAAAATTAAAATATATATAAAAATAAAAAAATAAAAATAAAAAAATTACACTCGGATCGAATGTTTTCAAAATGTAACAATTTTGGAGGACCTTCAATCTTCCCGATTGCCAATCCCCCGATCATTAAAGTGCATGGGGCTTTAACTTATGTTATAAAGTTTCATTGTAAGCTTTATACTTCATTTGTTTAGTTTTAAAACTTTCAACCTTACGTGTAAAGAGGAGTGGTCAAATATATAATAAAATAAAGTTTTATTACACGATCAGATTGGATCGGAGCTTTCGCATCAGACAATCTTAAAGAACTCCCTCACCTCCCGATGGCCAATTGCGAAAAGGAATAAGACAATTAATCAAAGCCTCATGTGTAATTCGTTGTATGATATGAGTTTCAAATGATTTGTTTTTTCACTCATACGTATGAAGAGTGAAGTGGTAGTTTAATTATAATATAATATATTAAAGTAGTTATTTAATATTTTAATTTAATTAAATTAATTAATATATAAATTATAATTAATTAAATTAAATTAAAATTTAATTATTAACTAGATTAATATCAATTAATAAATAGTTTGTCAATAATTAGTTTAGTTTATGATTAACAATTAAATTAGAATTAATTAGGGACTAATTTAAGATTAGATTTTTAATTAAAATTCTGGTTTTTAGTCCAACAACAAAATTTTCAGATTTATGCCAGATTTGACTCATCAACTTTGGAAGCTCATAGATTGAATTTTACTTGGCCGAATGAGGCCTAGGATGGCTCATTGGAAAGATAAAATCAAGGAGAACATTTCTAGGAGGTTGCGTTAACATATTTGGTCATTTATTGGGTTAAAAATCAGGCAGAAGATCAAGATACGAATTTCTAAAACAAAATCAATTTTCTGAGTTTTATTTTCTGCATTTTCATTTGTCCAAGCCTCTTCTCAATGCAGATCCATTTGTCAATAATATCCTTAAACGATTAAATCATCCCAGGTATCAATAGAAAGCTTATATTTTATTTTCAATTATTTAATTAATTGCATTTGATTGGATTTGTTTTAATGCCAGAAATGATATTTTGATTTTATTGTTGCATCTTAATTCATTTTTTATTTATTTTTATAGGAAAACAGTAGAAGAGATATGGAGAAAAATATCTCAATCAATGAGAATGCTCTAGCAATTGAAGATTGGAATTTTTGAGCAAATAAAGTGGGATTGGGCAGATTTACCTTCAACAAGCTTTCCTCTCAAGAATTCCTTTGCAAATATTATAAATAATAGATTGCAGAATGTAATAAAGGGCTGCTCTCCTCTGCAATTTTAGACTTCTAAAAGCACTTATGTTATAGGGATTTAGAGTTGTAGGAGGGAGGAGTGAAAATCTCAGATTTGAAGATTATTGAGGATTTTTCTTTTGTATATTGAATTATGCATGATGGGCAAAGTTTGCACTATTGTGGCTTTAGTTTTGAAAGCAGAAGTTCAAGCAATGTAAATGACTATTGGAGACCAAGGTCAGAGAAATGAATGCAATAAATTGGTATTTCTAATGCTACTGTTTCAAATACTAGTTTCATTTTTATGATAACAAGAATGTATCATTTTATTAATGTTTGTGCACTTTAGTCAATATGAGTAATATGTCTCAATGTTGTTATTATGTATCTCTGTTCTTATGGATTAAATTCTGATTTCTGAGTAACTACTTACTCATAAATCTATCTTATAAAACTGATTTATTAAATAATAATAATGTGTTATGAACTATTTCTGCACATTAATTTTTAATAATCGGATTTATTGATTTGATAATAAATATCATTTTTGTGAATTACTAGGTCTCAATAAGATGTGTTTTAGTATCCATAATGTCAGTTAATTGAACTACTTCATTAACTTGATATTGATTATAGACAAGACATATTTAAATCCCAATACTTGAAATATCTTACTCTTTGTTGGGTTAAATCTATATCTGCCTAATTGAGATAGGATTAAGATTAGTTTTTGTTGCTTGCATTATAGAATAAGTTTGCATTTAGAGTAATTTCTACATTTCTTTTAAGTCCTCTTTTCAAATAGGCAAAATTTTAGTAGTGGTTTAGCTGAACCCAAATCAGCGTAAGGGTCATTCTCTTGCCTGAACAGCAAGAAGAAGTGATCTGATATCCCTGCCTATTGGTAATTAAAGATACACAATAAACCAATAGTGATAGGGACAAGGTAAATGAACCTAGTTAAACCAGTCGGAGCCACCACATCAAACGGAAAAGAAGCTACTTTAAGGTCCTGACTAAGTGGTTATCCCCCATTGTTCTTGCAGCGATTTTCAAGGCATCAACAAGCCTATAGATTAAATAAGAGGTAAAGAAGCCTACCTGAAGCTTTCGCTTACTCCTTATCTCCCTTGACCAATTATGTCACTCCTTTCCATACTTAATCCACTTGAAGAGTACCTGCACACAGACAGAAGACAAAAACTGATTAAAGCATATGATAATGATTTATTGATTAATCATAGCATGTAATCAAGTACATATTACACATATGAAAGCATCAATGGAAAATACAAGCATATGGAAAAAGCTTTGAACACTTTATTAGTAGGAGGAAGAGTTACAACCCAATTTGCTTGATTTCACATCACTCCTCCAGTTCAATCCCATCCTCTCCTCATAACAAGCAAGACATTTTGACATCATTACAATACTTGAAATCAACTCAAGTCTCATACTAACAACTTCTCCCTATAATTCAATGATTTCCAGCCCCTGATCACTTAGATGAGTGGTCTTTTTATAGGTGAATAAAGGAAGTTATGCCATAAATGGTGATAATGAATGCCCTCCCAAACTTAGGATTTAGTTCCATGGAGGAAGGGATAAAGGGATTGAGGTTTCTTAACTCCCTACCTCATCCCAATTCTAGCCGAAAGGAGTAGATAAACTTGGGAAACTTCTAGATGCATCCAATGAATAAGAATATTCCTAAAACCCAATGCAATTTTTCTCAAATTCACTTAGCGCTGGCCAAAGAGGGCTCAAGTGCGCTCCATAGCACCCTAGCAGTGTATTGGACTGCACTGCAGTGTACCCTAACGAAGGCCTGGCTCCGCCGATCTTCTTAGAGGGAATTTTTGGATGATTTTAGTCATGGAACTTCTTGGGAAGCTAGGCATTCTGATGGTTGACTTCTTTAGGGCATGTAACAATTGAATTAGGGTTTTATGGGCCCTAATAGTACTAATATGTAAGTCGGGTTGATGTGCCCAAATGGATCTATAACAACTATGCAGGACGCATGACCGCACAAAATATTCTTCGCACAGGGTTGTGGTGGCCGACCCTACACCAGGATTTGAAAGCGCACTATAAGGCCTGCGATATATGTCAAAGGATTGGAAAACCATCACGAAGGGACAAGATGCCACTAAATCCATGAATGACACTACATCCAATTGAAAAATAGGCAATCAACTTTGTGGGACCGATCAAACCTCAGGGAAAGACGGATGCACGCTACATCATCACCACGACGGAGTATCTGACAGGATGGGTGGAAGCGCAGTCAGTCAAGGATTGCACGATCGCTATGGCTACAAAGTTTTTGTTCGAAAATGTGTTGACACACTTTGGCTTTCCAAAAATCTTAATGAGTGATCATGGAACACATTTTCTGAATGAAACCATCAGTGCGCTGACAGAAGAGTTCCAGGTGTATTATCAGAAATGTACACTGTACAACCCACAAGCTAATGGAACAGTAGAGGCATTCAACAAAATACTTGAGACTGTGCTAACCAAAGTATGTAAGGTGCAGCGAAATGACTAGGACTTGTGTGTACCTGCCGTATTATGGTCGTACAGGACAATGTGCAAGAAATTGATGGGACAGACACCTTTCCGGTTAGTCTATGGAACGGAAGTTATCATGCCAATGGAATACATCGTACCTAGTCTGTGAATAGCAGTGCTCTGGACCGCAAAGCTCTGGAAGAAAGGCTCACGCAATTAGAAGAACTCGAGGAAGAATGGTTTCTGCCTAGATTTCATCAGCATGTACAAAAGCAGCGTGAAAAGGCCTGGCACGACTACCATATCAAGTTGCGCACCTTCAAGTTAAACGACTTAGTGCTGCTATATGACAGTAAGTTTGAAAAAATTTCGAGAAAATTCAGAATGCACTGGCTATGACCATACGTGGTTAAGGAGGTCATACATGAAGGTGCAGTCTAGCTAGTCAAACTAAATGGAGAACCCTTCCCAGGCAAAGTAAGTGGTAGTCACTTGAAACCCTACACGAGTGGGCCAGCTCTCTGACTAACCATCCGAAGCACAGTCTCTGTGACCCAAGGAGTCGGACAAGGACGCAAGACTATAAACACACACAACAAATGCTGGTACCAAGGTAAGAACACAATTCAAACACAGATGATTTAGAAGCAAGAATGCAGTAGGTATAACAGGCAACAGCTCAGTGCGCTGCCGACATTTAGGCCGTTCAGGACCAGTAGGAGGGACTCCACGCCAAGATCTCCGCACCAAAAGAGTGACTCGATGGCGAGTCACGATGTTTGTGTTGAGGGCCTGTTGGGCATTGGATCTCCCACAACATGTTTTGGGGCTCAAAGCCCAGGTTTTGGTCAAATGTATTGTAAAACTCCGCGAATTGTGGGTGCGGAGCGTGAAGTATAGGTTGAGTCATAGGGTTGCCTGCCCTAAGTATTGTAATGTAATGTAATGTCATGTCGGCCTACCCATGGTCCGTGGACCATGGGATTGTATAAATAGAGAAAGGCTCTAAGTTGTAAAGAGATCCAATTAGAGAGAGAGAGAGAGCAATATGAATGGTTTGAGCATAGGGTAAGAGTCTAAGGTATTGGGTCGTAGTAATAGGAAGAGGCTCTGCAACTGAGTGCACAGAGGCCTATTAGAGTCCGCATCTGAGTGCGTTGACCCCTGTAGCTAAGTGCACAAAGTGGTGTCGAGTCTGTAATCTTGAACGAAGAATAATAAAGTGAAGTTGATTCCAATTTCTGTGCATCTTCTTGTTTATTGTCTTCTTTACATTTATACTATTTTTGTTTATCACGTGCACTTATATGATTGCTTGATGTACTGTTAATTATCGCTATTCTTAAATAGATAAATTAAGTAATTGGGTAATAACAGGTTAAAAACCAAGGAACTTGGGTATAATACGGATCGCGCCCCGAGTAGGGCTGCACGAAGGCAGCCTCATAGGTTGCGAGGGACTAATAGGTGCGCGTAGCGATGTGCGTGCAGGGTCAAACCGCGGACTTCCAGAATCTCATCAGAGATCCCCAGGGTGTGGAAATCTAGTTCTAGCACCCTCCCATACTACCTCAAGTAAGACCTTAGTCTGCACTCCGCGAAATGTTGCCAAAAGGGCCAGTAGTGTCGGGATTTTCTTGGCTAAATCACCTCTAAACTTGGGTCAGGTCGATACAAGCCAACACCAACTAACAAAAATATCTGGAATAGGATGTATAAATGGGTAACATTTTATTGGCTCACAAAGTTTTGGGCCAAACTAGCAAAACAATAGAGAAAGGAAGAATTTGGTAAATGCCTAAGGCTCAACCAGTTGAATTGGAGGATTGCAATGTTGTAGATTTCCATTACACAACATTCAAACCATCATGGTTCAACAATAAACCAAGAATTAAAAAATTAATGTTCCAACTAATTAACCATCAACTAGAGAACAATGAAAATATTGTTATTAACTTATTAGTGGTTGTAACACTTCACCCACATAGTTTTCATTCAAAAGAGAATCAAGTAGAGAAGTGGGAAAGGGAATGAGTGATATGTTTAACATATGTTTCACTTTACTTATCATTATTTAGGGTGTAGATTCTTAAGAAATGAATGACCATGGTGTGAGATATTTAATCCATAAGAAAATAACTTAGGTTCAGAAATAGAAACCTTAGATGATTGAAGAATTTTTAGATGTTTTGAAATATCAAAGTGAGATATTGATATGATTGACCCAACTATCACATTCTAGGCTTGGTGTCTCATAAGCACTATAAATTCCTGGAAGAATTAGTTATTTGGGTTGGTTCAAGCCTAAAGGATTTCCTACTACTGTTATGATGCAAAGACAAAGGTTGGAAATGGAACCTTGACAACCATTATAATATGAAAATTACACTTCTAAGTTTTAGTTTATGAAGTAAAGACTATATGCAATCTAGTCCTATTCAAAAGTGGCGAGGACAAAAAAGTTACCACTTAATGAGAACTGGAACCTCAAAATGAGAACTCTAGCAAAAAATCCCCCAAAAATCATGAAAAACAACCCAAAAATGAAAAGTGTTGATGCTGGAACAACCCTTTTTTTCTCGAGGGTAAAATTTCAAATAAATAAAAAATGGCACTAAAAACCAATTTTTTTTTACGCAAAATACATGAAAAAACACCTCGAAAACGAAAAGTGTTGATGTTGGAACAATGTTTTTTAAGGTAAACTTTCAACATTTCTTAGTAATGGCATTAAAGATAAAATATCATGACTCCAAAAAACATTAAAATTCCAACAATTTTCAGTCATAGCGTTAAAGGTAAAATATCACATCTCTAGAGAGCATTAAAATTTCAACAATTTTAGGCCATCGTGTTAAATATAAAATATCATGACTCTGAAAAACCTTAAAAATCCAACAATTTTCAAGCATGGTCTTAAAGATAAAATATCACATCTCTGAAAAGGCTTAAAATTCCAACAATTTTCAACCATGACATTAAAGATAAAATATCATGACTCTAAAAAACCCTAAAATTATAAGTGTTTTCAGCCTTAACATTAAAAATAAAATATCATGGCTCAGAAAACCTTAAAATTTTGACAATTTTTCAACCATAGAATTAAAAGCAAATATCATGGCTACAAAAAAACTTAATTTTTCAACATATTCCAACCATGACATTATGGAAAATTTATATGACTAAAAACAACTTTAAAAATGAACACTTGAATGAAAGAGTCATTATCCCAAGAGTAATATCTTTTTTAAATGATAAAAGTATAGCTATTTTAAAATCTTAACCTAGGACAACTTGACACATTGCAACAAAAATTTAAAAATCAACCATCAAATTGAAACACAGTGGAGGCAAATTCGATCCATTGCAATGAAAACTTAAAAATCAGCCACAAAATTGACACATTTTTGGGGGTCGACTAAATCCATTATAATGAACACTTTAAAATCAACTATCAAATTGACACATAATAGGGCTAGGTTGCTAGTCGAGGATTGACATGGGCTCTATAGAAAAGGATCAAAATAAATAAATAAAATAATAAATAAAAATGAAAAAAACGAACAAAACAAAAATTAAAAGATTAAAAAATTGAAAGCTAAAAGAAAAATTACAAAAAATAAAAAGTAAATAAAATTATATTTTAAATAATTAAAAAAAAAAATTTAAAGAAGTAGAAAATGACAAAAAAATCAAACATAAAAAATTAAATTAAAAAGAAATATCTAGCAATAAAAAAAAACACAAAATTAAATCATAAAAGAGAAAACTTATATATATATATATATATAGATAATTAAAAATTTAATTAATTAATAACAAAACAAAAAAGTACAAATTAAAAAATTTATTTAATCCATAATAAATATTAAGTTAAAAAAATATTAAAAAAGGACATTAAAAAAATAAAATTAAAACATTGAAAATTAAAATAAAAAACTTAAAATTAAATATTAAAGAAAAAGATTAAAAGAAATTAAAAGAAAAAATATATTCCATTGGGTTGCGCCCCCACCTCGGCGCCAAAGGGCCATGGTTAGGGCGGCTAGGGGTGGCGTGCCGCTCGTGCCTTCTGGCTTGCAACTCTTCGGTGCCGGGCAAGGTGGCCACCCTGTGGAAACTGTATTTTTTTTAAATGTATTTAAAAAATATATATAATATATATTTTTAGATTTATTTTTAACATTCATTTTTTTCAATTGTCTTTTTTATATTATAGTTATATTAATTTATTTTAAATTTTTAGTAACAATTTAGTTTTTTAGACTTTTATTTATATTTTTAGAAGATCTGTTTTATTTTTTAATTTTTTATAATATTTTTTTTTTGTACAATTCTCGTTAAGTTGGAAACTTTTTTATAAACCACCATGTCAACTTTTTGCACGTAATATCAAACCTACTTAATGGTCTCGTCGTGATTTAGTTGTTTGAAGAAACATCCATCATACCATTTAGTAGGTCTTTATAAATCTCCATGCATGAGTTTTGGAACTGTATAGAAAAAAATTAACACCTACAAAAAATATACTATCTCATTTGATTAGGAAAATTCTTGAGATAGTATGCACAATGGCCTAACTAGCGATATAGAAGAAATCTAGTAACCAATATACCAACAAAAGAAAGAAGGCTATTGAGATCAATTTTCGAATGATAGAACTTTCCTTCTTGTTGATACGCTTCTGAGAATAGCTTAACTATCGTTACCTTTTATGTTTCATTAAATGTTAAAACTACCACTAATTTTCATGAAATTGAAAACATATCCATATTTGGAGGCAAATTACTTTTTATACCTCAACATAACTGATTGAACTGTCAACCAAAACTATCCCAAAGCTAATAGCTAAAAGGATCATCTAGAGAGAATATTTCGTGACTAATCACAATCTAGTTGCACAGAAACATGCTTCTAAGTTAATAGAAACAATATAACTCTGCAACTTGAAAGACAATTCCAAACACTTCTTCTATATGTTTGGGAAATTTTCTCTTTGTTGTTCCTTCTTCTTACTTCTCATACGTTGATGTGACAGAAACACTACATAGTATTCAACACACAAACTCTAACATTATGCTTCCACCTTCTCATGTCACATCACTTCTACTCGATTATGTTGTTTTTCACAGCAATGTCTTCTCGTTGCCACTAATGATATTTCTAGTGACTCTCTTCAGTGAAACATAAGTTATTGGCTTGAACAACTTTAACAGAAGATGAAGGAATTTTACCTCCAGGGCCCTGATCTTAACCCTGGAATAGGTTAGCCAATGAATTACCAATTCACTAAACTCCGCTCTTGAATGTAAATACAAAGAGTAGAATGTTTGTAAGGAATTGTTTCTTCATTTTTTCACTCAGGAAATCTTGTATTACTGTTAATCCCTATGATAGAATCAATACTAATGAAAATGATCAATGGTACTCTAGAATATTTCATCAACTTTCATGGTTAGTGATGTGATTATTTCGATGAAAAGTATTTAATAAAATAATAATACCATTCTCTTAATGGCACATTGAGTCTCGAGTTAACATAGTGACTACCCCTAGTTACGTAAGGGTTTGTGATACATCCTACAAAATAAACATGTTAAAGAACATCAAATATGAAAAACCTTATTGACTCCCTTAAGAACTCATTAAGCTAGGAAAGTATAAAGCTCCCTCCCACCCGCTTGGACTTCCCAGTCTAATGGGAGTTGTTACTTTTAACTAACACAACTTCTAATTATGGAAATGTTGTTACAAAATTTCCTTCCTTTCTAAATTTAGTGGAATTAGTTTTATATAACACCATCACATCTATCTCATTAAGAGATTTCTGGCTATATAAACCTTACCTCAATCTGACTCCTAGATTGAAGGTTATGCCCATTTTGGTATTGATCGTTTAACTCTTACCACATTAGCAAGAGATGCCATGTAGCACACACATGAGACCAAAGTTACCTTGCCATGTCAACCATGACAGCTTCATGGCATCTGTGTGGCTTCATTGGCGTATTGGTGGTGCTAGCCACATTAGCTTTTACTATAAAAAAAAAGGATCCACTAGGCCCAACCCTTTCGCATATATCCACAACTCCCTTTATATCTAGCCACAAGAGATATATGGGTGCTTTGGAAGACCTCTTAGACCCTCATATCTCTGGATACATCCAAATCACTATCACCCCATAACACATATCTAGGCATGGCCTACATTTGTGCCTTTGCACATTTACGCCTTGTCCTCATCCCTAGATGTCTTGGATTCCCATATACATCTTGTTACAGGTCTATTTGGGCACCTCACTCTCGAAATTCGGATCAGTATAGTTAGGGCTCATCAAACCCTAATTCAATTGCTACATGCCCTAGACAAGTCATCAAATTAAACGCTTCCATCCATGAAAGTTTCCTAACTTGAAACCTTGCTAAAATGCCTCGGGACACCAATGCAGCCTTGGTCAGGGGTAACTATGTTGTGGAGAAGGTAGGCCCATTCAAGCCTGCACTGTAGTGCACTTAGGCCCTCTTTGACTTGCACTGGGTGAGAATGAGAAAAATTCACACTGGATTTTGGGAATATTCTCTTATTCTAAAGCATTCTAAAAGGATGTCCAACTCTTATCTCATCCTATGAGGTCGACTTTGGATAGGATATGGATCAATTACCCCTATATCCTCTCATCCCTTTCTCCATGGAAACTAAATCCAATTTTGGAAGGCCATTCAATGCCCAATTTATGACATAACCACCTACATTTCACTTTAAATTGACCACTCATCATAGTGATTAGGAGGCTAGAATTTAAAGATTGTAGAGAAATACTGTTGGTTTGAGATTTGAGTTCATGTCAAGTAATGTTATGTTTCTAGATTGGTGTGCCTTTGGTGTGACGAGAGTTGGACTAAAGCTGGATGAGTGACAAGGGATCGAACCGCATTGGGTGTAGCTCTTCCTTCTACATCAATAAAGTTGTTTTTTCCTTTTCCCATATTCTTGTTCATATCTATGATGATTATGTGTTTCAATGTGTTTCGATTCCATTGATTTATAGTATATAGATCATGTATTCTTTGATCTTTGTCGTTTTTTGTTTCTATTGACAAGTACCAATTGAGTGGATTTAGTTCAGGTGGGATCAACGGGAGCAATTCAAAGGAGATCAAGGAAGCAAAAGATCACAAGTAAGTTCCTTCATCTCATCTATATATTATAGGAAAAGGTTAAACGACTTTCTTTCTGTTGTTCTAAGTGTAGCTACCCACTTAGGGAAAATGTATTTATCCGTAGATACAAATTCCATATAACAAATTGGTGACCATACTGGGGAGATCCTGTCATTCCTGGTAGTTTATCCTCATCATATTACATCCTAGTGGACTTTACTTGACTTGATTGATCTCTTTTCAGTCATTGGAAGTGTTTTTGGTCAAAAAATTGTGCTTAAGTGTCTCCTGATTTGAATCTCTGGCACCAGCGCAGTGTTGGGCTTGACACAGTGCACTTTAGAGCAGCCTTAGCTTAGAGACAATGCATTGCAGTGCACTGTCTCCCACTCTGGGCTATGCTAATCCTTGTTAGGCTAATAACCCATCTTCGGCTTGGTTTTTCCCAAACTTGCTTTTGATGTTGCTTGCTGAAAGATCAATGTTTTCTATGGTTCTGAAGTCAGTTTGTATTTCTTCTCCTAGCCCTACTTTGGCCTTGATTGTTTAGCGTTTCTTAAGAGATTTCTTTATCATTATCAATTCATTGTCAAAGTTAGCTTATAATCGATTAGTCTTTTCTGAAAATAAAGTATCGTAAGGTCTTCATTTCTTTGAAAAAGAAACTGTCATAAAGTCTTCTTTTCTTGCGAAAAGCATTGATTGATTGTATGTGAATTTAGTTTCATTTTTTTCATCTAAACATTAAAGGAAATGAAAAGAAAAACTTGCATTATGCATTTAGAAGTTTGTGTGTGCTTGTAGGAATAGTATATGGAAAGTTGCATTAGATGTGCTCTATGCTCTTTATTTAAAGATTCTGATTTCTCTATCCCTTCTAGTTAAGGTTTTCATTGTTCAAATCAAATGAAAATAATGTTTCTTATCATATTTGCATTCTAGGAATTTCACAAACATCACGCGATGAACCTGAAAGACAAACTTTTAAATAATATCAACTAAAATTTATCTCAATTAACCTAATAAAGCATTGTAACTTAACGCATAACATTTAGAGGTCTAGGCTAGAGATGTGTTCTGGCATTGTTAAACATAACAGTTGTCACTAATTGTCTGCGATACATTCCAAGTGTGATACCTCATTCCACGTACGTAAGTATATCGTAGCTTGTCCATGTACCTTTGGGTATATAGGGCGGTGTTATAGTATGAAAAGTATAAAGGAATGCTCTCACTGTGTGGTTTCACATTAGACAATGCTAACATGGATTGGGCCTCCATGTACTTTTAGGTATATATGGGAGGTCTACATTAGGTTGCTATCCATCCTTAGGTAACCGAGTCGGCCACTTTGTCCACTGTGATACACCAAACACAACATTTAGGGAGATTGCCTACACGTATGTTAAGTCCTTGGTTTGCTGAGCCAGTATATTGCATATCATAGTTACTTGGTAATCCTTTTGCCTAGATTACCCTCTTTTTCTTTATTTCTTTTTGTAATAAAATCAATCAGAAATCATAGAGGAACATCAACCTTTACCCAATCGTTCACGAAGGACAGCAAGTAAACTGCCTTTACCCCCTGAAGCTACACCTAGTCGGTGAAAGTGGGCTCGTTTAACTGAGTCCAGTACATCACAAACTTTTGGTTCTTCATCTGATTTACCAGAGTCACCTATACCGGTAAGTAATGTTATCTTAGTTACTCCTACAATTACTGGATCATCTGCTACTGAGGTGGAAACTTTACAATTACCCGAGGACACTAAAAGTGAACCTAGTGAAATGGTAACTCAAGTTAACCAATAAAAAGTTGATACTCAACCTAAAGTTATTCCATAAGAAATTACTTCTAAATTTGAATCTGTTCAACCAGAAGTTGGTTTCGAACTTATCACAGTTCAACTAGAAGTTACTTCTGAACCAGAAGTTGGTTCCGAACTTATCACAGTTCAACTAGAAGTTACTTTTGAACCAGAAGTTGCTTCTGAACCAGAAGTTGTTCAAGAAATTCATTCTAAACCCATTGTTATTTTACCAGAACATTTGGACCTCGAAGTTGAACAATCAAAAGTTGTTCCCGTATCGGAAGACAATCATCTGGTTTATCCTTAGACATTTGTAACTATTGAGACTTCCCCTTTACCACAGAGTCAAACAATGAAAATTTATTACAGACCTCACGGTGAAATCCCTCCACCTGGTTTGATTGCTACTGAAGAGGAAGCTGAAGAAGAAACACCCAGAACTCCAACTCGTTATCGACCAGGGATTTATATTTATCCTTACTCTCCTCAGTTTACTTCTCCTTTTGATCCTATTTACTTTCAAACTCTCATAGATTCACTAGGACATTTATTGGGTCATTTGACTACGGCTAAAACAACATCCCAGACTGTATCATCTATTACAGATGCGACAATATCTATTGTCACTACTTCTTCGATGTTGACCACAACACCTAAGTCACATCTATATGGTTTTATATCTATTCCACTAGGTTGCCAATCATTATATGGAACTCACTCTGGTGTTGCTTCTAGTCCATGGTCTTCACCCATGTCGTCCACAGGAATTTTACCTAGTTCTTCACTTACAGATACTGAATAGTTTGATCCATCAAGTCAATATCAAGCTGGTCCATCTGGTTACCATCCAATGTATCCACTTTAAATTGGATTACCTTCATATGGAGAACAATATTCCCAATATTCTTATCCTCCATTTTCTAGGGGCCAATCATATGGCAGTATCCCGTCATCGTTAGGTCCAACTTATTCTGGAATGATTATTTGTCAGTGGCAACCTATAATGCCCGTTCAATCAAGTCTTGTGTATCCATCACAACCAATGCAATATGTTTCATCCATACCTACTACGCTTGTTGTTACGACTTTGCCATAGTCGCAAGCTCAATTGATTGTATCTCAACCTTTGCAAGTTGGTCCTTCAAACTCTAACCGTCAAGTTTTAGGTCTATAGACTCAGTCTTCTCAGGCCATTTTACAACAACCGTTTATGACTAGAATCCAACAACCTCAGGCTAATTTTCCATTAATTGGGATGAATCAGACTTATACTCGTCTAGTTTATTCACAACTTGGTCAAAATTAAATTAGTGGGAAACAACTGTTACATCAACAACCACGGCAGCCACAATATCAACAACAACAATTCCAATAGTACCAAATTTATCTTGGACTTGGTCAACAATCCTATGTTGGGTTTGGTCAACAACAAGTTTACCCATGTCCTGGTCAACAAGCTTATGCTGGGTTTGGACAACAGCAAATTTATCCTGGTGCTCAACAACCACCTTAGACTAGATATGTTCAACAAACCTACCCCTATCAAGGTTACCAGCAAGAGATTCCTTATGCTAGTATGAAAAGGCCTATTTCCCAGGAAATTCCATCTTACCCTGGTTATGCTCAACCCAATCTAAATCGATAGTTTCCTTTTATCACAACACTTGAATTACCTGATTTAAATCAGCTTACCAATGATTCCATTCTTTATGCACCTTGGTGGTCCGTGATTCCTCACAAATTGCCTTCTAATGTTCCTAAGTTTAATGGAAACCTTGGAGAAGATTCGTCCAACCACATTATGACTTTTCATTTATGGTTTTCATCCAACTCCCTAAATGATGATTCAATTAGACTACCTCTTTTCCAGCGAACACTCACTAGTCCAGCGGCAAAGTGGTATATTGAGTTACCACGGGCTTCATTTGACAAATTCACATCCTTAGCCACTACATTTCTAACCCACTTCTAGTTACCTATTAGATATGAAACTGGAACGGAACTATTGACCAACTTTAAACACACCACTGCTACTCACATTTTGGATCATATTCATGAGTGGCGTTGTTGTCATCGAATGGTCAAAACTTTTGTTCCTGATAAGCTTTTAGCTGAGTGGTTTATCAAATCCTTGTTGCCATCTATCACCAAGGATGTGGCTAAAGGAGAAGTTGTTACGGAAGAGAAATTAATTGCTCGTGCCCAATACTTAGACCTGATGTACACCCAGTCTGGCACGCTCTATGATAAGATTCCAAATGCACATAGGCCAGCTTTTACTATTCTGCCACCTCCATCTAGTAAGGACTCTCATGTCGGTGACGGTGTGATTGGTTCTTTGAGTACTCAAAGAGCAAGTAGACCATCTAGTCAAACACTTTCTATTTCAATTCAAACTTCTAGTGCATCTGATAATACACATTCTTCTGAAATAAATGTCGTGTCATCTCAAAAGGGTAAAAATGAAAAGAAAACTAGAAGCAAGAAAAAGGGGAAAACCAAAAAGAAACAAAATCCTCCCCCTAAAGAGAAATCATATAACTCCTCTTCTCTGGCTAGGAAACCTCATTACCCATGTTTAATTTGTAATGAGGAGCATTTTACTTGAGACTGCCCTCACCAATCTGAAGTCTCAAAGCTTCTTAAGACTTCTAGTGCATTTGCTATGTTAACAGACCCTTTTCCAAATCCAAACACTCATTTGGTTGTTATAAACCATGATTCCACTTCACAAGTGCTTATGCTATCCGCCACTAAGCCTAAAATTGATGTTTTGGTGACTACACGAAGTAAAGATTACGGTAATCCATCATCGTCATCGAATAACCGGGCTACAGATCAACCAAATACTTCAACTTCGACTTCGACTAACTCTATTCCACCACCCATTGTACCAGAGTTAAGAACAAAACTGCCTAAGGGAGTTGTGCATAAATCTACGTTCAACCCTCGAGCTCAAGCAATGCAAAATTATAACATAGTAGAAGATTTGGCTCAGTCACCTTCTGCTATGTCGACGCTTAAGGTGCTTCAAAATTGTCCCTCCCAAAAGTAGGCTTTATTGTCAGCAATTGGTGGAATTGATCCAACGTATTCCAATCTTGTGGTTTTTAACCATGCGGGATATATGCCACAATTACGAGCATAGTTAGCATTCTTGATCCAAGAAAAATCTTTGAATAAACTCGTTCATTGAGCCATTTTTTACTAGGGTGCATCTATTTGTATCATGTCAATGAATTGCTAGAAAACACTTGTCTCGTCGCCTTTGTCATGATCACATACAACGTTAAAAGCTTTTGATGGTCACACTTATATACCTTGTGGAATTTTAAGTAACCTACAGATAGAACTAGGGGGGAAAACTATAACTATTGAAGTTGAGGTTGTTGACGGACCCCTTGACTACAACATTTTACTAGGAAGACCGTGGGTTTATGCTATGGTTGTTGTGGTTTCGACATACTTTCATATGATCGCTTTCCCTCATCAAGGCAGAATCATAGTAATTGATCAACTCACTTTCTTCACCTCTAGTTCACAGGAAACTAGAAGTGTTCTGTTAGTTCACAAACCCCCTCTATCTCTTCAGAATGTTGGAGTAGGTCTCTTCAAAGATTCTTCCTTGATGGGTACCTTTTCGCTACTGTCACCATCACAAATGGTGGAAGTTGAAAAAGTTGAGACTTGTAACATGATATCTTACACTTCATCTGATTCATGAAATATTTCCAATAATTCTGAAGTTGATATGCATAATGAAACCATGTCGTGAAGCCCCATTGAGCTTGCATAACAATCAATCTTTTTGGCTTGTGCAGAAAATCCAAATCCATCATCACTAATTGTATGGGTTGATCATTCGTTGGAATATGTTGGGTCCATCTAATACTAGTGACTACCCCATTACTATTGTAGTTATACCCCTTATTAATGCTGTTGTGCCCCTATTTCCCCCATATTGTTATTACTGTGCCCCATAGAATCCCTCTATTGTTATTTTTGTGGCTTTATATTATTATTGTTAGGTCAGCTGGATTATATTGTGACTCCTTAGAGTCCTATATATAGAAAGGAGGTTTTGTCATTTGTATCATCCAAGAATTGTTCATTTATGTAATGTAAAGGAGGTTTCCCCCTCGAAGAGGCTGAATTCTAAGGCGTTGATCTATCTTTTCTATCTTTTCTTGAGCTGGTTTCATAACATTTGGTATCAGAGCTTTGGATTCTAGGGTTTCGCTGCTCCAAACGGGTCATCGTGGCATTTTCGCTATAACTTTTTTTCTGTGACGTTTCAGAAGTCGCAAAAAAACCCATTTGAGAAAAAATCGCACTGAACCTTGGGTACGAACTTCAGATTTTTTCGCACGATATTTGCGGAGATATGATCTGAGGAAGTTGGTCTTTTTGCAGACTCCGGAATTACATTCAAAACAGGTGACCTGGGGAAAATCATCATAACTTTCTCTCTAGGGATTGGATTGAAATTTCGTAAGAAGGTACAGAAAGAGGACGGACTGTAGTTTTTTGTATGCATTTTTCAGATCCAAAGGTCAAAACAGTGACTCATGGCATGTCGTACAAGTTCACTCTACTAAATTAGTCTATAAGCAAGCCACTGTGGGAGATTTCACATAACGCTTCCTTGGAGAATCCAATTTGGGTCAGACTTGTGGCATTGGAAAGAGGACACAGAGGGCTACTACAGCTCACAAATTTAGAACTAGATGATTGGAAAGTACAGAGATACATCAGAGGCAATATTGAGCTCCTACGAAGTGAAAAAAGGTGTGTAGATTTTCTTAAATTTTTGCTTAAGCTTGGTTTGAAAATTTATTTTGAAGGAATTCAAAGGGCATAGTAGAGCATTATTATCAGTAACTAATGCCCCGAGGAAAGAAAATGAAAACACCTAGTAAGGAACCTGAAAGCTCTAGCATGACTCATGAAGAAGAGGAAGAAATGCAACATGATATATCAAAATTACAAGACCAAGTGCAACAACTGTCCCTTGCACAAAAAGGAACAGAATCTAAGATGGATGGTTTAAAGAAAGATGTAGAAGCTAAGATGGATGGTTTAAAGAAAGGTGTAGAAGCTAAGATGGACTGTTTAAAGAAAGACGGAGAAGCTAAGATGATTGACGTGGAAGCTAAGATGGATGATTTGAAGATAGAGATGAAGACAGACATGGACGAATTGAAGATAAATATGAATAAGTTGCTACAAGAAATGGTCCCTAAGGGTGAAAGGGTACTAAAGGAAACTCACGATGAGAACAAAAGAAATGTTAATCATGATTCCATAGATGCTAATGTTTGATCGAAGACTCACCATATTCCAAAAATCGATATGATAAAGTTTGATGGCAAGGATCCTGCCACATGGATATTACAGATGGAGCAATTCTTCGATCTCAATAATGTGCAAAACAGACAAAAGGTACGTATGGAAACTTTATATTTGGAACCAAATCAGTTTGTATGGTATCAATGGCTTTACTCTCGTAAACCATTTATCACTTGGGCAATTTTTACGGAAGAATTGATAGCACATTATGAGGATACAAAAAGCAACACTTTTTTTAGCCAATTGATAAGTCTCAAACAAAAGGGTTCAATAATGTAGCACATTGAGGAGTTCCAAAAATTGAACATAAGGGTAAAAGATATTCCAGAGGAGCATAGGATTGATGTGTTCATAGGGTCTTTAAAGGATAATATCCAACATGATGTTCGCCTTTGGGAACCTGATTCATTAGAGAAGGCATTCAGGTTAGCAAGAAAAATGGAAAGCAAAATTATCGCAACCAGGAAGCATACCACTCACAACTATAAAGACGGAAGTGTTGTTGCCCCTAGTCTTCCACAACCTATAAGGTTGACACCACAAAAATTGGAAGAAAAAAGATCAAAAGGGCTTTGTTACAGTTGTGATAGCAAATACACTAAAGGTCATAAGTGTGCTGAGAAGAAATTACTCTACATAGATTGTGAAGAGGAAGAAGAAAAGGAGCAAGAAAGGTCAAAAGAAGAGGATATACTCCAGGAACAAAGCCTAGATGAAGAACAAATAAATCCGACCATATCTTGTAATGCATTGGCGGGAATTACCACTCCTCAAACCATCAAGATAGAAAGACAAATCAAGAAGAAAAAGGTAATAGTGTTGATTGATTCAGGAAGCACGCACAATTTTATTCATTGTAAGGTAGCAAAAGAATTGAATTGCTTCCTATATCCAGCACCAGAGTGTCAAGTGATGATTTCAAATGGAGGAACAATAAATTGCTCTAGAAAGTGCCATAATATCAAGCTATCCATGGGAGAATATGTATTGACTAGCCCAATGCTTTCCATTCCAATGGGAGGTGTTGATGTTGTACTCGGAGTCCAATGGCTACAATCCATGGGTACAATAGCTTTAAATTTTCAAGAACTTTCATCAAATTTTCTACGGAAGGAAAGGAATTTGAATTAAGGGGTATTACAGGGAAACCAGGAAAGATAATCAGCTCTAATAGTATGACAAAGCTGCTAAAAAAGGAGCAAAGAGGTGTAATTGCACAATTATGCTTGCTAGATGTTTCCACATTGGAATCATCTATTTCTCCAGATCTCCAAAAAGTCGTGGACAATCATTCCAACGTATTTGAGACTCCCAAAGGTCTCCCACCTATGCGTGATCATGATCATGCTATTCATCTGATTCCAGGAAGTGTTCCTCCAAACATCAGGCCGTACAGATATCCCTATGTCCAAAAGAGTGAAATTGAACGTATGGTTGCAGAAATGCTAGAGGCTGGTATAATTCAACCGAGTCAAAGTTCTTTCTCTACTCCAGTAGTATTGGTTCACAAGAAGGATGGATCATGGCGCATGTGTCCAAGTTATAGGGAGCTCAACAAGCTCACTATTAAGGATAAGTTCCACATTCCTGTCATTGATGAATTACTGGATGAATTGCATAAATCAATTTACTTCACCAAGTTGGATATTCGTTCAGGATATCATCAAATCAGAATGACGACTGAAGACATTCTGAAAACAGCATTTAGAACTCATGAGGGTCATTATGAATTTTTGGTCATGCCTTTTGGCCTTACCAATGCACCTTCAACATTTCAAGGTTTGATGAATTCAATTTTCAAACCATTCCTTAGAAAATTTGTGTTAGTATTTTTTGATGATATACTAATCTACAGCAAGTCTTGGAAGGATCATGTTGAACATGTTGACAGGGTGCTACAACTATTGAAGGAGAAACAATTATATGCAAAAAGATCCAAATGTTTCTTTGGAGTCCAGGAGATGGAATATTTGGGTCATATTGTATCTCATGAAGGAGTTAAGGTAGACTCTAGAAAAATTAAAGCCATTAAGGAATGGAAAATCCCCACATCCATAAAGCATCTACGAGGATTTCTTGGGTTGACAGGGTATTATCGCAAGTTTGTTAAGAATTATGGGAGAATAGTAGCACCTCTAACAACATCATTGAAGAAAGATGCATTTTCATGGACTCTAGAAGCAACAAAGGCCTTTGAACATCTTAAAGAGGCAATGTACCAAGCACCGGTCTTAGCTACACCGGACTTCACAAAAACCTTTATTGTGGAATGTGATGCTTCAGGAAATGGAATTGGTGCTGTTCTAATGCAAGATGAAAGACCCATTGCTTTTGAAAGTCGTCCAATCAAGGGAAAGTTTTTAAGCAAAGCTATTTATGAGAAGGAAATGTTGGCAATACTCCATGCACTTAAGAAATGGCGACCCTACCTAATGGGTAGACACTTCAAGGTAAAAACGGATCATGATAGCCTTAAATACCTTTTACAACAAAGATTATCCTCTGAAGAGCAACAAAAGTGGGTCACAAAGATGTTGGGTTATGACTTTGAAATCATCTACAAAAAAGGGAAGCAAAATGTGGTGGCAGATGCACTCTCAAGAAAGGATGAGGATGTGGAAGCATTGTTGTGCGCCATTTCTATTATCCAACCAGATTGGATAAACGAAGCAAGGGAGGAATGTAAGAATGACGAAGAAGTGTGGGCACTTATTCGAAAGTTACAACAGTATTCCAGTACGTCTGGTACATTTAGCTGGCAAAATGATTCGTTATGGTACAAAGATCGCTTATACCTCTGTAAGAATTCCCAGCTAAAACAAAATATTCTTATGGAATTGCACACTTCTCCCTTAGGAGGGCACTCAGGATTTTTAAAAACTTACCACGGGGTTAAGAAGGAATTTTTTTGGGATGGCCTTAAATCAAATATTCAAAAGTTTGTGGCTGAATGTTTGGTTTGCCAACAAAATAAAGTTCAAACAATTAAGACACCGGGTCTATTACAACCTTTATCCATTCCAAGCCAACGTTGGGAGGAGGTTTCAATGGATTTTATCACAGGTTTACTCAAGTCTGAGGGAAAGAGTGTCATGATGGTGGTAGTTGACAGACTTACCAAGTATGCACACTTTTGTGCATTATCACATCCATTTAAAGCCAGTACAGTTTCTACTGCATGTATGGAAACAATTCAAAAGCTACATGGAAACCCAAAGATTATTGTAAGTGACAGAGATCCCATTTTCATTGGAAATTTTTGGACAGAATTATTTTCTTGTCTTGGTACTCAGTTAGCTCATAGCTCATCTTATCATCCTCAATTTAATGGGAAAACTGAGATAGTAAACAAATGTTTGGAAGGATATCTTCGTTGCTTTGTATCTGATAAACAGACACAATGGGTCAAATGGTTGCCTCTGGCTGAATGGTAGTATAACACTTCCTTCCATACAGAAACAAAAATGACCCCATTTATGGCACTTTATGGGTATCAACCACCATCCATCACATCATATTTAAGATAAAATTCTAAGGTTCACGCAGTGGAACATGACATCGAACATCAACAACAAGTCCTCCAACTCTTAAAGGATAACCTCGTGTTGGCACAGAATAGAATGAAACAACAGGCAGATCAACATCGCAGTGAAAGAAGTTTTGATGTAGGTGATTGGGTATTCCTACGGCTACAACCATATAAGAAAATGTCCCTCAAGCAAGCTAAGAAGGATAATAAATTATCACCAATGTATTATGGTCCGTACAAGGTGTTGCAAAAGATTGGTACTATGGCATACAAATTGGAGCTTCCTGCAGCTTCTCGATTGCACCCTGTTTTCCATGTTTCATGTTTGAAGAAGGTTATAGGCGACAAGCTCCCAGTTCAAACAATATTTCCAGAACTTGACGAGGGAGGAAAAATTATATTGGAACCGGAAGCAGTCACAGAAACAAGAACTCGACAGCTACAAAATCGTTCAATTTCAGAGTATCTTATCAAGTGGAAGAACTTATCCGCTGAAGATTCCACATGGGAGGATGAGAATTTTATGCAGAAGTATCCAGAACTACTCGAGCGTTGACGACAACACTTTTTTGAAGGAGAGGGGCATGTTGGGTCCCTATAATACTAATGATTACCCCATTACTATTGCAATTATACCCCTTATTAATATTTTTGTGCCCCTATTGCCCTCATATTGTTATTACTGTGCCCCATAGAATCCCTCTATTGTTATTTTTGTGGCTTTATATTATTATTGTTAGGTCGGCTGGATTATATTGTGACTCCTTAGACTCCTATATATAGAAAGGAGGTTTCGTCATTTGTATCATCCAAGAATTGTTCATTTATGTAATGTAAAGGAGGTTGCCCCCTCGAAGAGGCTGAATTCTAAGGCGTTGATCTATCTTTTATATCTTTTCTTTAGCTGGTTTCATAACAGAATATGGTACTACCTCTGATACTTTTGCATGTACATTTCCTACTGATGAAGGAATCATGTAATCAATGATGACAACAGAAGAGCCATGGGCAGATTATCATCATCGATCCCATCTTCCAGATCACATAGATGATATTAAAAATGAACTAAATCACCCTTCAATCATTTATTCCTTTTGAATTTTGTATTTATATACACTGTCAATTCCGAATGAAACTTATCGAATATCGAAGAAACAATTTCTATCGATATTTTGACTGAACATGGAATTGTAGAAAACATTCATGTCGGAAAATCTTGTTCTCCATCGGAACTTTAAACTTACCATGCTCTGTTTCGTAAATTCCATGATATATTTGCCTGGTCATATGAGGAAATTCCAGGTATTGATTCTAGTATAGTTGAACACAAGATTAAAATTTATATTGATGTCAAACTAGTACGACAATGCGTCCGTCCTATTCATCTGAAGAAGGCTACTACCATAAAAGTAGAAATTGAAAAAAATTTGTATGTTGGTTTCTTATACCCCATTCCTCTTACCGATTGGGTTTCCAATCTTGTTCCTTTCATGAATAAACAAGGAACAATACGAGTGTGTGTTGATTATAGGGATGTTAATAATGATTTTCCAAAAGACAACTATCCCACTCCCTTTATCGACCAGATAATTGATGACTGTTCCGGATGTGAAATATTTTCATTTATGGAATCATGGATTTTCTATCTATAATCAAATCAATATCCACCCAAAAGACCAATATAAAACTACCTTTATTTGTCCCTGGGGCACATTTGCATATAGGAAACTCCCTTTTGGTTTGAAGAACACTAAGGAAACTTTTCATTGGGCAATGAATTATGCCTTCCACGACATCAAACACATTGTTCAACCCTATCTAGATGATTTACCTACTCATTCACGGAAACGGGTTGATCACCTGCAACATCTGAGATCCATCCTTTTACGTTGTCGACACTACAAAATTTGACTCAATCCACATAAATGTGTGTTTTGTGTTGGTTCTAGTCATTTTCTTGGTTTCGTAGTGTCTAAAGAAGGAATTCGACTCGACCCTTTGAAGGTTAAGGAAATTCTTGATCTGCCTCCACCTTCCAATTTACTATAGTTACAGAGACTCCAAAGGAAGGCTAACTTTCTAAGGAGATTCATTCCCAGCTATGCTGAAATGGATAAAGGATTTACTCGTCTTTTCAAAGAGGGAATGCTCTCAAAGATACCTTGATTCGAGCATCATTAACTTATGCTCCTAATTATCAAAATGACTATTTCATGTATCTTGCCATTGTAGATACAACCATTGCTGTGGTTTTAGTCCAAGACGAAGATGGGATTGAACATCTGATCTATTATCTGAGTCGCAATCTCAATGATATGGAAGTTATGTACTCTTACATTGAAAAGCTAGCTTTGGCTACTGTTCAAGCTGTAAAAAGATCTCACCATTATATCCTGCTTCCAAAGACCATTGTCATTTAGGATTGAAACCTTGTGACATACATTTTGTCACGTCAATTGCTGGTTGAAAAATATTCGAAATGGATCGTCATTTTGCAGGAATTTGATTTGGAATTCATCAAATCCAAGTCAAAGAAATATCTAGTTTTTGCCGAGATTCTTTGTGACCTTCCCTCTACCGCCATCAACTCAACAACGAAACCATCAATTCCAGATGAGTCTCTGTTTCTGATTTCTTCATCTCACCCTTGGTATGCAGATATACTGATCTATCTCCAAATCCAAACTTTCTGGCATGATACCTCTCGTTCGCGACAACGACGTATTTGATATCAAGCCACTATTATCTGATCATTCATGACACGCTTTAGCATTGTGGTATCGATACGATTTTATGGAGGTGCCTCACACATGAGGAAGCCAAGAAAGTTCTAAATGATTGCCATTCTGGTGCTTGTGGTGGACATTTATCTGGTTGTGGTATCGCACAGAAGATTTTCCATGCTAGTTACTCATGGCCAACCATATTTAATGATTGCATTATTGTTGTCAGAAGTTGTCATGGATGCCAGATTTTTGACCATAATACTCGATTACCACCTGTACCACTGCATCCAATCATCATTGTTGGACCATTTGCAAAATGGGGTATTGACTTCATGATGTGTAACCCTCACTCGGCCAGGGGCCATGGGTACATTATTATCGCTGTTGACTATTTTACCAAATGGCCTGAGGCAATGCCTACATTAAACAACAGTGGTGAGACCAATGCATTGTTTTCCTTCAACCATGTGGTTGCACGGTTTGGTGTACCACAAGCTATAGTTACAGATCATGGTTCACATTTTTAAAATCACATGATGACTGAACTGACTGCCAAGTTAGGTCTTTCATATGATAATTCTACTACTTATTATCCACAGGAAAATGGACAAGTTGAAGCCATCAACAAAATCCTTAAGTGAATGCTTCAACGAATGATAGGAGTTCGTAAACAAATCTCGCATTTGATCCTGTACTCAGCTTTGTGGGCTTACCGAACCTTGATAAGAAACACATCTGGATTGACACATTTTCAATTGTGTATGGTCTAGAGGCAATCTTGCCTATACAATGTGAAATTTCATCATTAAAACTCACAATTGACTTGTCACCTGACACGTCTGATGAAGAAGCATGTTTCTTAGAACTCTTCCATCTAGATGAAACATGTCGTGAAGCTGCATCGGGCAATGAAACACATAAGAAACGAATTAAGGTGCAATATGACCGCAATGTCAAGCGTCACATATTCTCCGAAGGAGACTTGGTCTTGCTTTATGATCAAGAAGCTGATAAATTAGGAGCAAGGAAATTTGAACCATTATGGATGGGCCCTTATATTGTCAAGTGTGTTTTGGCAAAAGGCACATATGAGTTAGTTGATTATGATGGAATTCCATTGTCGCAGCCCCAAAACAGGTTGTATCTTAAACGTTACTATGCTTGATTTTGCGTAGTGAAAAACACTATATATATATGCTTTGGTTGCATGTGTGTGTCACAATGTGACTTTTAGAGTTTTTATGTGGTCAAGTAATCCGCTTTTCATTTGTTGCAGATATCGAAATCTTTGGAACCATTTTTTGGTTATGCCGATGGTGCTAGTCGTAGTATGTAGAACCTATGTTTTGTAGCATGGGCCATATTCACTCAAAGTGGTGAGTTAGTGAGTTTTCAAGGGATTTGTATCATTCATTCTACAGACAATATCGTTGAGTATAGCGCATTGATCGAACTCCTCTCTGGTGCCATTTCGCTTGGCATTCACCGAATCATCATTAGGCTAGACTCACAACTTTTCATATTGCAACTTACAAATGTTTATACCATCTGAAATACAACTATTTATTGTATGCTCCTTAGAGTTTGTCTCTTGGAAATACATTTTGATTACATTCAATATCAACACATTTCCAGGAACTTTAACACATTGACTGATTCTTTAGCAAACTATGTGTTAAACAAACATTTACAACATATGTAAAAAAGTAAATTTTCAATTCACATCAATATTTGAATAGGATGGCACATAACCATATAAAAACATTAAAAATAAGATAGATAGATATTTAAAGTTTTTACAAAAATTTGTGTCAAGGACATGTTGTTCATCTAACCCCAAAACTCAAAATGCATACAGGTTATCATTCTATGTAGACCTAATGAGGCTCATGATAATAGGTCACTGCCTGAGCTATCATGCACAATAGCCTCATCCAACATCTAGGCACACCAATAGTATATCGTTGTAGCCTCATCGGTAACTCCTCAATACGTACATCTGGTATACCAAGGGTTAACCCCTCTATATGATCCTGCAGCTCTACCAGTGTCTCAATCAAATCCAAATCTTGGAGAACTGCTATTCCGACATTTCTTCATGCTAGTTCACTCGCATCCTATTGATGGCCCATTAGTCAAACATTTCCAACATCTGTATGTGTGAGAAAATTTTTATTTTAGTCTTGGAAACATAAAAAAAAAAACATTTAAAAACTTAAAAAATAAAAACAAATGGTCAAAACAATTTACCTATAGCACCCTATTGAGCACCCACTTGTAATCGCAAATCTAGATCTCCACGAAAGTCCATCCTTGCATATGGATGCTCTTCGATGAAAATGTGTTGTCGATGGAGCCAACTGAAGAATGTGGGAAGAAATGAGATTGATGACTGACCAACATGTCTAGCCATCAACTTGACCCATCTCTGCATCTGTGGATCTGTAGGACTAGTCAAACTTAGTGACACATGATGAGGTTGCATCAATGGAACTGTCTCTAAGATAAAAGCAATCAAGATCGAACCATAGCTAAAAAATTTCATCTTGCCACTCTTTACTTTGGACAGCTACTCTTTCATCAAAAAAAGTACTTCCTCACACTAGTTGAATATGGTTGGCTCAAGACACTCAAGCACACATTGCATGTATGACCTGTTCGCCAGATGAAGTGTCACTCTAACCACCAACTTTGTGATAGTGAAAAGGATTGTTCATAAGGGAAAATCACGAACATCCCTGATGTTTATCTTCCCATATTTGCTAGGCTTTGTACCTGGTCAACAAAGATTTTGAATGTAGTCCCTCACTGATTCACCCCAACGGACAGAGCCTGAAAGAGATATGGGGGCACCACATCTCGAAAATCCTTTAAGTAAGTAAATATCATTGATCAATATAGGGAGCTCTTTTCCCCCTATGTGAAAATCCTGTTCTGCTAGATCCCATTAATGAACCAAGAACTGTAGTTGTTCAAGCTGTTGCCTCATCCCGGACAATCTAAAATATTTGAGTAACCCACAGTCTCTGAGGGCCTCAATGGTATCAGGATCATTTAGGAAAACCATATCTTGTTCTTCATGTTCTCTTTCACACCAAGTAATAGCCATTCTAATATGATTAAAGTCTGAAATCAAACCATAGGCTTAGTTAGGATCCATTTCATGCAAAAAACTGGAGAGTTTTTGGGTAAAACAAAAGAAAAAAATTTCTAAACTGCACCCAGCACAGCCTTGGTCTTGAGACAATGCACTGCAGAGAAAGTACCCTTCTACGTGATTGACTGCAACACAGTTTTCGATGCATTAGGTTCTGCTGATCCTAGGGCGAGATACATTTCCCTAGGGACCCCAAAACCCCAAAAAACTTGCCTGAAACTGAAAAAGAGTGACCTTAAATAAAATAGAAGAGGTAGATCTCCTACTTGGTCCTGACAGCACGAATAATGATCCATAGAATCTCTTATAATCAGTTGCTGAAGTTTAAGGTAAAAACCGGTTAAGAGCATAAAAACTTAATGGTAAATATCAAATGATAAAAATGACTTGGTAAACTCTTGTTTTATGTTTATTTCATGTTCATTAAATGAATAAACTATAGTTTTTACCTATTTTTACCTATGAAACTGGTATGTTTAATACATTTAGTGGTTCTTTGAGTAGGTTTAAAGCTGACACAGTGAATTTGACGTGCATGATCGTGAATTGTACTTTTGACCACAAAGCATAATTTTATCTCTTTTTCGAGCTCTATTAAACATAAAAAAAGGAACCCCCCTGGAGTCCTCTTTAAGCTCTTTTCATACTCTCGAAATATGAAAAGATTGTCGAGCGCTTGTCCTTTTTAGCTCGTAAACGGATTGGAAATGACATCTACTCAGTATAAGTTTAACCCTTTTCCGAACTGAGATAGATTATTTATGAAAAGGAATACCTTGATCGAACATGGTCAATAGGTTCTCTCCTTTATTATTTTATGCTTTTTTGGACTTAAGAGACAAATTTATGGAAAAGAACTTGTGGAGTTTTCTTTTTGTCCCTTTTCAAGCTCTCTAAACATGAAAAGGACCGAGTTCTCATTGTTGTTAAACTCGTTAAAACATCAAATAATAACAAACGTGTTCATCATGACAAGGCCGAGTTTCACCTTCACTAAACTCATTAAAACATCATATAATGATGGATTCACCCGAAGGGTGGAATTATATGACAAGAATATGTTATCCTCTTCAAGCTTGTAAAAAAATAAAGAGGTGTTGGTTAGCAAGAACTGGGTAAAATGGGAAAAGGGATAAATCACTTTATGGTAGCAAGTTTCTCTTGAACATGACACTTTCACTTCATCTCTGTGACTATTTGGGTTGGGTTATCTGCTTGATGGTTATCATACCTATGGTCTATCACACCATCTATCACTTTGGTTTTGGTTCAATTTTGCTAATTCATTCAGTGTCGCCAACATGTTCAAGAGAAGTCACTTAGTAAACTTCATCCTTTTCAATACTCATAAACCTTCATTTTCATGACCACCATTCCTAAACCTTATGTCGTCAGTCACACTCTGTCTTCAAAATCATTACACCCATTTCATGTAGTTGATGGGGGATACATCAAGGCCCTCCTACAATGAGTCACTTCTTGTCAACATCAACACATTATCCAGGAATTTGACTTCGAAACACCCTCCCAGTACCTTGAGGCTTGCATACATCAATGGCAAGTTTCTTGCTTTCAGTGACAGGTTGACATCATAGGCCTTTGGCCAAAAGACTTGTATGGTGTTTGACATCAAAACATCTATTCATGCCATGCAGAATGTACTCTAGTACCTTGAGAATCATTATCATTATCGGTGATTTATCTCACGTCTGTTAATAACTTACATCATTGGCTAATAATCAAACAGTGTCTTCCAATGTTAGACTTCAAATCACATTTTCACATGGTTAGACTTGTACTTGAACAAACTATTAGATGAAATAGAAGACCCCAGATCTAGTTTCATCCATCTGGCCTACGATTTCAAGAGAGTACTAAATCATATGTATGATGGCTTTACACAGATGATCATCCTATCAAGGGTCTATATCTCTATACGACTATCTGATTTATGTACATGTAATGAAAAGTTTATATGCTAAGTATGGATATGCCTTCCCTCAGCAATTCATGAAAAATTCATCATTATATTATGTATTATAATGGATGGAGGTCACAGTCCGCTTCAAATCCTCCTCAACACATCATAAAGCATATCACTCATCATTATCATTTTCGACTTCATGCTTTATGGGGAAATTGTTACAGGTCTATTTAAGAAAATTACTCCCGACATTCAGATTAGTACAATTAGGGCTCATAAAACCCTAATTCATTTCCTACATTCCCTAGACAAGTCATCAAATTGAATGCTTCCATCCATGAAAGTTTCCTAGCTTGAAACCCTGTTGAAATGCCTCCTTGGGACACTAGCGCATCCTTGGTCAGGGGTAACTGCACTACAGAAAAGGTAGGCCCATTCAGGCCTACACTTCAATGCACTTAGGCCCTATTTGACCTGCGCTAGGTGAGAATGAGCGAAAATCACATTGGATTCTAGGAATATTATCTAATTCTAGAGAATTCTAGAAGGATGCCCAGCTCTTATCTCATTCTATGAGGTCATCTATCTATTATAGGAAAAGGTTAAACCATTTTCTTTCTATTGCTCTAAGTGTAGCTACCCACTTAGGGAAAATGTGTTTATCCGTAGATACAAATTCCATATAACACATCTGCCTCTTGTGACGACTCCCAAATTTACACCAAACTTTTATCACACGACCCCACTCCAAAAGTCACATGAAATATGGCTTGTAACAAATATGGGTCCAAACCTTCAACTCCCAAAATGGGTCCCACCTGTTGTAGTATTAAACAAACCACATTTATTTGTTATTTAGTTATTAATAAATAATGGGGACCCTTATTTCATTTTAATAAAACTCTTTAATTTTCAATAAAGTTAGGACATTTTTTGAATTTGTTATAAATTTTTAGATTTAAAAGTTTCGCTCATCAGAACTCATACCTTAGAAGCTTAACCCTTAAAATGTTAAGATAAAACATAAACCCGATAGGCCTTCTCTCTACACATTCAATACATTACCGAAAGGTTTCCATCAGACCCTTATTATATCATTACTTTCCTTTTGTGAAAGTTACGATAAAATCCCTCTCCGATAAATATTTCCTGATGATTACTGTATTTATTAAAGGTATTTTATCAAAAGGTTTAATATAAGTCATGCACCCATTTATAAAATGAATATTAGAAGTGTCTTTGGCCCCACAGTTTCCATTTGGCATATCGTCCCTTCACAATATCGTAACTTTTAAAGTGTGACACTTACAATACTTAGCATTTCTGATATCTCCCAACTTTGATGCTTTCCACCTCCGATATCTATTACCTATGATACTCATCCCCTCTAATACCATGAGACCTACGTTATTCCCGTTTATAACTTTTATCGGGAATTTCATATCGGGAGCTTGTTCTTTAAATCTCCAATATGACACCTTTGATATAAATCTCCTGATATCACTTCCCACCTTTGCTTATTAGTCGTTAATTCATTTGAATTCCCTTTATCAAAATTTACCATTATCGTAACTTTTAAACGCATTCCTACAACTTGTTCCTCTTATATTTAGCTTCTGATATGCTGATTTGGGTAAACCTACATGAATTCACATTTATGTACTTAATTTTTGAGAGTGGTGAATTTAATGTTTTCAAAATTATAGACATTTTCATTCATTACAATTTGATTCTATTAATATTTTCCTTACAAAAGGAGATTGTTGTGTAAAGATTCATTGTTTGTGTTGTATTTTGTGTGAAGAATTTATCGTTCATCATTGTGTTTTCTATTACAGGTGAGTCTCAACCAACGTAACATCAAAGAAATGTCTAAATTAGCAAAAGAAAAGAAGAATCCTACTACTCAATCGCAATCTCCCACTCCTCCAATTGAAAGTGTTTCTATGCCAAGATTATTTTCTGACATAATATGCTCTTCAAGCTCTAGAAGTTCCTCTTTGGAATCCATATAAACAGTTTGACGATAAAGGACCCAAGGTCACGCAAAGAATGGTTATGACCGATGATTCTACCCTAGTCTCAAATACTACTAAAATTGATGTGGCTAATTCATTCCTACATAGGATTGCATCCCAGTCTAAAATTGTTCCTTATACATACGTGGTTCAGTGGGTTGTTGAAAATTTGAGCATTGCGGAAAGAAATATTGTGACAATGAATCATATAGTCATACGATCATTTATCGGAAATGATTTGAGTGTAATGTACCATTTGTTCGAGCCTCAATGTAAATATAATAAGTAATTTGTGGAACCATTCATGAAAGAAAACAACCATGCATCAAAAAAAATTACAGCATGGAGTAGAGATATAAACAAACATAAATGAGATGATACGGGTAAGTACGCAGTTGACTCCCTTGCTAGTCGATATTTCTAAGTAGTTTCGATGATGTGTAGACTCTTTGCTTACCCTAATACACATAATTTATTCATCAATGGACACCACTTATTTATGGGCTTCAGAGGGTTATATCTTTGACTGGGGCAATATACTCTCAGACAACATAGCTACCCATATCCCGGATTTTAGAAACAAGTGTAAAGTCGATGATAATGTAATTCCCCCTTTTACATGAGTGCTTATATAATGGGTGCAAAATGTTTTACCATGGACTTTATAAGAACCAATCCCTATCCACATATACCACGATATTATTTGGGATTCAAAGTATTTTCCTCATTTCTAAAAAAATTGTCATGGAGTTATGGTACCTATCTACTAGATTATTTTTATAAAAGGGCCCCAAGGGTATCTCCTGAAGCTTAAATAGATTTACTCTGGGTAGGAAACTAGTTCGACGAAGAGTTATTTACTTATGTTTGAGTATTTGTCAGTCTAGCTCACCCCCACGAATTACCTTTATGTGTTCTTGACAAGTTCCTTTCCCAAGAGATAGCATACCAGACAGTAGGGAACGATATTTCAAAAGTTTTAAGAATCAAATAAAATTATGTGGCATGTTTTTCTATTCAGTGTGATATATATTCTTTGGATAATTTCAGACATGCAATCATTGAAGCTAATGTTATTCAAGAGCTTGGTTTCCCCACCATTCCTAACAGATAGTATGACCCACATAAAACTATAAAAAATATTACTGCAATGTCGTAGGCAACTTGGTCATAAGCTAGACAAGTTTAATGATTTTTTTGAAAATGCTTCTACTTATTTAGTGGTTTTGAGACAGGCAGAGAAACAATTGTCTCCACAAGAAATGATTTGGTTCAACTAGCACAGAGAAATAATGCTAGAAAATTTTCCTATGGATTCACTACAGATTCCTCAACAGAGGACAATTCCTGAAGGTTCCATGGTTGTTGGTTCTACACAGTTTAGTGATGCTTCTCAGTCAAAAGAAAAATTTGCCTCCTCCTCCTCCCAAGTTTAAGGTCTTATGCCTAATGCTAGGATTGAAGAAATATGGGAGCAGTACAATTAGGCTTTAAATTTAAAAGTTGATGAACCCAAATTTGTTAAAATTCATTTACACTTCCAAAAGCCTTGAACAAAATCTCATAATAACAAATGCCTTTGAGAATCCTTTAGGGATGAAGAAACTAAAATTATATTATCTTTCCCAAAATCTGAGGTTGCGTTAAGAATTGAAGAAACTCCTCCACTTTATATCTTTTACAGTCCGCATCACAAGGTTGTTGTCAAAAGGGAGAGGATGAATAGGAAAATTGGTCAGTCCCAGGCTTTCGTCCCTGGAAATTCATCTTTCAAAGTATTGTGGAAAGGTTCTATGGTGCTCCCACAGAGGAGAAGAGAAGACTCACCCAATTCACAAGAGCCTATGCTTCAACAAAAATTGACAAAGCTACAGAAGTACAATAGTTGTTAAAGGAAAAAGAAGACAAGATTGTGCATTTGGAACAAAGCATTGAGAGTAAGAAACAAAAGATTGTTGAGAAATGGGAAGGAAAAGTCATTGAATTATAGAACATTTTTAATTCCCTCAAAGTTCAATATAATACTAATTTGCAAGCCCAAAACTCTTAGATACAAGAATTAAAGAGCAAAATTAAACAACTACTTATTAGTCCTGAGTTGATTGCGTTTAAGAAGGAAAAGAGTTAAACACTCTTCTTTCTCAACAAAAAATTGTATTCTACCAGAAAGTGGCTACTATTCATGACCTATGCAACACAGCTAATTCTCTAGTTGATTAGTTATCAAATATCAGGGCTTATTTTGATGACATTACGGAGAAAATTATCAGTTTCCCAAGCATGGAAAGACAGCACAGATGGAATATTAGCTAATATTCCTAGGAATGAAGAGTCACACAAGGAAATTTTTTTAGAGAATGGGAAATTTGCCTCAAAAAAATAGAAGCAACGGTCTTTCACACATGGGTTATTTTGAATAATCCCATTGAAGAAGTTATTGTTAAACTATTTCAAGCCAATCTCCTCTCAAGTAGTTCCGAAGGAGTATTTCCAGATATCAAACCACTTACTAAAATGTGCCAAGAAACCTCCAAAAAGTGAGTTGAGGTCATAGATCAATTAATAAGGATCAACATGGAAATCCATTAGCAATATTGGTCAAACCAAACAGTTAGGGGTCAATGCTGTAAATGAGATGGTTGAAATCAACAAACAAATTGTTGAATATTCAAGGAAGTCCTTTCAGCCTTTCAAAAGGAATCAACCATCACAGTCACAACCTCTTGCTAATATACCAAATGTAGAATTTGATGAAGATGATGAAGAGGAAGAAATGTCTCTATCTACTAATGAAACACAAGAAGAGGAAATAGTTGAAGCTCATGGCTTATGGGACTTCAACTTGACCACTTCAAATAATGAAGAATAAGCAGCTTTTCTCGTAAGTACTATAACCAAGGGTCATGTTGATACTACTTCAACAAGTAAGAATCAAAAGTCTCCAACTCCTAATAAAGTGAAAGGTACAGTAGAAAAGACTTCTACTCAATCTTCTGATTCTACTCCAGTTACTTCCAAGTATCCCTTATCATCTAACACTTTGATAGTATTAGATAGCATTGAATATAATATTGTAGATTACATGAAAAATATCAAAGCTAGCATTTCCTTATATGAGGTCAGTAAATTAAAACAACAACGAAAATTATTACTCAATGAATTAAATGCATTCCTTGCATCTCCATTACCTTCTACTACTGTTACTAAAAAAGCCTCAAAAGGGAAAGGAAAACCCCCAAATGTCTCTACAGATAAGGTTGACTCTTCTTATCCTATTTTGATTGTAGATAGATCAAATTCACACACTCCTCCTTTTCTCTTGAATTTTGAAATCTTTAACAAGAATGTTCATAAATGTTTAGTAGATTCTGGTGCATCATCTAATATTATGCCTTATTTAGTCTATCTCAAACTGAATATCACACCTCATAAATTTGTTGTTCAAATTTCTCAGTGAGATCGAACAAAATTCAAAGTCTTAGAAGAGATGAATCTTGTCCTAATTAGATTGTCTTCAAATCCTAAAGTTTGTCAAATAATCAATATATTGGTAGCAGATATCCCTGAATTTTATGGTCTTATTTCAAGCAGAGACTGGTCTGCGAAATTACATGGATATTTTTCCACTGGTTGGTCACATCTTTGGCTACACTATTTCAGAAAACCAAATAAAATTCGTTTTGATAAGGAAAAACATATGAAGTATTATCAGACCGATTTGGATGAGGAAAATGAAACAGTAGTGTTCACAAACAATATTTTAGGAAATTATTCTCTAGAGTCTTTCTTTGCCGATTTCCCATCTCAGAACTCTCTATTTCCCATTAATTCTATCTTATCCCAGATAGAAACTGTTTCATAGATATATTCAGCAAGATGTATCAATATTTTATATAATCTTGTACATAAATTTGATGAATTATTTTTCACCCTTTACTTTGATGGATCAAAATCTAATGATAGTGCAGGAGTTGAATGTATCTTAGTAAGCTCGGATGGAGAAAAGATTATGCTTGCATGCAGATTGGAGTTTCATTGTGCCAATAACATTATTGAATATGAAGCATTGGTACAAGGCTTATAGAAGGCCATTAGTCTTGATGTCAAGTTTATGGTGATTCAGCGATTGTTAATAAGCAAGTAAGAAACAATATTCTTTGTGTTTCTGATGACCTCAAACATTTTCAATAATTTTTCCAATAGTTAACAACTCATTTCATTGCATTCAATCTATCTATGGTTCCAAGATTAAAAAATGTTAGTGTTGATCTCCTAGCCTATGTTGCTTCTAATCTCATTCCACCTGAAGATTTTAGTCCTCATAGATTTTTGATTGAATTGATTTTTCACTCCTCCATTCCATATAACATTACTAATTTCCATGTAATTAATGATGATAGTGACATCTTAAGTTTTTCAACTTCTGAAGGGTCTTACTTTGATCAAATCATTGATGAAGATGAGCATCATAAGTAGCTAAATAAGTCCTCTAAAGAAATTTTTTTGCCTAAGCCTGTAGTGAAATTGGAAGACTTGTATGATTTTAAAGATAGATTCAGAAAGGTTATCAATTGAAAACTTCAAAGATCTACTTTAAGATTTGAATTAGGGTCTGATCATAAACCCCAAAACATGAATTTAGGCCTTAGACTTACACCATATGAAAGATCTACTTTTATCCATCTGTTGAAAAGATACAAGGATGTATTTTCCAAGAGTTATGATGATCTTAAAATCTATGACACATCTATCGTTCAACATAATATTCCTATGTTGCCAGATGTAAACCAATTAAACAAAAACTTAGGAAGATTCACTCTAATCTAGAAGCCCAAATTAATACTGAGTTAAATAAGTTTCTCAAAGATAAAATCATTTTCCTAGTCATATATTCCAAGCGGGTCTCGAATCTCGTGCTAGTTAGGAAAAAGAATGGAGATATTCGAGTTTTCATAGATTTTAGGAATTTAAATAAATCATGTAAAAATGATAACTTTCCTTTGCCTCCGATCTAACAATTTGTGCAATGTGTTTTAAGTTATGAACCGATGTCTTTCTTCGATGGTATTTAAGGTTATAATCAGATCCTAGTGCATCTCGAAGATAGACTAAAAATGACATTCATAACCAAATGCGGAACGTATGCTTATCAGAAGATTCCTTTTGGATTGATTAATGTTGGAGGTACATTCCAGAGAGCCATGGATATTGCCTTCAAAGGTTTGATCAATAAATCAATTTTTGTGTATCTACATGATATTACAATTGATTATAAAAAGAGGAATAATCATCTTCATGACTTAAAACAAATCTTTGAAAGATGCAGAAAAAATGGAATCTCCTTGAATCCTAAGAAGTCTTTCTTTGCTATTGGTGAAGGTAAGCTTCTAGGCTTTGTTGTTTCCAAGGAAGAAATTTTCAAAGACCCTGAAATAATTAAGGTGATTTCTAAAATCCGCTTACCACATAACAAAAACTCCATGCAATCCTTTCTTGGCCTGATAAATTTTGTCAAACGATTTGTCTCCGATTTTTCACAAATTTTCTTTCCTTTACAATCCATGATAAAAAAGAAGTCATTTTTCAAATGGGGACAAACCGAAAGAAGGTCCTTTGAATCAATAAAACAAGCAATCATAGATGCTCCTTCATTATCAACACCCTATTTTTCTAAAGAATTTATTCTATTTACTTTTTCTTCTCAACGGTCCTATGCAATAGTGTTGACCAAACCCAATGAACAACAAGTTGAAGCTCTTATTTCCATCTTTAGTTCCAAACTACAAGGAGTTTTGATCCAAATTGGATCCATGAAGAAAATCAAAGGAACCATGGCTATACCAGGTCGGGACAAACTTCAAATAGTCAAGAGCAGCGATCTGGAACACCTCTGAAAATAGTGGCAATTAGCAGCCAGCGTGGAATGACAAGGACCTCGGTCAAAGCACGCTGACCGAGGCCCATGGAGACTACGCGAAGGTGAAATTAGCCCTTGGGGAGCCTGGATTGGAAAACAGAGGGAGTTTTTTAAGCGCAATCCTTCTTGAGGGTTTTTTCCCAGCGATGCGCAATTAGCACTTAGCGCTAATGGCACATCGCTGGGAAAAAACCCTCAAGAAGGAGAGGCCCTGAGTGCTCGGTCACATGGGAGCTAGGAAAACTATGGGACAAATCGCTAAGAGCTAAAGGTGGGACCCGCTCAAAAAACCGGCAGTATTCATCGGAGGTACCCTTGGGCGGTAAGCAGTTTTGATGAAATCGAAGTGATCCCACTCAACACTCGATGTGTGGCAAGTGGAGGAGAGAGAAAACCACCACTCATTGCGTGCTAACGGTCGACCAAGTCAACCCCGTGAAATGAGTGGATGGCATTGGATCTAGGGGATCCAGATCGGACGGTTGATATCGTGCCTGACGGTACGACTGAATCTAATGAGGGAATAAGCCGCGGTTTAGAAGAATTTGAGGTCTGTTGTGGGGAAAAGTATCCGATGCGGATGACCCTATCCCTACTCTAAAGGTGACAGTCTTTAGCAACAACTGAAAGTAAAGTTTTGATGATTCCCTTTATGAAAGTACAGAGAGAATGGAGAAAGATTAACCAACCTGGTGTCTTTCGCTTAGTCGATCCTTGTCCTCTCTCTTTGTCTCTTGTTCCCAGCTCCTTGCTCTCTTTGCCGGTCCAGCCACACACAGATCCTGCACAAACAAGAGAGCAAACTACAAGATACATGTACTCATAACTGAAGCATGGATTAGGATGAATCAAATATACATGTAAATACAATACATCAATGCAATACAAGTATATAGGAGAACATGCAAAACTTTATTGATAGAAGTAACAGGGTTCTGAGAAGGTTACAACCAATAATGGCTCCAATCCAGCAGCACCTCCCCAGCAGCAAGAACTCTCCTCTTCACCTCTAGTAAAACAATCACCCAATAGCTCTAACTGTAAACCAACAGCACCTCCTTGCTTTACACAAAATTCCAGCCTCCTTAGACCTCATAGAAGAGCTCTATATATAGGAGAGAAGAAGAGAGGATGAGTCAGCTTGAGGCTGGCATAGAGCTGACTAGTGTCCTCTCCCTCTTCAGTTAATCTTCAGTTCTTAAGTCCACTTGGAGATCCTTGCTTACACATGGTGATCAAGTACCTCTTACTCATCACAGGGCGAATCTCATAAACCAAGTGTCAGTTTGGAAGCTTCCTGGGCAGTTGACACCTTGCAGAATGACTGTGCCACTTGGCCAATCTCGCCCAGCGCAGGTAGCCTTCATTAGATTTGACTTCCAGCGCAGGTACAAGGAGGAGCAGTTGCATTCCAGCGCAGATGCTCAGTGGAGCAGCTGACATGATCCAAAATTAGCCTGTTTTGAAGTGTTTTCAGGTGGAGAACTGATTGGAAGTGTTGTTGTTCGATGACCTTGTTCTTTTAGGGGTAAGAACAACATGTTTAGGGACTGAGGATCCCTGTAATTATTGACATTTCATGCTCCATGTCACGAGGCACAAAAATGTCTATAACAGTTGCCCCCTAAAGTATGAGGCCGTTTATCGGGTGAAATGCTTTATCTAGAGGGTCCGAAGTTCATTCCAGTGCTGAGGATGCGCCCTGTAATACAATACAATACAATACATTATTTTTCATTCTATTTTCATGATCTAGCTGAGGCGGGCATTCCCATGCTCAGCTTTTATAAATACATTTTGGTACATATGACAGACGATCGTCTGAAGGTAGACTGATAATTTTCTGCTGAAATTATCATCCTTTGAAATAGGATGATCATCTGTTGCAATGATGTACATGACAAATGCTTTTATATTTGCTGAATATATATCGCAGCCCGGATGGATGAAACTAGATCCGGGGTCTTCAAACTCGTTCGATCTTCACTCTAAGTACAAGTCGATCCATGTGAGAATTGCGCTGAAGTCGAACATGGAAAGACATCGCTTGATTACCGGTCAATAATGAAAACCGTTAACAAGCGCGAGAGGAATCACCAATAATGACGATGACCCTCAAGGTACTGCAGTACAATTCACGTGGCGTGAATAAAGGACTTGGCGTCGAACGCCACGCAAAATCTTCTGGTCGAAGGTCATTGATGTATACCTGTCGCCGGAAGTGAGAAACTTGCCATTGAGGCATGCAAGCTTCAAAGTACTGATGGGGGTGTTCCTAGATCAACTTCTTGGATAATGAGCTGAAGTCGACAAGAAGTGATCCGTCAAAGGAGGGCCTTAATGAATCCCACATCAATGACACGGAACGGAGCTAATGACTTTAGTGGAGGTGAAAACAAACTGTGACATATGATTCAGGGTGGCGATCATGAATGGATGAAGGATAATGTATGGCAGTGGATGGGACACGGTTGACACTTTTAGAATGACCCCTCTTGAACATATAACGACACTGATGCGATGGATTGGTAGCATTACCCCAAATGTGGATGGTTTGGCGAGGACCATGGTGATGAGACCGGTGAATGAGACAACCCAACCCGATGTGGTACGGAGGAAAAGTGTCATGTCCAAGAGTGACTTGCTACCATTAAACTTTGATGTTCTCCCAATTTTTCCCCAGTCATTTCTGACCAGTACCTCTTTATTTTTGTCAAGCTTGAGGAGGATAACATATGCTTGTTCTATAACCTGCCCTTCGGGCAAGCCCATCGCTATGATTTAACGAGCCTAGCGATAGGGAAACTCGTTCTCGTCTAAAGACAAGTTTGTCGCTATTTAATCATTTTAACGAGTCTAACGACAAGGAAAACTCGGTCCTTTTCATTTTTAGAGAGTCTGAAAAGGTACAGAAAGTCAACTCCATGATTCCTTTTTCGTCATCTAATCCCCTAAGTCCGAAAAAGTATAAAACAATACAGAAGGGATGGCTGTTCGGTACTTTTACGAGCCGAACAAGACAAGCGCTCGATCTTTTTGTGCAATAATCCCTCAGGTCCAAAAAGATTAAAATTTAGAGGAGGGATAGCGTTCCGGTCATTTAACGAGTTGGAAGGCCAAAAATCGGCAAACTTTTCATATTTTACGAGTCAGTGAAAAGAGCTGAAAGAAGACTCGTCTTTTGAGGAACGAGTGATAAACAGGGATAGCATCAGATTCCAGGTACAGGTTGGAATTTTCCAATCACGGCAGTGTTACGAGGATGGCTAGGTGGAATCACTCTTCGCAGCTGTTTCTCAAAAGAGGTAAACACACAAATGGAAGTGAATAATCGGCCAAATGAACGGTGGAGGTGATGGATGACAACACGATCAAGGTTCTTATGGCTAATGAATTTACGATCTCAAAAGGTTATTTACCGGTTCATTTTTTCCATGAGCTTGAACTCTGGGGGAAACTTTTGCTCACACTTTTCTATTTTTTAACGAGCATAGATTCAGTCATAAAACTGCTCGAATTTTGCGTTTATTTTTTAACGAGCATGAACTATATGCTAAAACTGCTCGATATACCAGTCATAAAAAGAACGCCTCCCGTAAGGACCAATTTTTATAGAGCTTATGCCTTACCACAGCTATGCTCACTTTGGCAAATTTTACTTCTGCCCCACAGGCTTCTTTCATGCAAGTTTGGAAACGGCTAATCTTAAAACCAGATAAATAACCGCCCCTAGCTTGCACTCCAGAAGGTTTGCATGCCCCCAGGTATAGGATAGAATTTCGAGGCTGCCCCTCCTCTCCCCTACCTCTGCTTTTCTTTGGGTGTTCACAGTTACTTGTCATCTTGCCAATCTAATGCTAACGATACTTGTCTTCTCGTTATTCTAAGGGGTCTTGCCCACTTTTAATAAACAACTATTTGTGACAATAGAAGAACACTACTCAAAGATAAAACATTGGTATTATTGAGGGCGGCTTGCCTCTTTCTTATTATTCCAAAGACGGTTCGATTTGCTGCCGCAAATCAATCTCTTTCTTCGGCGGTGTCTATCATTGGGTTGTCCAAAGATGGTTACCCTCTGTCACAATAATACGGTCTCCTTCTTCGTAGACTGCCCCTGCTTATCCTTCAAAACATATGTTTCGATGGGCGAGGCTTGAACTCAAAGATGGTTACTACTTGTTGCAATAAGGGAATTCCTACTTGGGCATTGCCCACTTTTTAGACAAAGGTGAATGACTCTTTGGTCAAACACATAACTTTAACAAAAGATTATTATTCTAGAACAACCCCACTTCCTTCGAACGGGGTACGGACTAGTCATATTCTTCTGCGGAAATTCTTTCTTATACCCGGGGTTTCTTCTGCCCGAAGCAGACCAGGGTGCATGCCCCCTGGGTCCTAGTCTTTCTTTCCGAATCACTCGCGCTCATCGGGAAGGAGGACCGGGGGTGGAGGCGAATATTGAGTGAACAGACCATTTAGGAATGGTATTTGACTATTTGCGATGCGAGATCCCAGAAACGAAAGTTGGTCTACGAGCTTGACCACCCTTCCTTCGTGTGGAAAACACATTACTCTAAAGAGTGAGGAGACTATCGCTCCCATGCAATAAATATAGTCGCGTCCAAGGAGTAGATTATAATCCAAGGGTCCTTGAACTACCAACACGTTCATCTTGACGGTCTTCCCTTTCAATGTAACAGGTACATCGGGGAGGATCCCTAATGGTCGACTGGTTCCTTTATCAAAACCTGAGAGATTTCTCAACTCAGGTAAAAGCGCTGGGGAACCCAGTGCTTTCCAAGCAATAGAGGAAAGGATACTCACAGATGCCCCTTCATCAATGATAGTACTAGCCATAATCATTCTATAGATCTGGACAATGATTCTGAATGGTATGCTGGCTGGTAACCGGGGTCTGCCTAGTTGATTCCAATCAAAGGATACAACCAGGTTGCTTGGTGGTGGGACCGAATATACGGCCGGAAATGACTCTGATGATGTTCCTTCCTGCGATAAAGGAATGGGCGCATTGCCCTGATGCTCATCGGAGTCGGTGCTGATGAAAAGAACCTGGATGGTGTCATCTTTATTCTCTTCAGTGAGGGTGTCGCATGAAGACGACTCTTCGGCGACGGTGTCATTTGAAGACGGGTCTTCAATGACGGAGTCATTGGACGATAGAACCTCTGAAGGAAGAACCGGGTCAACTGCCGTTTCGACCTTTAGACTTTCGTCTGGTCTGGATTCAGTAGGTTCATTCTCAATGACCGACACTTCAGCTGACCACTTGAGCGGGCCAGCTGGATTTTCAACTATCGAGGGATTAGGCACGAGTTTTTGGTATCCAGGAGGAAGTCGTAACGGTGATACCGGACGATCTTCCAAAACTCTCTTTGCCTCATCTAAGAATGGACATTTGTGGATGGCATGATTGCCTTCACACAATAGACAGGGTGATCTTGGTCCCCTTCTTCGTCCTTCACTCTCGTTAGTTGACGGATTGCAATCAACATGACAACCAGAGGTTGATGCTACCGGATTGTGCAACCTTGGGGACCAGTCCCTTAGTATCCGGGGAATACAAGGACAATCACGATGGAAGTGGGTCCCTTTGCAAATGACACATGGCGATTTAGGCCCGGTCGGTGCAGTGTGTGGGTTTTTGTCAGCTTTCTTCTGCTTGCCCCCAGTCGCCTTCGCTAGAGGCTCCTTCTGCTTCTTTTCGCTCTTCTTCTTTTCCTTCTTCTCCTTGGGAGGCTGACTTTTGCCGGCTCTACCTTGTGAAGATGAAGGGTCAGAGGAAGTATCATAAGAAGTGGAAGGCTGGTGGGTAGTTCTAGATTGTTCTGACTGTTGATTCGACTGCTCAGGATTAGTGGCGATCTGGACTACATTAGTTGAAAAGAGCCATACAGGGAGGCCGATTGTCAATCCTGGAAGTGACAATGTAGCCATATGAGGCGCACCAACATCTCCCCAAGAGGAGAAAGGATTTGGACTTCCGCCAAGGTTACTTCCTTGGTTGGTGGGCTCCATACTTTTCAACTGAAAGATCAACGTGGGAATAACAGGTGATTATGTTCCGCTTAAAATAAATTTTATTAACGACGCTTTTAGACACAAACTTGCTTTTTCATGTTTTAAGAGTCGAGAAAAAGCTAAAGATGACTCTAGTCGCCTTCGATGTATTAACGAGCCCGAAGTGACAAATGCTCGGTTGGACTTTTTCAGTTATAGAGTTTGAAAAAGGCCAAAAGAAACTGCTCTGGAGATCTAGGCAGAGGGTGTGCCAAACCTTTCGCGAAACCACAGAATACGTTTTACGGTACGGGTGGTCGATCTTCGTGAATGTTGTGTTCACTGCATCGCGATCAGTAGGGCGGCCGACATGGTTTCCTAAGGATAAAGGATAAAAGCCTATAGGGGTCTCCCAATATACGCGACGGTACGCGGGAGCTCAAGTCCGTGTTAGTGCCACCGACTCTCAGGAGGAATTACCCACCTTCGTAGAGATCGACAGTCACTATGTTTAACGACACCGGAACACGTCTCTACCTAGACCTCTAGATGTTTGCGTTAAATTCCAAAGCGTTGTTATGTAAATTGAGTTTATTTTAATGTTGATCTTTCTTAACAGTTTGCCTTTCAGGTTCGCCACGAGATGTATATATACAACTTCCTATATGCAATCTAAGAATGAGAAGCAAATCTTTTCAATCTTTCAACTTTGAAAACCTTAATCTACTTGAGGGAAAAGAAAGACACAACTTTTTCCACAGATCAAAGAACACACACTAAAATGCACATCTTCCTAAATCATCAAGCATACAGTCAAATGCAAAATGCACAATGCATGTATTTCTTTTCGTTATCCTTAATGTTGATGCTAGACAGAAAGGAAACTGTTGTATAATTTTGAATCTAATTTCAAGAAGAAATAAACAAGCTTGTCCACAATCAAAAAGACACCTTATGATAGACTTGTTTAAAACACAGGAAATGTATAGATTCAAACCATGAAATGAAAAGCAAACAAACTCAAACAGCCATGAACAGTAATAAAACTAGCTCATAAGATCACCAAGACACTTTTACAGTTCAGGATCTAAGAGGTCACAGCTATACTGGTTCGCTTTTCACAAATGGAAACTGTAACTGAAGCAAGAAATACTGAAAGAACATTCACAGTCTCATCACACAACTGAGGCGGAATAATGTCAAGGAGAAGTGGTCTACAGCAAGTACAATGACCAGCAAGCAATCAGCTAAAACTCAGTGAAAACAGGGCCAAGACACAAAGGGAAAGCTGAGCAAGACAATGGCTAACTGGACCAGCGCAGGTTCTAGTCTGCCAGTTTGACTCTCAGCGCAGTTCCCGAAGGGAGTACCTGCGCTGTAATGCAGACTGCCTGTGGACAGCCTGCACTGACTCACGAGAGTTTCGTCTACAAAGAATTCCGGGTCATAAAAATCTCAAAAATGCACTGTTTTTGCTGAAATAAAAAGCTATAGGTCAAGTACAGGCTAAGGGATGATCAAGAGGATGAAGATCTATCACGAAGAGTAAAGAGTCTTTTGTAGATAGGCTCTTCAAATCTTGAATTTGCTCAACAAATGAGCAAGAGTAGCAGTCCCTCTACTTCGCTTTTGATATAGTCAAAAGCTTTTCGATTTGGTACTCTTTTCTTCAAGAAATGAATAGCAAAGTACTACAAACACCAACAAGATACTAGGCTCCCCAGCGGAGTCGCCAGTTTGTTGTGGGGAAAAGTATCCGATGTGGATGACCCTATCCCTACTCTAAAGGTGACAGTCTTTAGCAACAACTGAAAGTAAAGTTTTGATGATTCCCTTTATGAAAGTACAGAGAGAATGGAGAAAGATTAACCAACCTGGTGTCTTTCGCTTAGTCGATCCTTGTCCTCTCTCTTTGTCTCTTGTTCCCAGCTCCTTGCTCTCTTTGCCGGTCCAGCCACACACAGATCCTGCACAAACAAGAGAGCAAACTACAAGATACATGTACTCATAACTGAAGCATAGATTAGGATGAATCAAATATACATGTAAATACAATACATCAATGCAATACAAGTATATAGGAGAACATGCAAAACTTTATTGATAGAAGTAACAGGGTTCTGAGAAGGTTACAACCAATAATGGCTCCAATCCAGCAGCACCTCCCCAGCAGCAAGAACTCTCCTCTTCACCTCTAGTAAAACAATCACCCAATAGCTCTAACTGTAAACCAACAACACCTCCTTGCTTTACACAAAATTCCAGCCTCCTTAGACCTCATAGAAGAGCTCTATATATAGGAGAGAAGAAGAGAGGATGAGTCAGCTTGAGGCTGGCATAGAGTTGACTAGTGTCCTCTCCCTCTTCAGTTAATCTTCAGTTCTTAAGTCCACTTGGAGATCCTTGCTTACACATGGTGATCAAGTACCTCTTACTCATCACAGGGCGAATCTCATGAACCAAGTGTCAGTTTGGAAGCTTCCTAGGCAGTTGACACCTTGCAGAATGACTGTGCCACTTGGCCAATCTCGCCCAACGCAGGTAGCCTTCATTAGATTTGACTTCCAGCGCAGGTACAAGGAGGAGCAGTTGCATTCCAGCGCAGATGCTCAGTGGAGCAGCTGACATGATCCAAAATTAGCCTGTTTTGAAGTGTTTTCAGGTGGAGAACTGATTGGAAGTGCTGTTGTTCGATGACCTTGTTCTTTTAGGGGTAAGAACAACATGTTTAGGGACTGAGGATCCCTGTAATTATTGACATTTCATGCTCCATGTCACGAGGCACAAAAATGTCTATAACAAGGTCCACTTTGACTGCCAAGGTGGAAGAAGACTCATTCCACGACGTAAATGAAGAATTGAACCGATGACGCAGGTTTGCAGGAGGACAAGTAGCCACTTCCTGTGAGTCTAATGATGACGCCGAGAATAGGGAACTCCAAGTGCAGCTGTAAGTAGGTGATCTGATGGAAGGGGAAGAGGAAGCAAACCTCCATGAGCTTGAATGGCCTTACAGTGATGAACAGAGAACAAAACGGACACCGAACACAAAGAAGAATACAGAAGATAGAGGAGAGGAAAGAACCAATGAAGCAAAAAACAGAAAGAAGACAAAGGGTCGAGTTGTCCAAAGGCAGCATCGAGCACCAGAGAGCTTGAGAGATTCAAGCCATCCTTGAGAGGATCTATCAGACCAGAGAGGTCAAAGAGCTGGTAAGGAAAAGAGTCTGCTACTCCAGTGGCTTGGGGAATCCAAGAACCACCCTAACCAAGCCAATCTATTTCAAGAGACTCATATTGAGCTCCTACATTGTAATTCTCTGCTTAAGACACAATAAAAGAAGGCCACCACTGAGAGATGGACCGTAGATGTAACCCTAGAGGATAGGGTGAACTCCTTACTAATTTTTTGTGTTCTTGTATTTTCTTACTGTGTTTCTCTACCATTTTCCATTTTAAGTGTCTGTGTATATTTTCAATCTGATTAATCCGTTGCTTAAATAACATAGACACATGCACCAACACATGAGTCTGTAATACCTTCATTTAATAAATCTTTAACTGAGGTCACTCATAGGGTGATTTTCATATCAAGTGGTATGAGAGATTTAGGCTGTAAGGTTAGACAAGCTTGTGTTGCTTTAGCTGTTAAATGCTCACTAGATCAAAGCTCAGATTAGGAGAAGGAGAGTTGGTCGAAACTAATCCTGAAATTGGGAGAGTCTATCCTTGAAAGACGATGTCAGAGGAAGGTTCTGTGGGGCCAGACCCTCAACTCATAAAAAGTTTCCTAGCTATACAGTCTATACTCGAAGAAATGTATAGGGACTTTAAGAAAGCATAAGGATGAAGATTCATCAGGTTCTAAGCAAGACAAAGAAGGAGATGAGTCTCATTCCCATGACCACTCAAAAGGAAAAGGGAAAGAGGAAAGTTTTCTCACACCTCCTAATAGCCATGTGCACAATAAGAAATCATCTTTGATCAAGCTAGATGTTAAGTTTGACTTGCCTATATATGATGGAGAGCTAAATGCTGAAAAGTTGGACAATTGGATTAGACAAATCGATGTTTATTACAGAGTACAGAACATCGACTCAGACAAGAGAAAAATTCAGCTGGTAAGCCTACACCTAGGAGGCACTACCTTGGCTTGGTGGAAAGGCAGAACCCAAGCTAACATGAAAAGACATGGTAAGACTATATTTGTCTGGAGTGACTTTGTTTCTGCAATCAAGAAGCAATTCTATCCATTGGTCTACATGCAACAAGCCATGATGAGTTGGCAAACTCTTCGGTAGTTGAAAGGGCAAAGTGTTCAAGGGTACACTCAAGAATTTAGAAAGAGAGCATTCATTCTAGGGATCTTATTAGACTCACCAGAGACTCTTTTGAAGTACATTGGTGGTCTGCACAGCTACATGAGGCATACCATCCTCATGTTTAATCCCACTAGTATAGATGAGGTATCTGTGCAAGCTACTCATCTATAAGCTAGAGGAAAGAATGGAAATCCAGAAGTTGGGGGACCATCCCAACCCACTGCAAGCAAGAGCAAGGAGAAAAGAAAGCAAAAGTGGAAAGAAAGGAAGTTAAACACTCCACAGAAAAGAAAATCTTCATGCACTCACTGTAAAAAGGATGGGCATGATGATGAGCAGTGCTAGATTTTGCATGCAGAGCTGAGACCTAAGAAGTCTGAGGGCAAGAAGAAGAAGAATTTTGCAGCTATCCAGAAAGATTTGGGGTCAGACTCGGGAGATGAAACAACCATTGCAACCATAGGTATAAAAGGTAAGAATTCTAAATCATCTACTAGTAATTCTGCTCAATCTATTATTGATGAAGAACATGAGAGAAAAAGAAATGAGCTTTTCCATATTCAAGTTGTTTCCAAATATCAAAATATTGATACTTTGTTTGATAGTGGCTCATAAGTAAATTTGATTTCTGAAGCAATTGTAAAGAAATTGGGATTAACAACTACACCTCATAAGAAACCATACCCATTAAGATGGTTGAATGATAAAGCACAACTACAAGTGACTAGACAGTGCAAACTCAAGTTTTCTTTTAGGTCAGCATTTGTAGATGAGGTTGAGATAGACATAATTCCTTTGGATATATGTGGAATTGTTTTGGGAAGTCCTTACTTGTATGATAGAAAGGCTATTTTCTATAGAGCTGAGAACAAGTATCTACTTGTTAAATATGGAATTGAATACTTTGTAAGAGCTCATAAGCTTAAGAATAATTATACTCTCATAAATTCAGGGTAGATGAAAAGAATGATAAATTCATGCAAACAATTCTTACTGATGGTTGTAAAGGAAAAGAAACCTGATAAAACCAATGTATTTGACAGTTGTAATGCTAAACAACAAGCTGATATAGAAAAGGTTGTTGCAGAGTATGATGTCTTGTTTCAAGAACCTAAAGGTCTACCACCCAAAAACTAAATAATACATGATATTATTTTGCAGCAAGATGCTCCATTTCCTAACATTTGAATGTACAGGTTGTCTGCTTTAGAGAATGTTGAAATCAAGAGGCAGGTGCAGGAGTTGCTCGAGAAGGGGTTCATCAAGCCTAGCACATCACCATGTGGGTCACCAATCGTTTTGATGAGAAAGAAAGATGGCTTGTGGAGAATGTGCATTGACTACCAAGCACTGAATAAGATAACAATAAAAAATCGTTATCCCCTTCCTCGCATAGATGAAAGAAGCTGTTTATTTCACCAAGCTGGACTTACACAGTGGATACCATCAGGTCAGAGTTGCAGGACAAGATGCATGGAAGACTGCTTTCAAAATAAAGCAGGGATTGTATGAGTGGTTGGTTATGCCTTTTTGGCTTGACCAATGCTCTTGCTACTTTCATGAGATTAATGAATGATGTACTTAAACCTTTTCTTGATGATTTTGTTATTGTGTATCTGGATGACATTCTGATTTTTAGTAAAATGTGGGAAGAACACTTAAATCATGTTAAGAAGACATTAGATGTTTTAAAAAGAGAAAAACTTTATGTTAAACTCTCAAAATGTGAATTTGGCAAAACATCTCTAAATTATTTGGGTCATATAGTAAGGGGTGGTGAATTGAAAATAGATCCCTCTAAAGTAGCAGTCATTATAAACTGGCCTAAACCCAAGTCTGCTACAGAAGTGAGAATCTGCTTAGGAGCAGCACAATATTGGAGGAAGTTAATTTCTAACTTTTCCTCAATTGCATCTCCCTTACATGCTTTGATAGGATTTAACAAGGTGTTTCACTGGGGAGGCAATCATCAGAAAGCCTTCGACACCTTGAAAGAAAAGATTAGTACAACACCTATACTAGGACCGCTTGATCTACAAAGACCATTTGAGATCCAAACAGATGCCAGTGACTATTCCATAGGAGCAGTGTTGACACAGCATGGTAAACCCATATGTTATCATTTTGAGACTTTTAATCCTGCAGTAGTTAACTATCCTACATATGATAAAGAATTGTCTGCATTAGTTCAGAGTGTGAAAAAGTGGAAACATTACTTAATGGGCAAAGAGATAGTAATACATACTGATCATCAACCACTTCAATATCTACACTCCCAAACTAAGTTGCAACAATCAAGACATTACAGGTGGATGGGTTTTCTACAACAGTTTCACTTAGTCATCAGATATAAAAAGGGCATACATAACAAAGTTGCAGACATGGTATGTAGACCTATTATAAATGCATCTACTATACTTAAGCATAATTCTATGTTACATAAAAGCTACATTGAACAATATGCTCAAGATATAGACTTTAAAGATGTATATGCAACTTTGAGTCAAGGCAAAAGAGTAGAAGAACTGGATTATCATGTAAAGGACCAACTCTTATACCAATGTGGGAAACTCTGCATTCCACAAACTGAGAGAGTAAAGATAATTAGAGAAGCACACACTCCCCTGATATTAGGTCATTTTGGGGTAAGTAAAATAGTTGCACAGCTGTAAAGATTTTGTTATTGGCCAAAGATGAATGAGACAATTTCTAGATATGTAAGAGGGTGTACTATGTGTGCCAAAAGCAAGCTCGGCAATAGAAAACTAGGCTTGTACACTCCATTACCAGTACCTTCTCACCCTTGGGAAAGTGTTTCCATGGATTTTGTTGGAGGACTACCTAAATCTAGGAAAGGTCATGATTATCTATATGTTGTTGTGGATCGGTTCAGCAAAATGTGTATTTTGATACCTTGTAATAAACAGATTACAACTGAACAAACTACAAAACTATTCTTTGAACATGTATGGGTTCATTTTCGATTACCCACTTCTATTGTATCTGATCGAGACACCCAATTTGTGGGGAAGTTTTGGTCAAGTCTGTGGGAACTGATGGACACCAAACTGAAGATAAACACAGCTTTTCATCCACAGACTGATGGCCAGACAGAAGTAGTTAACAGGACAGTGATCTAGTTACTCAGAGTATATTGTAGCAAACATCCTAAGCATTGGGATGAACACTTGTGTTATATGTAGCATGCTTACAACAAGGAAAAACTTCTTCTACACAGAGATCTCCTTTTGAGACCTGTTTTGGTTTCACACCAAGGTCTCCTTTGGATTTTGTCTTTGGTAAAGACACCACAGTTGATGGACACAGTGATGTGGATAGGGCAACTAGGTTCATTGAACAGATCCAGGAGATCCAGCAAGCAGTACAGGAACAGTTACAAAAGAGCCAAGCCAAATACAAGGGTAGGCATGACAAGCATCAGATGGAGCATAGTTTTCAAGTTGGAGACTAGGTCTGGCTGTATATCAGAAAGGACATGATGCAAGGTGAAGGTAAAAAGCTAAAGCCTATTAGGTATGTACCCTTTAGGATAATTGAGAAGATTGGTGAAAATGCTTTTCGCCTTGATCTACTAGCTTACATGCACACCTACTCAGTCGAAAATGTAGACTGCTTGAGATTGTTTGAACCTTCTCTAATTGAGGATCCTGAAGAGCAGAGTTAATTTCCTTCTATTGATGACCTGCTACCTGTATATCTTAATGAATTGCAAGAAGACACAGTGCTAGACAGGAAGGTGAGGACAACGCGCAAAGGAGATGTTGAGTACCTCAAAATTGGGTTCAAAGGTTCAAAGCCGAGCAGAGAAAAGTGGATTGAGATTGGACAAGTGAGAAAACACTACCCTCACTTAGTCGATGCTTGAAAAACAACTTTTGGTGGTCCAAAATCCTTTAAGTGGGGAGGTCATGATCCAAATTGGATCCATGAAGAAAATCAAAGGAACCATGGTTGTACTAGGTTGGGACAAACCTCAAATAATTAAGATCAATGATCAGGAACACCTCTGAAAATAGTGGCAGTTAGTAGCCAGCATGGAATGACAAGGACCTCGATCAAAGCGCGTTGACCCAGGCCCATGGAGACTGCGCAAAGGCGAAATTAGACCCTGGGGAGCCCGGATCGGGAAACAGAGGGAGTTTTTGATGCACGCTTAGCACTAATCGTGCATCACTAGGCAAAAACCCTCAAGAAGGAGAGGCCCCGAGCGCTCAGTCGCATGGGAGCTAGGAAAACCATGGGACAAACGGCTAAGAGCTAAAGGCGGGACCCGCTCCAAAAATCGACGATATTGATCGGAGGCACTCTTTGGCAGTAAGCAGTTTTGATGAAATCGGAGCGATCCCACTCAGCGCCCGAAGCATGGCAAGCAGAGGAGAGAGAAAATCTCCACTCATCACGCGCTAACAGTCGAGCAAGTCAACCGTGCAAAATGAGTGGACGGCGTTGGATCTGGGGGATCTAGATCGAACGGTTGATATCGCGCCTGATAGTAAGACCGGATCTAACGAGGGAATAAGCCGTAATTTAGAAGAATTTGAGGTCTTCTTTGACCATCAAGGTGGCGGAAGACTCATTCCACGACGTAACCGAAGAATTGAACCAACAACGCAGGTTGGCACGGTTTGCAGGAGGACAAGTGGCCACTCCTTGTGAGTTTAATGATGACGCCAAGAACTGGGAACTCCAAGCACAGCTGCAAGCAGGCGATCCGATGAAGGGGGAAGAGGAAGCAAACCACCATGATCTTGAATGGCTTTAAAGCCATGAACAGAGCATAGAACAGACACCGAACACGGAGAGGAGATAGAAGATAGAGGAGAGAAAAGAACCAGTGAAGCAAAAAGCTGAAAGAAAATAGAGGGCCGAGCTGTCCAAAGGCAGTGTCAAGCACCAGAGAGCTTGAGAGATTCAAGCCATCCTTGAGAGGACCTGTCAGATAAGAGAGGTCAAAGAGTTGGTAAGGAAAAGAGTCTATGTACTCCAGTGGCTTTTGGAATCCAAGAACCACCCTGCCAAGCCAATCTATTTCAGGGGACTCATATTGAGCTCCTACATTGTAATTCTCTGCTTAAGACACAATAAAAGAAGGCCACCACTGAGAGCTGGACTGAATATGTAGCCCTGGAGGATAGGGTGAACTCCTTATTAATTTTTTGTGTTCTTGTATTTGCGTACTGTGTTTCTCTATTGTTTTCCATTTTAAGTGTTTGTGTATTTGCAATCTGATCGATCCATTGCTTAAATAACATAGACACACACACTAGCACATGAGTCTGTAATACCTTCATTTAATAAATATTTAACTAAGGTCACTCATAGAGTGATTTTCAGATCAAGTTTAGTTAAACTATTCAAAAGTTGAAAAAAAATCTTTTGCAGTTTTTAAGTCAATAAAGCATTTTAGACCTTTTATCCTAAAATCACATACTAAAGTGTTTTCTCCTTTCCCTGCATCAAAAAATTGCTCATTGAGAAAGAATTAGGGGAAAAGAGAGCTAATTGGGTTATTTCCCTGCAAGAATATGACCTAGAGATAAAGCCAACTAAAATAGTCAGAGGTCAAGGTTTTTGCAGATTAATAACCGGAGCTTTTGACACTTCAGTTGATGAAGATTTAGGTAATAGAGTTCAAATTTCAGAGGTATGTCCTATTGACATTGAATCTCAGTATGTTGATTTAATTTTTTATTTAAAAACTAGTTATGCTCGAGTAAAAGTAAATTACAAAATAAAAATAGCTTTGAGGCTTAAAACTAATCAGTATCAATTTGTCAATAATGTTTTTCTCAAAATAAATTATGATGATGCCTTACTAAGATTTTTAGATAAACCTGAAGTAGAAAAAGTGTTGCAGGAACTACACGATGGACCTATTGGTGGACACTATAGTGGGGATACTACTGCTCATAATATCCATCATGATGATTACTATTGCCAGACTCTATTCAAAGACACTCATGCTTATGTAAGAAAGTGTAAAGTCTGCCAAATAGCTTCAGGGAAGGAAAAATAAGCCAACCCTACCTTTGCAGCCAGTTAATATCAAGCAACCTTTTAAGCAATGGGGATTGGACATCATAGGTGAGATCGTTCCTTGCTCTTCTAAACAACATAAGTACATTTTAACTGCTACGGATTATTTCACCAAATGGGTGGAAACAATACCCCTAAAGGTGGTCCAATCTAAAATTGTTATCAATTTTATTTATCAATTTATAATTACCAGGTTTGGCATTCCTTACGCAATCATGTTTGACAATGCATATTATTTCTCCGTAAATATTATTATTGAATTTTCACTCAAGAGAGGTTTTAAATTCAAATACTATGAAAACTATTGTTGTCAAGAAAAGGATCATTAAGCGAACCTTTGACCAAAATCAAAATAACTCGCACAAAGCTCTAGTTTTTTCTCTATGTGCAGACATAATTACTCATAAGGCCTCTTTAGGAACTTCCCTCTTTCACTTCGTGTATGGAAAAGAAGTTATATTACTGCCTAATGTAAATTTTCCTTCACTAGCCCTAGTGCAATCTATAGAAGAAAAAACTTCCTATGCTTTACAATTAAGAATGTCTCTAATTCTTAAGTTAGAGGAAGAAAGAGATAAAGCTAAACAACCTCATGCTCAACATCACCAAATGGTCAAGCCTTGGTTGATGCGAGTTTTGTAAGTAAAAAAGCAAATCAAATTGGTGACTTAGTTTTTAAATGGGATAAGGCCCATGAATAAAAAGATAAACACACAAAATTTTAGAAACTATGGATCGACCTGTTAGGTTCCTATAATTTATAGGATCTCAAGGTGATTGAGTATTTAATCTCAGAAACCTCATATTGTAAATAATTGTCAATCTGCAAATGATTTCCAAAAGAAAATAGAATAAAAATGAAAAGAGGGTATTAAAAAAAAAGGAAAACAAAAAACATTGAAAAAATAATAAAAGATAGAACCCCATCAAAAGAAATAAAAAGAAAAAGAAAATAATACAGAAACTATTGCAAATATAAATCTCACTACTGATAGATAGTTCTCTTCATGATTGATAAATAAAGGTTATGTGCAGCTTGTTTAAAATGCCACAATGACAAGTTATTTGTTTAATCATACAGTATAATCATGTTTAAACATGTTTGAATTTCTCTAAATTAGCTTAGAGAATAAATATTTTCCAAACAGTTTAATCTTGGTAAATCAGTAGTTAGGTAGGAAATGACATTGGTTCAACTATTTAGTCTGAATCTATAGGAGAAATAAGTGATAGGATTTAAATATTTTTTTATTTTCCATAAAAGAAAATAATTGTTGGTTTTCTAGACTAAATGCACCCCTTTAGAAAAATAAAAATGTTAGCTTAGTTAAAGGGTAGGCAGAAATAGTTGGTTTTATAAATATATTTATGTTTCCCTTTCATCCTAAGTCTCAGTGACATTCTAAAGGAAAAAAGGGACAAAGAGATAATGTGAATTCATGAAATTTTTATCCAAAGTATTATCTTAAGTTTCAAGAATTATCAGAGAGGCGCATATGGTCAAAAATTTGTTTTGTCGTTTATGGTTAAAGGGGTTGCAATCAAAGCATCTAGATTCTCCACTCTTTAGGATCAACGACACTCATTTATTTTTGGCCCCCCCTCTCAATCCTAACTTTACCGTCGGGGGGTATCTAAAAAGGTGTTATTCCTCCACCAGGCCCCATTACTACATGGATTCCTCTTACTGTTTCACAACCTCCCCAGCCGATACCACTTACCACCTCCTCCCCCCCCCGAAAACAATTTTCTCCATCATCCCTTTATCGTGTCCCTACCCGACACCTCCTCCACTCCTATCCTGCCACGTTTCCTAGTTGTTGGCCAATTAAATGTTTTCCCATCAAAATTACTATTGAGTATTTAATTGTTCCCTCCTAGGTAACTGTTTGACCTCAACAATCCCATGCCACCCTCCAACAAAACCTATCACTCCCCCTTTTTAAAAGCCCTGGACCATCTTCATTGTCCCTTTCACTCACTTATTCTCTATAATTCACAGGTTTTCTGCAAAGCGAGCAGTTTCAAAACATTTTCTGAACCAAATCAAAATTGTGACCATTCTGTCTCCCCTCCCCTAATGACTCACAAACTAAAATTTGTTTCCAGTAAGCTTTTCCTTCCATCACCATTAATCGTTCACTAATATAAATATGCCTCCAAAGAGAAAGAACTAGGAGAACCCTATTAATCAATTAATCCCTCTATATATAGACTTAGACCATATTCCATTAGCTGATAGGGATTAGAGGATTAGTGATACACAGTGTGACTGTGAATTTTTGGAGCTTTATTGTTGGTTAGAGGATAAACATTCTGATAAAATAGATGAAATTGGACTCTAGGAGTCCAATCTTCCTCACTATATTTTCCCTCTGACCTTCCATGCCCTTGAATTCACCAGGAAATGTCAAGCCTACTATGTTCCTAGCCAAAGAGACATTATGAACCCATCTGGTGAGATCCTTTTTTCAATCACCCCCCAATGTATAAACTAGATGATGTTAGCTCCACCTCTGGAAAAAAATGCCCCATTTTCCTTAGAAGCCCTCACCGAACAATATCAGAAGCTTGATTTTTCCACAAGAGCTACGATTTTTTATATCTTCTTACCTGAAAATGCCCAATTGCCAAAGAAGAATCCTCCATGCCCATCCTCAATCTTCCATGTTCAATATAAACATATCATAACCATAATTTCCTACATTTTGGGTTATTATTCTGATCAGTGGCTAGATGAACACATTCTAGGCTTCCTTTCCATCTTTTTCACAGATAGAAAACCATATATTTTGTTTAATTTCAGTCAATTCTTCGATGATAACATCCATGAGAAGTTTCTTAAATTTCCAACAGAACAAGTGTTTAAGTAAACTTCAATTGTAGTTTATATGTTTCTATATTATCAAGTAGACATGTTCAGTTTTGCCATGCAGAAGGTAGATGAGGAGGGAAACCAGCAACCTGTAATATTTTGGACTTCTTTAGTGATGAAAGAGGAGCAAGAATTCTCCTATAAACAGTTCATTGAAGAGTTTTTCCACCCAGCTATGAATATCCTAAACAGCTCAGCACAACCCAGAATCAATGAAGACATCAAAAGGATTATACATTTGATAGATCAGGGCAAGACTGGAGACTAGTATTTATACTAGAATTATACAGAAATCAGAGTTTATGGATGCGAGTTAGCACCATACAAGCTCCCAAAATACCTCCCTATGAATACATAAGACAAATGCTAAATTCAGATGATATTCACTTTGTGGTGGCAAAGAAGAAGTCTCAGTTTCGGATAAAGACACAAGTGGTCCCTTTCATATGCAACACCAGGTCAGCAAGAGAAGAAGCAAATAAAATCCTTAAAGAGATGAAATTCAAACTGAGTTTCACATGGTCTTATGACCCTTGGGGTATCATTTCTAAGATGAGAGTACAAAAAAAAACTACTATATCCATATCCCAAGGCCTGAGATAGAGAAATATGTGAACCAATCAGAATGGGCAGAGAATACATTACAAAAAGCTAAGGAGCAATTATTTTCTACTTCAAATTTACAGACTCCAATTCCTCAAGAGAAATCAAGCAAAATACAGAGAGAAGAGGGATCATCATCAACAACAGGTAGTGAGGCCAAGGATTTCAGAATTAGTTATAGGAAAAGAGCTAATATGACTCCTAGGACAAATGCAGAAAAGCAGATAGAAGATCAAGCTACCATCATAATTAGAGAAACACCACCTACAAGAAACCAGTTTGTTGCATCTCCTACTGGACCTTCAATATCACATGGTCAAAAATAAATAGAGCTATCTTTGCAAGATATCTGAGGAGAAAAGGGAAAAAGTGTTCTTGATAGGTAGTGAGAGATCAAACTTAAGAATGAAATTCTTAAGAAGAACACCTAGACTCCGTTTTGAAAGCAAACTTCCAGTTCAGAGAGAAAACTTTCGTCATTTTTCTATATAGAACAAGGAAAAATGCAGATGGCCTTCCTTGAGGCTCAAATTCCACATCCTAAGACACCAACAGACTACAAGAGCACAATATTTGAATTCTTCACCAAATACATGCATCCCATTAATCAAATGGAGATGCATAAATAGACTGGTGAGATGATTTCTTCTACCTTAACTAATACTTCCATGTCGTTGTTAAAGCTACAAGTTTCATATGCAAACATTCAGTCCCAGTTGAAAATGGAAAAGGTATATTCTTTAGAAAAGGAAAATAGGACCAAATCTTTGGAAGATTTGGTATTCATGATAGGATATGATCCTAAAGATATAGATGTTGTAGAGGAGATCATCAAGAAGAAAAATATTGACATTGCAGCATTGAGAAAGCAGCTGAAACTGCCAGCCACAGAGGATCCCTTGACTAAAGATATTGAAGAAAATGAGACACAAAAGGCTGACATGATGAAGTTAATCATAGAGTAGAATGTTCAGGTCAGACACATGGAGGTATAAATGGAGAAAATGATCAATGAGAAAGAACAACATCAAAGGGTAGCCATAGTCCCCCTGGATGTTATACCCATCACTCAAGTCTCAGCTATAGGAACAACAACTACAACAACTTCTTCAAATAAAGCTAAAAGTTTTGAATAGGTGACAAAGACATTGGAAAATATGTCAATCTAGTCAGAAGAAATTAACAAGTTGCATGGGCAGCTCAAAGCTCTGCAAGAACAAAAAGCTAGAACTAAAGCTTCTCATTTGGTTGGAGTACATAAGTCACAAAGGTTGTTAAAGAGGCTAAACATGGTGGAGAAGGATACAGTAATTGGTCAAACCTTGGCCTAAGCTAAGGAAACCATTTGGATGGGTATTTTGGACTCCATGAATGAGATTTGGCCATGCATCCAAATCATTTTTGAACAGAAATAACTGATACAAAAGGCCACTGAAACCAGTGTTGAGGTAAGGGAAAAATTGGGAGACATGCCTACAGAAGCTTCAAACATCATCAAATTCCTGAATTCAAAGAATAATTTTGAGCTTGAAGAGTTAGGAATTAGTGAGAGGAATGCCACCATCTTGGAAGTCAAGAAGGTTTTGACTAAAAGAAATCCCATTAATCAATTGGAGGAGAAATGTGAAACACTGGAGTTGGGAGTGAACAAATTATTCAACGGGATTAAAGCATTAAATCATAAATGATTTCCCATCATATATGTGATTAGTGACAAATTAATTACTCAAGAATATTATGTTATGAAGATGAAGGAAGTGGCCAGAAGCGGTGTTAAATTCAATGGTATAAAAGACAACATGACAGCTAGAGCATTCTTAGAAACAATGGGAAATGACTTCTTTATCTAGCATGAGGTAAAACATATCTTCACAGTAAAGCCAAAATTTTCAAAGTATAATGAGGTTGATGAGATTTACTAAAGGGTAATTAAGTTAACCATTCCAGATGAAAAAAGGTGGGACCAACTATGTGATTTATTGGATTAAAAAGCAACTCAAGTGTAGTAAGAATACCGGCCAGCACATCAACTAGTGCAACACAGTTATACGCTGAATCAACAACCGAATCCTCCAAAACAGAGACACTTCTTCATGCAGTTGTCCACCTTGCCTATGATTCTACAAAATATTGATCAATTTTATTGGTTAGGATAATGCTAATAATGCACTGTTAATTGAGACAATGATTTTTGTAAATCATTTTGTAATTATTATTTTTATAAATACTTCACTATTTGAATTATTATGGGTTGATTGTTGAAATATAATTTCCTCTGTGAATTTTAATTTTCAAGTTGCTAGAGGCATCAATAATACAAGGACATTTTCAAAGGATTCATGTGGTGTACAAATTGGTGATGTTTTTCTTCTATTCATGTGTTTAGTCATTATTTATTTTCTCTATTATTTCTGAAAAAACTTAATTACATAACAAAAGTTGTGAAGAATATGATATGTTATACAGAACACCCTATTCTCACTATTAGTTATTTATATGTTTTCTATTGATGTCAAATTAATGAATCCTTCATTGCTCATTAGTTTGTACTAAATCTTACATTTCTTTTGTTTCATAATCCATTTAAAATTCTGAAAGATCCAACTAGTGCAACCTAGCTTTCCCTACAAAACTCCTTCAAAATTTGATGCAGATCTAGTTAATCTTTAAACACCATAGCCCAATGGAATTATAAAAATTTAATTAACCAAACAATCCAATAAAAAACAATCAGTATAGCCATAACTAGCCTAAAATTCACATCAAACATAACTAAACTTTACACAAAGATCCCTCTCTGAAGCTGGAAAGGCTAGATCCCAGCTTCCAAAGTGGTTTTGATGTTGTCCTATGTGTTTACGCCCTCAACCTCAAAAACACAGAACGACAACATAGTGGCGATCATATTGGGGAAGAATAATTTTTAAATTTAAAAATAATTATTCCCTGGTAGTCAATCAGTATTTCAATAAATCAAAATTGTTATATCACAATGAAATAAATGATCTGAGGTTGTAATCTTTGTATATATTTGAGTGTGTTATTAATCTTAATTTTATTAGTTGTGTGATAAGTTTTCAATAGATCTTGCTCCTAAAACAATTTTCACTAGAGCACACCTAGATCCCAAACCTGCTGAATTTTTGGATAATCTAGACAAATTAGTGAGAAAGAGAAGTCTTACAGAGAGCCACGGTAGTAACAGTCCTTTGTCTAGGTTCAACTCTCTTCCTGAGAGTAGTCCTTTGTCTAGGTCTAACTCTCTTCGTGAGAAGTTTGAAACTATTCAAGGCATAGAGTTTGATTTGCCTTTCCAGCGTAGTTTGTTTAGGAAAAAATCTAAGAGCTTTGTAGATCAGACTGTCATTGATGAAGCTTTATGTTGACCACATATACCCCAAACTGAGCCTCCTAAATTAAATATTGTTCTAGAATACCTACAACAATTTGATAAATTACAGGGTCTAGTCTCGGTTTTGGAGCAAGCCATTAAAGAAGCTTATATTCAACAATCTGTTGAATTTTTAGCTTTAACAATTGCAGTAGTTTCTTTGTCCACCTAGTCTTCCCAATATTTTAATCTACAACCCCCTAGTCCTACTTATTCAATAGTCTCTACTTTTTTACCCATGCCAACTCAGACTGTTGTTCATACTCTCCCTGTAGTTACTACAACTACACCTTTCACAGGTCCATCTTCCAGTCAAATTCTCATATCAGTTATGGTAGTTAGGTATGCACCTTTGGTGCTACCAGGCCAGCTAAATTTTATGCCTGTAGATTATCAATCCAAAATTCTAACGTTTGATAACACTAGTTCTCATACTGCTCAGCAACACATAGCTAGAATGAATGATGTTTTTGACCTTCAAGAATTAGATGAGGCCGATGTAAAGATGAGATTGCTTGCTCAAAGTTTAGGAGGTGATGTCAAAAAATGATTGAGGAATTTACCTACAAGAAGTATAGGCAACCTTGATGCATTCCACCAAACTTTCTTAGCTAGATGGGAAATCATGAAAATCCTCTTCAACTCCTGAATTAATACAAAAGGCTTAAAAGGAAACCCAATGAAACTGTGGAGGAATACTGTGAACGGTTTAACATTGTTTACAATGTAATTCCTACAGACATCAAACCCTCCTCTGGCCTAGCTTTAATTGATTTTCCTAATGGTTTTGATGTAGACATGGAGTATCAACTTAGAAAGAGATACCTTACCACTTTAGAAGAAATGAAAGCCAGTGCTATAAAGGTTGAAGCTAACATCTTAGCCAATAAGCCAAACTAAAATCTAAACGCAGGATTACCATTAAAGAAGAGCCTTCCACTTCTACCTCTGATCACAAAATTGATAGCCTAGTGAGGGTAGTGGAAAATAGGATGCAAAGAGTAAACATAAATGTGAGAAAATCAAACTACTCCTCAAATGAGAGAAAATCAAACTACTCCTCAAAAATAGGAACCAAAACTTCTGAAGGAATATCCCCCAAATCAAACAATGAGAACAAAAGGGTCCATACCAACAAGTTCGGCATCCTTTTCAGGAAAACTATACTGATGATAAGGGTAATATTATTGAGTATTTAGATGACAGTCAAATAAATATGATGGGAATAACTGATGATGCAATTGTTTTTCTCACTCAAGAGTAGCAAGAACGTTTCCTCCTAACTCAAACCGAACTTGACTCTGAAGAATCAGATCAATATAAACAAGGTTTTGAGAATACCATTATGGAATTCCATAGGCAGTATAACCTTATGAGCAAAAAGACTTCATACACTCTCAACAGTAAGAACTCTGAGATCCTGCTAAGAAATCCTCTGACACTGATGCTAGGAAAAACACAGACAATTCTTCTAAGAAAACTGTTGATAATTCTGGAAAAAATAAATCAGAAACTTGTGCCAAGAAGATAGTTGATAGTACTTCCAGAAATACTCAACCTATATCGAAAGAAATTGTTGATAAATTTGATTTTCCCAATATGATTAAGATTCAAACATCATTCAACATTGAGAATGAATTAGAAAAACTAAAAATTCCCATTCCTCTAATAGATTTAATGAACAAGCATATGTACAGACCTCAAGTGATGAAAGCTCTAAACATAGGGGAAAATATAGACTCTGTTAATTTGAATGATGACAAGCCTGAACTCTTATCTGGGCCAGAAGTTGAGGGGAAACCTCACGAAGGGGGTGTTCCTCCATTCTATGTTAGCCTAAATATTCATGATAAGATCTTCCATAATGCTATGTTAGATTTAGGTGATTCCCACATTTTAATGCCTAAAGCTGTTATGGAAAATCTAGGACTTGACATTACCAAACCTTGTAAAGATTTATATTTCTTTGTTTCCAACAAGGTAAGATGTTTGGGTCTCATCAAAGACCTATGTGTTACTTTAGCTCAAATCCCGGCCAAAAGTATGGTAATTGACATGGTGGTTGTAGATATACCCCCCTAAGTATGGCATGTTTGTTATCGGGAAAACGAGTGTCTATTCAGAAATGCTAGTCCCACTAAGATGGGTAGCTATCTTAGAAACAAACAAACTAAAGTCACTTGTGTTTTCCTTTATGAGAGATAGATGAGAAAGAAGTAGATAGTACCAACATCAGTCTTTCGCTTGGCTCCTTGCTTGTTTCCTTTCCCCTTTGACAGAATCTCGCCACTCTTTCCTTACATGTCTGCTTCAAAGAGAACCTGTAGAGTCAAAGTAGCATAATACCATCAAAGCATAGAGATCTATCACTATAAACAACATAGGATCAAATATATATTGACCATACAAATGCGTATATCAACACAATATTCAGAGATATACAAGAATATGGAGGAAAAGTGAAATAGCTTTATTGATAGAAGTAGTAGAAGAGAGGATTACAACCACTTGGTTTGACCTAGCACCATCCTCCTAGCATGAAAGCCCTCTTCACCTCATACAAAGCAAAATCACCCAACAATGTCTTCAAAGAGAAACCAACAACACTTCCTTGCAAATTACAAAATTCCAGCCTCTGGATCTCCGGGATGAGGGATCCATATATAGATGTTTGCAGGGGGGTGAGTCAGCTTCTGGGATTTTGATTAGTGTCATCTCTCTAATAGTTCTTGGTTCCACTTGGAGATTTCATGATCTCTTACTCATCCTTGGGCGAATTCAGAGAGGCAAGTGTCAAATGAGCAGCTTCTAGAAGATTCTCAGGGTCTCCACCTAGCAAACTGCTTGTGCCATTTGTCTGCTCTCGCTCATCGCACCCTACAGAAGGGCTTTCTAGTATGCATCACACTTTTTGCATGTGGCACATGAGATGCATCGCACCCTTAGCACTAGGCAATCTATATGGTTCTGCTTTGACCAATTTTGAATAGTTTTTCATGGAGAACTTCTAGGAGATGATGTAATCAGCTGACCTTGCTCCTTTAGGGTATGAAACAACACTTTTAGGGACTTAGAATCCCTTGTTTTATGGACATATACGATTGGGGTTTCAGTCCCTAATTATGTCTATAACAATGTTGTTTTCATGCTCAGGGGGAGAAAAGTTACAAGGGACCCTACAAATGGATATGGTCTTTGCCACCATACCCATTTTTGGTCAGCAAAGAATATTATATAGGGAAAATTTGATGAAATTCATGGTGAGTAGTCAAGAGAAGCCTCACATCTATCCTCTTTACTCTATCCACTCAGATTTAGACTCTTTCATTATTTATAATGATGGAGACATTAACACTCATGTTACTAGAGAAAAAATTGATATTTCTAAAATAAATGCAAATCAAACACAAGTAGTAGAACAAAACACTCTTCATCAACCTCTTTGGAACATGAGATTTGATGGCTCTTGTAGCAAAGATGGTTCTGGAGCAGGAGTGTGGGTTGCAGATGCAAGAAACTGTTGAAAATGCAACAAGATGATGGAGCTTAGTGAAAAGAAGTCGCCTTCACTAAGTGGGCCCGCAGGCTATTTTTGGCGCAAAGTCTATTTTTAGACTATGTCTATTTTTAGACATATGGATCATGGTCTATGAGTTGCAGGATGCTATTTATGGATGATTGGTCATGTTGGTAAAAATAGATGGACCTCTATTTTTCGACATATGGGCGAAGTGTATTTTTAGACTGCCAGTCTAAAAATAGAACAGTCGAATATTATTAGCTCTTAATAATATTTGGACTATAAACATTATCTTATCCTCTTGCAGCACTTCCGTTCAAGCTACGGATGTGGCACATGCAACTGCCAGAAGGAAATACGCTTTTCCTATGGGTTAGTTGAGCTATTGCATGATGGACTTCAGTTAGAACTCAAGTGATTGAGTTTGGTGGAGTTGATTGAGGAGTTGATGGAGTTGTGTTCAATTCGACTTAGTTGAACTAGTTGTATTTATTCTAACTGCCAAATACACTAGTGATGAGTGATGTGAATTAATTATTAATTAATTCACTAATTACTAACTCATAAACCAACTAAAGAATACATCAGTTAACTCAGTGCATGGACAATTCAGTGGAGACAAGTGTTAGAGGTGGGTGAAAGGGTGAGACTACTATCAATTGTGACTATAGTTGTGCATGAGATTTGCACAATCATTGATTGAGATTGCCAATGAGGATTGCGTAGTACAAGCCAAGGGAATTTGAACTTGGATCAGATCTATTTCTCAACTTGGATTGCACAGTAGAGGTAGGCAAACAGTGGAGGAGATTTGAACCCGTGACTTGTTCAGATCTGAGCTAGTTTGTGTGTAGCAGGTGGAGATAGTGTTGAGTACTTGTGAGGAGTATTGTACTATGTATTGTTACATGTCCTCTATCATTATAATATACAGATAGTTGGGGGTTTTCAGCTGTATGCTTTCCCCTTTACATACTGTGTTGATATGTGTGATTGATGTTTCAATGTGCGCATGCGATTGTTTCTTAATTCCGCAAATTGATGATCAATGGTAGAGGAGGTTATGTATTATGCATGCATTCCAAAAATAGTGTATAATTAGGATAATCTCTGTGAATAAGTGTTATATTATTAAAAATTTCTACATGGTATCAGAGCGAAGTTGATCATCAGATCTATTATTCAGAAAGTGATTACATTTTACTTCTTCAGGCAGAGTTTGTAATCGGGCTAGGTAGCCTTTGGATTCATCCTTTTTTTTGGAAGGTGAGATATCTAGTAAATGCCCATATAGTCAATATCTGTACGAGAAATATTTTTTCTGACGAATTTTAGATCAGAAGCGGTTGAGTTTTGAGCTGGTGGAATTCGAATTTGCAGCAGTGTTTTCTTGGTGTCGAAGTTGAAATGTCTTTCAACGGATTGCGATTGGAGTATGCCATTGAAGGCAGCTTGAATTATATTGCATGGAAAGACAGGATGGAGGCGGTGTTAGATGACAATGGGTTGAAGGAGTTCATAGAGGCTGAGGTCCCAAAGCCTACTGATGCTGCTCACGTTGAGGCTTGGCAAAAGAAGATAGCAAAGTGTCAAAGGATTCTGTTGGAGGGCGTGAAGGATCACATTGTGCCTAGCCTGCATGGAAAGGCTTCTCCATACTCGATGTGGAAAGCGTTGACAGATTTATTCCAAAGCAAGAGCAACCAGAGGAAGTTTGTGCTCAAGGATAAAATCAGAAACATTAAGTGTGAGAAAGGAGACAGTATGCCCAAGTATCTCACGAAGTTCACCCAATGCCGGGATGAGCTGGGAAGTATGGGGGTGACTGTCGATGATGAGGACTTGGTGAGCTTTGCTCTCCTTGGTCTTCCAAAGAGTTGGCATTCCTATCAGGACTCTGTCAATGGTCGGGAGAAATTGCCAGGATGGGAGAGACTTTGGTCTGATCTTGTGCAAGAGGAGATAAGGCGGAATACCAGGGACGGATCTTCATCAAAGGCATCTGATGAAGAAAATTGCGCTTTGGCTGCGAAAGCAAAGAAGGGGAAGAACAAGAAAGCTTCTCATTCCGGTGCGAAAGGCAAGAAGCAGGACATGTCCAAGGTGAAGTGCTTTCACTGTCACCAGCACGGACATTATGCCACAAATTGTCCGCAGAAGAAGAGAAATAAGCAAGATGCTGGATCTGCAGCGGGAGAGGACTTAGCCTCACAGTTTGAGTTGGATTTTTCGCTAATCGCATGCTTGGTATCAAGTGTAATGGGATCGGTATGGTTTTTGGATAGTGGTGTGTCTTTTCACATGACAGGAGATCGAGATTTGTTTTCTGATCTGGATGAGAAAGATCTTGGAGTGCACATCGAGATGGGCGATGATGGTAGATACAGTGCGACCAATATTGGTACCATTTCCTTTGAGAGGGAGTCTAGTAAACCCTTCGTATTGAAGGAAGTGATGCATGTTCCAGGATTGAAGAAGAATCTTATCTCTGTGGCGATGTTAGAAGACAAGGGATATGATGTTGTCTTCAGTGAGGGAAAGGATTTCCTGCACAGTAAGACAACTAGAGAAACCCAAAAGATAGGGGTTCAAGTCAAGAACCTTTATCAATTCCATGTAGATGGTTGTGTAGCAATGGCATGCAAGGAAGAAGGATTGGTGAGCTAGGATGGTGGCGAGCTGTGGCACCGAAGATTGGGCCACCTTACCATGGAGCCTTGAAGATACTGCAGCAGATTTCTACTGGGCTTCCGAAAGGCATTCTTGCACAGTCAGATCAGTGCAAGGGGTGTACTTTGGGAAAATTTGTGAAAGCCACCTTTCACGAGAAGGATAGTCACACCATGACGATCATTGAGAGAATTCACACAGACGTGTGTGGATGTTTCTCAGTAGCTTCGACACCAAATCACAAGTACTATGTGATCTTTGTTAATGATTTCTCTTGAAAGTGTTGGATCTTCTTCATGCAAAAGAACAGCGAGACATACTCAAAGTTCTGTGAGTTCAAAGCATTGGTCGAGAAGGAATCGGGGAAGAAGGGGGTTTCTGAGCGAAAGAACAGAATGATCGTGGGTATTGCACGGGCGATGTTGCATGATCAGGGCCTACCCCTTCACTTGTGGGCGGAGGCATGCAATACTGCAGTATATGTGCAGAACCATTGTCCTCACAAGATACTTGGCATGAGTACACCCGAGGAGGCTTATTCTGGTAAGAGGCCTGATATTTCCCATTTGAGGATTTTTTGTTCTCCTGTTTACATGCATGTGACGAAGGATGCCAAGAAGAAGCTAGAGCCTATCGCAGAGGTTGGGATATTTGTGGGGTACACTGATACGCCCCACAACTATCGTGTGTATTTACCAGACAGTCGCAAGACTGTTGTGCGATGGGATATCAAATTTCAGGAGGAGAAAGCCATGAAGTGTTTGCTTGAGAGGGAGCCACACTTGCATGCAGATGAGGAGCTATTAGTTTGTAAGGATGAGCTTCATGATGTGGATCAACCACAAGATGAAGTTCATGGAGTGGAAGAGACCACTCATGTAGTGCCAACCATCAGAGGGCGAAAGCGCACTACAAAAGCTGAGCGACTGGCTCAAGATGTAGAGAATGTTGTAGGACCACCTACAGCACAGTGCAGATAGAGACAGTCACCTGATCGGTGCACTGGATACATGGCTCTTGTGAGCAAATGTGTCGTGACTGAGTCATCCTCTTTCGAGGAAGCTGTGGAGGATCCCGCATGGGTAGATGCCATGGTGGAAGAGTATGATTCAATTGTCAGAAACAGTGCATGGGAGATTGTCCTAACACCAAAGGGGAAATCAGTAGTGGGTTTGAGATGGATCTACAAAGTGAAGCAATCAGCTGACAGGAGTGTGGAGAAGTACAAGGCAAGATTTGTTGCCCTAGGCTTCTCACGGATAGAGGGGATCGATTATGAGGATACCTTTGCACCTGTCACAAGGTATTCTTCCATACGGATGATTCTTGCTCTCTTAGCGTAGATGGGGTGGCGCATCCATCAGATGGATGTGAAGACTGCGTTCCTCAATGGAGTCATTGAGGAGGAGGTGTACATAGACCAGCCCAAAGGTTTCGAGATCTTCAGCAGCGAGTCGCATGTGTGCAGGCTCAAGAGCGCGCTATATGGGTTGAAACAAGCACCTCGTGCTTGGTACACATGGATAGACAGTTATTTCACCGGACTTGGATTCTCCAAGAGTGAGGCGGATCCTAACCTATACCAGATTGTGGTGGAGGGTAAGTTGCTGATCATTGTACTTTATGTAGATGATTTGATTTTGACGAGAGATGAGTTGTTGATACTTTCATGCAAGGAGGATCTTGCTAGAGAGTTTGAGATGAAGGACTTGGGCCTCCTTCATTATTTCCTGGGATTGAAAATTTGGCAGTGCAGTGATGGACTATTTGTTTCTCAGGGTAAGTATGCCCGGGATATATTGGAGAAGTTAAACATGCATGGCTGCAAGCCTGTTGATACTTCTCTTCCTCGAGGTTGGAGGAAGGAGGATGCTACTTCAGTAGAGGTAGTGGATGCCACTGTTTATCGACAGTTGGTGGGGTCGCTTATGTATCTAGTCAATACACGACTCGATATATGCTATGCTGTTAACCAGCTTTCACAAGCTATGGTTAAGCCAACCAAGCTCTTCTGGAAGGCAGGCAAGCATGTATTGCATTATCTCAGAGGCACATCAGGATATGGATTGTGGTACAGACATGAGGATGAGGTGAAGCTATGTGGCTTCACGGATGCAGATTGGGCAGGGAGCCCAACGGACAGAAAGAGCACATCTGGAGGGATCTTCAGTATCAGTTCGATAGCAGTTTCTTGGTACAGCAGGAAGCAGAGATCCGTGGCACTCAGTTCAGCAGAGGCCGAGTATATGGCAGCAAGTTTGGCTGCATGCGAGGCTATATGGATGAGGAAGATCCTGGTCAGGTTGTTCGGGTCACACTTGGAGTCTACTATGATTTATTGTGATAACCAAAGTTGCATTAAACTCTCAGCTAATCTAGTATTTCATGATAGACCCAAGCACATCGACATCAAGTACCATCATATCAGAGATTGTGTGTAGCGGAGAATCATGTTACTTTCATACATTCCCACAGAGGATCAGGATGCTGATATCTTGATGAAGGTGCTCACCAGGAGCAAATTCGAATACCATAGAGGTAGGATAGGGGTTGCAGATAATCCATATCTTGTTGATAGGGAGTGTTGAAAATGCAACAAGATGATGGAGCTTAGTGAAAAGAAGTCGCCTTCACTAAGTCGGCCCACAGGCTATTTTTGGCGCAAAGTCTATTTTTAGACATATGGATCATGGTCTATGAGTTGCAGGATGCTATTTATGGATGATTGGTCATGTTGGTAAAAATAGATGGACCTATATTTTTAGACATATGGGCGGAGTCTATTTTTAGACTGCCAGTCTAAAAATAGAACAGTCGAATATTATTAGCTCTTAATAATATTTGGACTATAAACATTATCCTATCCTCTTGCAGCACTTCAGTTTGAGCTACAGATGTGGCACATGCAACTGCTAGAAGGAAATACACTTTTCCTATGGGTTAGTTGAGCTATTGCATGATGGAGTTCAGTTAGAACTCAAGTGATTGAGTTTGGTGGAGTTGATTGAGGAGTTGATGGAGTTGTGTTCAGTTTGACTTAGTTGAACTAGTTGTATTTAGTCTAACTGCCAAATACACTGGTGATGAGTGATGTGAATTAATTATTAATTAATTCACTAATTATTAACTCATAAATCAACTAAAGAATACATCAGTTAACTCAGTGCATGGACAGTTCAGTGGAGATAAGTGTTAGAGGTGGGTGAAAGGGTGAGACTACTATCAGTTGTGACTATAGCTGTGCATGAGATTTGCACAATCAGTGATTGAGATTGCCAATGAGGATTGCATAGTACAAGCCAAGGGGATTCAAACTTGGATCAGATCTATTTCTCAACTTGGATTGCGCAGTAGAGGCAGGCAAACAGTGGAGGAGATTTGAACCCGTGACTTGTTCAAATCTGAGCTAGTTTGTGTGTAGCAGGTGGAGATAGTACTGAGTACTTGTGAGGAGTATTGTACTATGTATTGTTACATGTTCTCTATCATTATAATATACATATAGTTGGGGGTTTTCAGCTGTATGTTGTCCCCATTACATATTGTGTTGATATGTGTGATTGATCTTTCAATGTGCGCATGCGATTGTTTCTTAATTCTGCAAATTGATGATCAATGGTAGAGGAGGTTATGTATTATGCATGCATTCTACAAATAGTGTATAATTAGATAATCTCTATGAATAAGTGTTATATTATTCAAAATTTCTACAGAAACAGTCATGCTGAAGGTCATTAATACAAGCTCAACTTTCAATGTACAAACAACGTTGTCGAGTATGAAGCTCTTATATTAGGATTGTAATTGTTGAAAAAATTTGGTGCCAAGAGAATCTCCATTCAGGGGGACATTGAATTTGTTATCACTTAAGAAGAAATATTTTAAATTCTGAACATCAATTTTTTTTTAAATTTGTCAAAGGGTTGGTGTCAGTTTTGGGTCTAGTCTTTTCCTCTTGTCTTAGAGTCTAAAGAGTTTGAATAGGAGTCTTGTTAAGAGTCTTGTTGGTATGTCAAAAGGGGTCAATTATCTACTTTAGTCTGTCATTGGTCTCATATCTCACATGAATATCATATGTCGAAACTTGTTTCAAAGTTCTTATGCACTACAAAATTGTCTAGGTGATTTTGTAGCGCAAAAACCCTGTCTAGGTGATTTCGTAGCACAAAACACAGATTTTGCACTGGCTGTGCTACGAATTCGGGGATTCGTGTGAATTCTTACCAAATCTTGCTCAGCTGTCATATCTATCAAAATTCTTTATGTTTACATCATCATTTGTCAGCTTATACACTTCGCCTATCATGTCCATCCGCTTATCTTCATCATAAGTCTTTAGGTACATTGGTATGCTCAGATTTCAAGTTTCAAGAAGAGCCAAGCATTGACATTCACAATCATGATTTGTGTTTGGGCTCACGCATGACAAATGAATTGTTAAGCCTGCAATTTGAATTCCCTGGAGATCAAGCGAGGCCATTTTCAAGCGAGGCAGCTTTCAAGAGAGGCAGTGATCGAAGATTAAGGCAATGCAAGTATTTCAAATTTTTATCCCGCTGAATCCCGTGGAGAGGGCTACAGAAGGAAAGGAGCACAGGTCAGGCAAGTGCTTGAGGATCGAACCTAAAGGTTTAGACATTATATTAAAGAACAGAGAAGTTGAACGTGCATTCAAGCAGGTTGGCTGTTGGAATTTCTGCGAAAAGCTTCAAGGAGGCCATATGCAAATCACCAAGGAGTTCGCTTTGAATTTCACGGGACTGAATTCAAAAGTTGGGATGCTTGAATTATCCATCTCTCCAGAGATCATATCTGCAGTTACTGAAATCCCAAGGGGAGAGGAAAGATGGTTTAAAAATTTCAAATTTGATATGACCCCATGCAAAGAATTTCTGAAGCCGGAGTTCATTGATTCAGATTTAAATAAGTCTATGCCCAAGAATTTTGTCAAGGACTCATATGCCAATTTACTAACCTGCATACAAAGGTACTTTACCTGCGAGGGGAGGTATCATAAGGTATATTCATATCACTTCAAGCTTCTGCTGCATTTCACAGGAAAGATATCTCTTGATTTACCTTTCTACTATTTTGTAGCCTAGGCAAAATGTGTGACAAGGTGCAGTTAAAAAGGGAAGCCTGTGAGACCTCATTGTTTCATGACGGCTTAGTTAAATTAATCATTTTTCATGAGCTCCAGAAAGTAGGTAAATACTGGCCCACGTTCATGTTTATGTCTGGTTTCAAGAACGAGAGTGGTCTCAGTCCTCAAGCTGTAAAAGATTCTCCAACAGCAACTCGCCATCGTGCAGAGACAATATCCAGGAGATTTGTAAAATTGAAGGCTAGGAAACAAGTAAAGGAACCCACCAAACCACTGATAGTCCAAGACACACCCCAACAGTCCCTGGAAGAGAAAACTCAGATCAGAGAGGGTGTACATGAATCATCTACAGGTGAAGTAGTCCAGAGAAGAATGACAAGGAGCCAGTTAGCTAAGGAAAAGGGCAAGACAATGGTTACTGAGGAAAGCCCGGTTTCAAAGGGAAGTCTTAATGACTTTCTGTAAGCTATTGATATTGAAGAATATCCCTTGGTTCAAGCAGATTTGATAGAATCGGGAAAGGACAAGACCAAAAAGATCAAAACCTCGAAAAAACTCAAGTTTGATGATCCGGTTGCTAAATTTGTCTTTAAGCCAAGAAGACCAGTGACGAGGCATTCAAGACAGGTACAAGAGACACTGCTAGAAGCAAGTGAAACTGAGGAGATAGCATAGTCTCATGAAGGAAAAGATAAAGGTAAGGCAGTTATCCCTCAAGAAGAATATAGTATTGAAGAGTTAAAAAGGAAGTTGAAATTAGCAAACCTAGAAATTGCTAAACTGAGGAGAGCCTCAAGGAAACATGCAATCAAGGAAGCTCATTTTAACAAAATGGAGGCTTTTTGGGAAGACAAAACAATTCAAATACCTGAGGTGGTTGACTGTCATGCTTAATACCACACATGGTCAGTTCCCGCAATAAAGGAAGCAAAATTCATCAGAAGAGTTAATACGAAACTAAGAGCTGGGATCAGGGTTATGAAGAGAAAAATTGAGGATTTGAAGATGCAGCTAAACCAGCGGGAAATATTTCCTTAAGGAAATCACACAGCAAGTAAGGTTATATCCCAAATTTTGATGATTTACCTTGTTGTAGTTTTTCTTGAAGAATGATGCATCTCCATTCAGTTTTGAATAGCTTCAGGGTAGTTGAAAGGGACATTTCAATATAAAAGAGGCTCAAGAGAATCAGACTTTGGTATTAAGACTGTGTTTTTTGATTACACAGCGGTTTCGTAGTGCGCTACGAAACTGCTATAAATGACACATAATGCACAGCAGTTTCGTAGCGCGCTATGAAACTACTGTAGCTGCATAATTAAACTCAGTCGACCAATTTTGAGTAATCAAGGGGAAACGTTTTTGAAAGGGGAGTTCAAAAAAGGATCATTTACAATGTGCGAGAAACCATCAAGGATAAAACAAGCGGAGGAAAAGATATATGAACTCTAAGTTTTTTTTCATACAAAGGATCACCGCTAGTATTGTCCACGACATTTCAAACAACTTTGAAGAGGTTTTATCTTCATACGAGTATATGGGAAGGGTCTACAGAACATCAAGAATGTGGCACTCCAATACACTTTTGTGTAATCAAAGAAGAACAACATGGTTAATTGGTTTCAAATATCCTTGAGGAAACCAAAAGCAAAAAAACAAGGGTAGTTTCCTACTTTTCAAGAGCAATAAAGGAGATGAGACACCAAGGGCTAGCAAGGAGTTTTAAACATCGACCAAAGTTAAATTGAAGGGAACCACTTGTCAGAGAACGAGTTTTGATTGTAATAAATGCTATTATCAGCATGATGTGGAGTTAGACTCCTAATTGTCTTAGGCTTCTAAAACTTCCAGTTAGCAGTTGTTGTATTTAATAGTTAGTTAAAGTTTGAATAGGTGTCATAGCAAGCAGAATTCGAGTTCCCCTCATGCTGGAGGAGGAATCTTAGCTATGTAAAGAATTCTAGATATAGGAGAGAGAGAAATGTACTTAGGGTTGGAAATTTATTGAGAAAAGCTCTGATATTTGGCTTTATGTAAAAGACTCTGTTTCTTAGTAATCCAGTAATGGCTTTGCTTCTCAGGAATCAAGAGGAATTCGATGTGATGAATGTCTTGTGTTGTCTTTCCTATTATCTACAATGTTATGAATGTGTGATTACTTAGAAATCACTAATAGTGCTCTAATTTCCTTCATATATTTGTAAATTGTGCCGGCCTTCTATGTGTTTGGTGTGTTCTACATATGTTGGATTCTGAATGCCGTGATTTCTATGCAAAGCTAACCTTACTGTCACTACTGAAGCATATATGACTCCATAAGCCCAATGGATACTTTCTAATTGTGTTTCAACCTCTTATACCTGTTCATTTTGTTTCATAGAGTTAGCCATCTTATTCATTATCCAAATCTTTAATCTTGTGAGAGAGCCCTCTCAGGTTGAGGAGGCTAAGCCTCAGCCTAAAGTAGGTTTGAAAGAGTTACTTAAAGTCTACCTGATCAACATCCTGTTAGGGTCTGGTTTTCTAAACTTCTGAAGGTAGCAGGAGCTCAGAAGACTTTTCGAGGCTGCAATCTACCTTGGCGACTCCATACATTTTCAAAAGTTTAAAAGGTGGCTTCGAGAGGGAGATATACACGGAGCAATCCTGACCTATGTCCACCTACTCCTGTGGACAATCCAAACACCATTTCAAGGAGCAAACAAAGATTTACTGAAACACTAGGTACTCCATCATTTTCAAAATCTCTACTCTTTGAATTTTCAAGAAGTCCTGAGGACAAAATAGTTGATGATAACATTCATGAGGTGTTGTTGAGATCTGAAAATGAAGAAGAACTCATTGGAATTATTTTAGATTTACAAAAAAGAGGAATTGATACTTCGTCTCTAGTATCACAAAAAGATAAAGAGGAATTTTGGGAGGTTGTTACTTCTGAATTATTGTTAGAAGAGGAAGATTTAAATAAACTTAAAGAACTTGATCCTTTTGAAGTCTTACTCAAATCTAAAACTGGTCTACCCCTTCCAAATTGGAGTACAATTTTCAGTGGTTTTCAAAGCCCAAATAGTCCTTTCCGTACCAACACCTTATCCTCTGCGTTTACTAGTCGTAGTGGTTCTCAAACACCAGGAAATCGCCTCATATCAGTTCTGTTTCCTCTGTCCCTTCAGTACCTGTTATCATTGTTCCTCCATTAACCATGGCCATACTTGCTAGGTATGCTCCATTAGCACTCCCTGCTATTTTACATGACCTTCCTAGCAAATATACTGCTAGAATTCCAACATGGGGTGGGGATGAAGAAATCATAGCAGAAGAACATGTAGACAGATTTAATGATTTTGTTGACAGAGAGGAACTTGATGATGAGGATGTGAAACTAAGATTATCTGCATAAACCTTCATTGGAGAAGTTAGAAAATGGTTTAAAGCTCTTACAGCCGGAAGTACTCACAGTTGGACAGAGTTTGAAGATAGTTTTCTAAGGAAGTGGGGAAACAGAACTAATCCCGTCCAAGCTCTTACTGAATACAATAATATTAGAAGAGCACCTGATGAAACCGTTCAAAACTTCTCCAAGAGGTTTAATAAAGTATTCAATTCCATCCCAATCCGTTTGAAACCTCCTGAGGCCTTGGCACAACTGAGATACGCTGAAGCATTTGATTCTGACTTCTGTCTGTTACTCAGAGAAAGAGATTTCGCTACGCTTGCTGACATGAAAAATGATGCAATTAAAGTAGAGGTGAATATGGTTGCTGCTAAAAGGTCAAAGATGGGAAAAGCCAAACTGAAAGAAGAAGAGAAACCTTCTTCTTCAGCTCTAGAAGATAAAATTGATTCAATGATGAAGACCATGGAGAAGTTGATGGATCAGTTGGCTCTTGGAAATACCTCTGCTCCTCCAGCGCAGCAGGAGCCTCAATTAAGAAATCCTCAGTTTAGAAGACCTCAAAATCAACAAAGGCCAAGAGAGAATAGGAATCAACATCCTGATCCTCCAGTAAGACCTCCTTTCCAGCAAAACTTAGTTGATGAAGAAAATGAGCCTGAAATTCCTGAAGAGTCCATCCATTGTCTTGATGAAGAGGAGTCAGGGATTTTCTTGACTAAGGAAGAACATGATGAATCCAGTATGACCAAGCAAGGAGAGGAACCTTCAGACTATTTAAAGGGTTATTAGCACGCTATCTTTGAAATGCAGAAACAGTACAATCTCAGGTATAGAAATGTACCAATTACAGCAAGCAAAGCACAGCACAAGAAAGATGCTTCAAAGGCTGTTGAAGAGAAGAAGGACAACCTAAAGACTGCTGAGGGTAAAGTTGATTCTCCATTTGGTAAAAAAGACGTTCAGATTCCATCTCCTACTAAAGAAATTGAGAAAACTATTTCTGTTTTTAACCTTGAGAATGAAATTGAAAAAATCAAGATATCAGTCCCCTTTAGTGAAATCCTTAAGGTAGACAAATACAGAAGTAAGATTGTAGAGATGCTTAATTCACAACCAAGAGTAGCTGATATCTTAAATGTGTAAGAAGATAATCCTATTATTTACTTGGGTCCAAGACTTGAAGATGAACAGAATGAAGAGTTTCCTCCTTTCTACATAAGAATTAGCATTCATGATATGACCTTACATAATGCTATGTTAGATTCAAGGGCATCTCATAATCTTATGCCCAAGGTAATCATGGAAAGGTTGGGGTTGTAGGTGACCAGACCATATAAGTATTTATTTTCTTTTCATTCAAAAAGAGTTCAATGCATTGGTTTGATTAAAGATGTTGTTTTGGGGCTAACACAAATTCCAGCAAAGAGAATTGTCATAGACATTGTTGTGGCCGACATTCCACCTAAGTTTTGGATGCTACTTTCAAGATCATGGGCAGAAAAGATCAAAGGCACGATGTAGATGGACCTTACCTATGCTACTATTCCTGTCTTTGGCGAGCAAAGGAGGTTGTATCAGGAGACCAGAATGGCTTATATGGTAAGCAACAAAGACAAACCTCAAAATTTCCCTATTTATTCATTTGATACTGGCCTTGGATCAACCATTCTTTTCAATGAGTCAGTTGGAGATGAATCAGAGGAGAGGTTTTCAGAAAATCAATGCCAAGGAGATCAGCAAGAAGATGAAAAAGAGATAATAGGTTGGTGGTCATTATACTTTGATGGATCAGCAGGAAGAGAAGGGGTAGGAGCTGGGATTTGGATCACAAGTCCAAATGATGAAAGTAAGTTTTTCTCCTACAAACTAAATTTTGATTGCACTAATAATATGGCTGAGTACGAATCTCTGATTTTGGGCTTAGAAGCTTTGTTAAAGTTGAAGGCTAGAAATATTGTTGTTTGTGGAGATTTTGAATTGGTGATTAAACATGTGGAAGGTGCTTATCAAACCAAGGATGTAAGGATGAGGGCATATAGAAACTTAGTGTTGGATATGTTTGAAAAGTTTCAGGCTTATTCTTTCACTATCAAAACCAGAGACCAAAACTCTATTGCACTCTCTTGCTGTTTTCACCGGTCTTTTTATTATTCCTATGTACTCTTCTGAAAAGTATGAGGTGGAGGTTCGTCATCGACCAGTTATACCAGATAACATCACTAATTGGCAAGTCTTTGAAGATGATCAGTAGGTAAATAATTTCATTGAATTAAAGGAATAATTTGAAATCACTCAAATGGATCAGCAAAATATGTTTGTGGAGTCAAAGGAAAAGTCTGAAGTCTTACAATTAAAAAACAACTTAATTCCTAAGGGTCTCATTCCTCTTGAGAATTTGTTTGATCAAAATGATGTGTTCAAAGCTCCAAAATTACAGGCTGATGAGGAGGAAGTAGAAAGCTGCAACTTAGGGGATTCAGTTGTACCTAAGATGGTTAAGATTTCGAAATTTCTTTCAACTGATATGAAGGCTAAATATATTGAGATGATGAAAAGGTTCATTGATGTTTTTGCATGGAGCTATGCTGATTTGAAACAATATGATTCTTCTATTATCCAGCATACCATTCCTATTAAGGAGAATGAAAAACCTTTCAAGCAGAAGTTAAGAAGAATTAATCCTCTCCTTATGCCATTGATTGAAAAGGAAGTTAAAAAACTCTTTGATGCTAAAATTATTGTTCCAATCAGATTCTCAAATTGGCTTGCTAATTTGGTCCCAGTTAGAAAAAAGAATGGAGAGATCAGGATTTGTATAGACTTCAGAAATTTGAATAAAGCTTCATTGAAAGATAACTATCCTCTTCCCAAGATGGATTTGATTCTGCAAAACATTGTTGGTTCACAAAGGGTGTCTATGCTTGATGGTTTCTCAGGATACAATCAGATTCTTGTGCATCCAGATGATCAAGAGAAGACAGCCTTCATAATGCCATGGGGAACGTTCATGTATGCCAAAATGCCTTTCGGTCTCATGAATGCAGGGGCTACTTTCCAAAGAGCAATGGATATTTCCTTTTGCCGAGGAAAAGGACAAATCAATGGTTGTCTATCTTGATGACATCACATTTTTTTCAAAGAGAGAGGAAGATCATTTGAAACACCTTAAAAGAATTTTGCTGAAATGTAGAAGGTTTGGTATCTCTCTTAATCCCACTAAAACTATTTTTGCTTTAACATCAGGCAGACTTCTTGGTCATATCATTTCTGAGGAAGGAATTAAGATTGATCCTAATAGAGTTACTGCAATTCAAAAGTTAGATCTGCCAAGAAGTAGGAAAGAGATTCAATCCTTTCTTGGAAAAGTGAACTTTGTTAGACGTTTCATTCCCAACTTTTCTGACGTTGTCAAGAATATAACAAAGATGTTGAACAAGGGAGTGGATTTCAAGTGGACAATTGAAGCAAAGAAATCTTTTGAGGAGATCAGGAAGGCAGTCACACAAGCACCAGTACTTATCAACCCAGATTTTACCAAGGAATTTCTTATTTTTACATTTGCTTCTGAGGACACAATTGCTGGAGTTTTCCTGCAAAAGGAAAATCAAGGTACAGGTTGACTTTAAGTAACTATTTCAAACCTACTTTAGGCTGAGGCTTAGCCTCCCCAACCTGAGAGGGCTCTCTCACAGGATTAAAGATTTGGATAATGAATAAGATGGCTAACTCTATGAAACAAAATGAACAAGTATAAGATGTTGAAACACCATTAAAAAGTATCCATTGGGCTTATGGAGTCAGATATGCTTCAGTATTGATAGTAAGGTTAGCTTTGCATAGAAGTCAGGGCATTCAGAATCCAACATATGTAAACACACCAAACACATAGAGGACTAACACAGTTTACAAATGTATGAAGGAAATTAGAGCATTGTTAGTGATTTCTAAGTAATCACACATTCATAACACTGTAGATAATAGGAAAAGACAACACAATACATTCATCACATCGAATTCCTTTTGATTCCTGAGAAGCAAATCCAATACTGTATTACTAAGAAACAAAGCCTTTTACATAAAGCCAAATATCAGAGCTTTTCTCAATAAATTTCCAGCCCTAAGTACATTGCTCTCTCTCCTATATATAGAATTCTTTACATAGCTGAGATTACTCCTCCAGCATGAGGGGAACTCGAATTCTTCTTGATATGACACCTATTCAAACTTTAACTAACTATTAAATACAACAACTGCTAACTGGAAGTTTTAGAAACCTAAGACAATTAGGAGTCTAACTCCACATCATGCTGATAATAGCATTTATTACAATCAAAACTTGTTCTCTGACAAGTGGTTCCCTTCAGTTTAACTTTGGTGGATGTTTAAAACTCCTTGTTGGCCCTTAATGTCTCATCTCCTTTACTGCTCCTGAAAAGTAGGAAACTGCCCCTGTTTTTTTTATTTTGGTTTCCTCAAGGATATTTGAAACCAATTAACCATGTTGTTCTTCTTTGATTACACAAAAGTGTATTGGAGTGCCATGTTCTTGATGTGCTATAGACCCTTCCCATATACTCGTATGAAGACAAAACCTCTTCAAAGCTGTTTGAAATGTCGTGGACAATACTAGCAGTGATCCTTTGTATGACAAAAAACTTAGAGTTCATACATCTTTTCCTCCACTTGTTTTATCCTTATTGGTTGCTTGCACATTGTAAATGATCCTTTTTTGAACTCCCCTTTCAAAAACGTTTCCCCTTGATTACTCAAAATTGGTCGACTGAGTTTATTTATGCAACTACAGCAGTTTCATAACGCGCTACGAAACTGTTGTGCATTATGCGTCATTTACAGCAGTTTCGTAGCATGCTACGAAACTACTGTGTAACCACAAAACAAAGTCTTAATACCAGAATGTGACTGTCTTGAGCCTCTTTTATATTGAAATTCCCCTTTCAACTGCCCTGAAGCTATTCAAAACTGAATGGAGATTCATGATTGTTCAAGAAAAACTGCAACAAGGTAAATCATCAAAATTTGGGATATAACCTTGTTGTGTGATTTCCTTAAGGAAATCTTTCCCACTGGCTTAGCTGCATCTTCAAATCCTCAATTTGTCTCTTCATAACCCTGATCCCAACTCTTAGTTTCGTATTAACTCTTTTGATGAATTTTGCTTCCTTTATTGCGGGAACTGACCATGTGTAGTATTGAGCATGATAGTCGACCACCTCGGGTACTTGAATTGTTTTGTCTTCCCACACAGCCTCCATTTTGTTAAAATGAGCTTCCTTGATTGCATGTTTCCTTGAGGCTCTCTTCATTTTAGAAATTTCTAGGTTTGCTAATTTCAACTTCCTTTTTAACTCTTCAATACTATATTCTTCTTGAGGGATAACTGCCTTACCTTGATCTTTTCCTTCATGAGACAGTGATATCTCCTCTGTTTCACTTGCTTCTAGCAGTGTCTCTTGTACCTGTCTTGAATGCCTCGTCACTGGTATTCTTGGCTTAAAGACAAATTTAGCAATCAGATCATCAAACTTGAGCTTTTTCGAGGCTTTGATCTTTTTGGTCTTGTCCTTTCCTAATTCTATCAAATCTGCTTGAACCAAGGGAGATTCTTCAATATCAATAGCTTAAAGCAAGTCATTAAGACTTCCCTTTGAAACTGGGCTTTCCTCAATAACCATTGTCTTGGACTTTTCCTTAGCTAACTGGCTCCTTTTCATTCTTATCTGGACTACTTCACCTGAAGATGATTCATGTACACCCTCTCTGATCTGAGTTTTATATTTCTGGGACTGTTGGGGTGTGTCTTGGATTATTAGTGGTTTGGTGGGTTCCTTTACCAATTTCCTAGCCTTCAATTTTACAAATCTCTTGGATCTTGTCTCTACACAATGGCTAGTTGCTGTTGGAGAATCTTTTGCAACTTGAGGACTGAGACCAGTCTCGTTCTTGAAACCAGACATAAACATGAATGTGGGCTAGTCTTTACCTACTTTCTGGAGCTCATGAAAAACGACTAATTTAACTAAGCCGTGATGAAACAGTGAGGTCTCACAAGGTTCCCTTTTTAACTGCACCTTGTCACACATTTTTCCTAGGCTACGAAACAGGTAGAAAGGTAAATCAAGAGATATCTTTCCTGTGAAATGCAGCAAAAGCTTGAAGTGATATGAATATACCTTATGATACCTCCCCTCACAGGTAAAGTACCTCTGTATGCAGGTTAGTAAATTGGCATATGAGTCCTTGACAAAATTCCTGGGCACGGACTTATTTAAATTTGAATCAATGAACTTCGGCTTCAGAAATTCTTTGCATGGGGTCATATCAAATTTGAAAATTTTAAACCATCTTTCCTCTACCCTTTAGATTTCAGTAACTGCAGATATGATCTCTAGAGAGATGGTTCAATCATCCCAACTTTTGAATTCAGTCCCGTGAAATTAAAAGCAAACTCCTTGGTGATTTGCATATGGCCTCCTTGAAGCTTTTCGCAGAAATTCCAACAGCCAACCTGCTTGAATGCGCGTTCAACTTCTCTATTCTTTAATATAATGTCTAAACCTTCAGGTTCGCTCCTCAAGCACATGCCTGACCTATGCTCCTTTCCTTCTGTAGCCCTCTCCATGGGATTCAGCGCGATAAAATTTGAAATACTTGCACTGCCTTAATCTTCGATCACTGCTTCTCTTGAAAGCTGCCTCGCTTGAAAATGGCCTCGCTTGATCTTCATGGAATTCAAATTGAAGGCTTAACAATTCACTTTTCATGCATGAACCCAAAGACAAATCATGATTGTGAATGTCAATGCTTGGCTCTTCTTGAAACTTGAAATCTGAGCGTACCAATGTACCTAACGACTTTAATGATGAAGATAAGTGGTTGAACATGATAGGCGAATTGTATAAGCTGATAAATGATGATGTAAACATAACAGATTTTGATAGATATGACAGCTAAGCAAGATTTGGCACGAATTCACACGAATCCCCGATTTCATAGCGCAGCCAGTGCAAAATCTGTGTTTTGCGCTACGAAATCACCTAGACAGGGTTTATGCGCTACGAAATCACCTAGACAGTTTCGTAGTGCATAAGAACTTTGAAACGAGTTTCGACATATGATATTCATGTGAGATATGAGACCAATGATAGACTAAAGTAGAGAATTGACCCCTTTTGACATACCAGCAAGACTCCTATTCAAACTCTTTAGACTCTAAAACAAGAGGAAAAGGCTAGACCCAAAACTGACACCAACCCTTTAACAAATTTTAAAAAAAATTGATGTTAAGAATTTAAAATATTTTTTCTTAAGTGATAACAAAGTTAATCATAAAAAAAATTAAAGGAGATTATTTGGCCAAACACCCTATATTGAGAGCACACATAAATGTTGTGCTTGATTTTCAGGAGAGTTTTGTGGAATATGACTTTTTGAAATTCCTAAAAATCAAAATATCCTTGCAAATAGTCTGGCTTTTTCAGCCAGCTCCTGTAAAATTCCTCACCCTAATCGACAATATGCTTTGGAAGTGAAACAACAACCAATTGTACCAGATAATATGAAATATTGGTAAGTGTTTGGCAATGATAAACAAATTGAAAACTTTCTGCAGTCTAAGGATGAATTTGAAGATGATAGTATAGAATTAGAGTGTGAATTAGAAAATCAAATAGTTGTGCATTCTAATGTAGAAATGAAGTTATATAACTCAGATGTAAATATACATATAAAGAAAGTTGTAAATAAATTAGAATTTCTTGAGATAGATCCATAGAAAGAAGAGTTTGAAACACTTCAGTTAGAGGATAACGTTTTACCTAGAGGTTTAGTTCCACTGGAACAATTATTTGATTTCAATGATGTAGCTAAGAAGCCTAGGATGGAGCCCATAGGGGCAGCAGTAGAAGACTGCAATATAGGTAGTGAAAAAGATCCTAAAATGATAAAATTGTCCAAATCACTGCCAACTATTGAAAAACAAAAATACATTGCTTTATTGAAAGAATTCATTGATTTTTTTCCTGGAGTTATGAAGATATAAACACTTATGATACTGATATTATAAAACATCAAATTCCAATTAAAGAGGATCAGAAACCATTTAAAACTTTGAAGAATAAATCCAGCACTGATGCCCCTAATTGAGAAAGAAATTAAAATAATATATGATTCTAAAATCATAGTCCCTCTTAGGAACTCTAAATGGGTTTCCAATATAGTACCAACTAGGACGTAAACAAGTGAAATCAGATTATGTAAAGATTTTAGAAACCTTAATAGAGTTTCCCTAAAGGACAACTACCCTTTACCAAAAATGGATCACATCTTACAGAAGGTAGTTGGATCTTATAGGATTTCTTTATTGGACAGTTTCTTAGGCTATAATCAGGTTTTAGTTCAAAGTGATGATCAAGATAGAACAACTTTTACTACTCCATGGGGTACCTTCATGTATGTGAAGATGCGTTTTGGGTTAATGAATGTTGGAGCCATATTTCAAAGAGAAATGGATATTGCCTTTGCTGATGAAATTGGCAGGTTTATTGTGATATATTTAAATGAAATTATTGTTTATTCCAAGACTTGTGAAGAACATTTGTTACATCTGAGAAGAGTATTTGAGAAATGCAGAAGGTTTGGAATTTCATTAAATCTTAAGAAAACACTTTTTGGCCTTAAAGAGGGAAATCTTCTCAGTCATATCATCTCTAAGGAAGGTATTAGAATTGATCCCAAAAGTATTGAAGCCATTTTGAAAATCAACCATCCTAGAAACATTAAGGAACTTCAATCATTTATTGGAAGGATAAAATTCCTAAGGAGATTCATCCCCAACCTTGCAGGACTCCTAAAAAACATAAAAAATATGTTGAAAAGAGATTCAGAAATAAGATGGAACATTGAGGCTAGGAAATCATTTGATCAAGTTAAACAAGCATTGACAAAATCACCAGTCCTAATCTTTCCAGATTTCACCAAGGATTTTATAATCTTTTGATTTTCATTTGAACACATTGTTGCAGCAGTTCTTTTACAGAAAATGAATGATGGATTTGAACAGCCCATTGCTTTCTTTAGCAAGGTTTTAAGGGATGTTGCATCAAAATATAACATAATGGGAAAACAAGCCTTTGAATTAATAAAAGAAATCAAATATTTCAAGGTGTATATCCTCCATTCTCACATAATTTATTACGTACCAAATGATGTGGTCAAGGATATTTTCACCCAAAATGGACCAGATGGTAAAAGAGGTAAATGGATTACCATCATTTTTACGTATGACATATAAATTAAGTTCGCCAATCTTATCAAAGGACAAGGATTATCCAAATTGATGGATGAGTCTATATTTAATGCATTGGATATCAACTTTGTAGCTGCACTACATGATCAAGAGGAGCAGGCGACTCCAAAATTAGATGAGGCTTTTGTGACCTCACCCTAGTATACAAACCTCATTTTTGTTTCATTCAATTTAAATGCTCCTCCTAGTTTAACTAAGATAAAGGCTAGATTTCTAAAATTGAAAGCAGTAAAATTTTTCATTATAGATAATGTTTTATATTGGAAAGATGATGGTGGTATTTTACTAAAGTGTCTATTAAAAGATGATGTAGAAAGAACCATGCAGGAATTCCATGAAGGTGATTGTGGTGGACATCTATACTGGAAAACCACTACTAACAAGGTCCTTAGAGTTGGTTTCTACTAGCCTACCCTTTTCCCTGATGTTCATGAGAAGGTAACCTCTTGCCGCAAATGCCAAATATTTGAGGAGAAAAGAAAACTATTGCCTCTACCTTTAAAACTCATATCTGTCGAAAGTCCTTTCCCACAATAGGGGTTGGATTTCATTGGAGAAATCCACTAAATGGATTGAGGCCACACCTTCCATATTGGCTACTGATGTTGTAATTATCAAATTTCTGGAAACTAATATCCTTTCTAGATTTGGTTGTCCCAAAACGCTCATTACAGATAATGTTGTAACTTTCAAATCTAAGAAAATGATAGATTTATGCAACAAATATTATATTAATTTGGGACATTCAACTGTTTATTACCCACAGGGTAATGGCTTTGCTGAATCCTCAAATAAGAGTCTCGTCAACATTATTAAAAAAAATCCTAGAAGATAATAAAAATTCATGTCACAACAAGTTAATAAATGCACATTGGATTGACAGACTCACAACATAGAAATCAATTGGCATGTCAACATACCAATTGGTTTATGGGATGGATATTGTTTTTCCATCTTATTTAGGAGTTCCAATTATGAATATAATTCAGGAACTGCAGTTGGTCCTAATGACATCCAGAGGAGTATTAATCAGACTATTCAATTGCAGCAATCCAGGGAAGAATTCTACAATAAATCTCAGGTCATCTAGAAGAATATCAAAAAGAATTTTTATAGAAGAAGTAAAGCAGATGATTTCAACTTGGGTGACAAAGTTTTAAAATGGGATTCTAGAAGAGAGGACAAAGGAAAGAATGGGAAATTTGATAATCTATGGACAAGACCTTATATCATTGATGCTTTCAGAGGACACAATGCATTTTTTTCTCAAACATCGAGATGGAATAGAAATGCCTGGTGGACCCGTGAATGGCAGAATGCTGAAGCATTATTTCTCTTACCAATAGATGTTTTCTTGCATCAAACCATTTGAATACCATTATTTTTATTATTTTTATTGGGTGACCTATTGACAAAAGTTGAAGCCCGCAGAGAAGGCCCTGAGCTTCGATTGTTATATTACCATAATTACTTCAATAACAAAAGAAATCAGGTGTAGATATTGCTTAAATGGAACACTCAAGGCTACTGATAAAATGTTCTTGCCACCTCACATGGAGAGTTCCATCTCAAGCTGGAGCCACTATTAGGGTCCTATAATTTATAGGATCTCAAGTTGATTGAGTATTTTATCTCAGGAATCTCATATTGTAAATAATTATCAATCTGCAAATGATTTCAAAAACAAAATAGAATAAAAATGAAAAGAGGGTATAAATAAAACAAAACAAAAAACATTGAAAAAAGAATAAGAGATAGAACCCCATCAAAAGAAAGAAAAAAAAAAAGAACATATTAATGAAAGTGTTGCAAATCTAAATTCCACTACTGATAGATAGTTCTCTTCATGATTGATAAATAAAGGTTGTAGGCAGCTTGTTTAAAATTCCACAAGGACATGTTATTTGTTTAATCATACAGTAAAATCATGGTTAAACATGTTTGAATTTCTGTAAATTAGATTAGAGAATAAATATTTTCCAAACAATTTAATCTTGGTAAATTAGTAGTTAGGTAGAAAATGACATTGGTTCAACTATTAATCTGAATCAATAGGAGAAATAAGTGATAGGATTTAAGTAGTTTTTGATTTTCCATAAAATAAAACAATTATGGGTTTTCTAGTCTAAATGCACTCGTTTAGAAAAATAAAAAATGTTAGCTTATTTAAAGGGTACACAAAAATAGTTGGTTTTATAAATATATTTATGTTTCCCTTTTATCCTCAGTCTCAGTGACATTGTAAAAGCAAAAAGTCACAAAGAGATAATGCAAATTCATAAAATTTGTATCCAAAGTATTATCTTAAGTTTCAATCATTATCAAAGAGGCGCATATGGTCAAAAATCTATTTTTTCGTTTATGGTTAAAAGGGGCTACAATCAAAGCATTGGGATTCTCCACTTTTTAGGATCGATGGCACTCATTTATTTTTGGCCCCCTCTCCCCATCCTAGCTTTAGCGTTGGGGGGGTCCAAAAAGATGGTATTCCTCCACCGGGCCCCATTACTACGTAGCTTCCTCTCCGTGTTTCACACCCCCCCAGCCAATACCACTTACTATGCTTACCCCTCCGAAAACCATTTTCTCCCTCATCCTTTTACCGTGTCTCTACCCTACACCTCTGCTACTCCTATCCCGCCATGTTTCCTATCCTTTTCCCAATTAAATGTTTTCCCGGAAAAATTATCGTTGAGTATTTAATTCTTCCCTCCCAGGTAACCATTCAAATGCAATGGGATATTGATAAGGTATGTTTGCAGGAAGACAAGGGAGGACGAGAGGGATGTGTAATCTGAACTAGGGTTTGCGTTAGGATTTGGCAGTTGGTAATCATGGCGGGTCATGGAAGGGGGAGTTCTGCTCCCTCCTACAGTCAAATAGCCGCGAACAGAAGCAAGGGAACTGGTCTACATCGCTTCAAGAAACCACCAGAGGTGATAACTGAGGATACTATCACAGGAAATATCAAACCTCACGGACAGAAAGAAAATCATGAGGAAGATAGCAAGGAGAAAAGGAAAGAGGGTAGTAGTCAGAAAGTTGCATATATGAGTGGGACAAGGGTCTGTAAACCTAAGTCGACCATTATGCCTCGGGTCATTTTAAGTGACACAGTGCTATAGGTGCACAAAGAACACATGGCGGAACATGCAGTTATATGCAAATTTATTGGGATTTGGCCAGCGGAAAAGGCCTTACACGTATGGATAAGGAACCACTGGAAACCAAAGGGGGAAATAAACCTTCACCTTGGATCCAAGGGCTTCTTTATGGTGGCAGTCACAAGATTAGAAGATAAAGACAGAGTGTTCGAGGGAGGACCCTATTTTTACACTGTTGCATGCCTTTACATGCGACCATGGGTGATGAAATTTGTCCAAGAACGAGAAACATTCACATCAGTACTGGTATGGATAAGACTATACCCCCTTCCTTTAGATTATTGGTTGTCAGAGTATTTAAAAGCTATCGGTAATAAACTAGGGCATTTTATAAAAATATCGGATGCAACTCTAACAGGAAAATACACCTCTTTCACCTGGATCTGTGTGGAAATGGACTTATCTAGGGCTCTTCCGGATGAGATCATTTTAAAAGTATATGATAAAGAATGGGTGCAGGTGATGGACTACAAACATGTCCCATTCAGATGTCAAAAATTCCATGAACACGGGAACCTATACAGGGATTGCCCATCAAACAAATTGGAGAGCAACACAAAATCCACCACAAGAAAAGATCCCAATGGTTTCATTAAGGTGGGGAGTAAAGGGAAAGGAGGAAAATGGTACCAAAAGAAAATCAACGAGGATGGAAAACCAAGCCAAAACTGTCATGCGGAAAGAGTCAATTTTGCGGACAAAACCGACCTCCCTAGAAGCTAAGGCTTTCTAGTGACAAACAAAACAATCAAGCACTATCTTTCCCTAAATATGCATTTAGAATAAAAGCAACCAGGTGTTTAAGGCTTACCTCTAGTCCAACGCTTGTTTGCAGCAGCCAAGCCTCTCCGATCCAGATGAGCTCCTCCTTCTCTTTGAAACCTGCATTCACTAACAAGCAAATGATTACATAGCACCTGAATAACTCATATAATAAAACATATTCATCATAAAGACCAAGGAGTTTATGAAAAAAATTACATATAACAACTTGTTGAGAAAAATGAAATTAATTGTATTAATTGGAAACAAAAGAAACCATTACAACCAGTGCCTTGGTGTTGTGCAGGTCCCTCCCAGGGTCCAGCAAGAGTTCTCCTTTACTTTGATCAGCTCACCCACTTCCAAATGAAGCTAAGAAAGGATTGGAATCTCTCCTCTCAAGCTCTAAAAGGGAGTCCTAATTTCAGCAGCATCTACCCTTAGGAATGTTCAGCTTTCAACCTCCTCTCCCTCTGGCCCAATGCCTGTATTTATAATGCTTTGGAGGAAGTTAATCAGGTCCACCATCAATGGGATAAGCCCCTCTTTCAATGGGATAGCTCCCCTCTTGATGGGATAAGTTCCCCTTTCTTTGGGATGCATGAACCATCTGGAGGCGCTCAATACACGTCAAACCATCTTCTAGAATGCTCTAGAATCGACCACAAGTAACTTTTTTGAAGTAAAACTTGCGCCTTTTGACCTTTACAGGAGTACGCACCCACCCCTTTACAGACAGAGCATACAAGCACGCAGGTATTGTGAACTTGAGGTGCGTACACGCAGGTAAGGGTAAGAGAAACTGCGTAACCAGAGTTAATTGACTTTTTACTTTCTCTCTTTCTTGGGGTTTGACATGAGGAGCAGAGGTATAAGACTTGCCAAGGAGGATAGTATGACAGTTGATGGAGCCATACTAACTGCAAATAGTCATGGTGACACATTTTAGTGTAACAGATTGCCCCCTAAAGTGCGAAGCCTGTAGTAGATTAGGGTTTCATATCATCTAGGAAGGGTGAAGTACTTTATCATTTCAAGGATTATCTTGTGGAGAGCCCAGTTGGAACTTGCAAATATTCAACACAAAATACATATATGAGATCATATCATCGCTGAGGTAGGCATTCCCATACTCAGATCAAAAACTTTAACTAACAAACTAACTACTGCTCTGATACAGGAATGATTTCGCAGTACATCATAATCATAGACTCATGTAGACACAGTATGCACGCAACCATCTGTTTATAACTAGTCTACTATATAATGAATACAAAACTCCTTGCAGCCTAGATGGTGGAAACTAGATCCAGGGTCTTCATTTCTACTTCCCGAAATAGTACGATTCTATCCATGTGAATAAATGAGTTGATGTCGAACATGGTAGAAACCACTTGATTACCAGTCAATGATGTAAACTGTTAACAAGTGTGAGAGAGACCACCAGTGATGTCAATGGTTCTCAAAGTACCCAGTACAATCCATGAGATGTGAATGAATGTGTTGATGTCGAACATGTCACGGAATCCTTCGATCGAAAGTCAATGATGTAAATTGTCGTCAAAGGCGAGAAACCTGCCATTGATGCATGCAGACTTCAAGGTACTGACGATTCCTAGATCATCTTTCTAGATAATGTGCTGATGTCGATAGAAAGCGATCCGTCGTAGGAAAGCCCACAACACGAAATCATAAATCAAGTTGAAGAAATGTAGCTGTAAGGACTGACTCAGGTATGGTCAAGATGGATGACAGGTATTTTGCAGATGAATGGTTTGTTTGCAGTGACCTCTTGAACACATAACGACACGACAGATGGCTTGGTGACAATTGACCCAAAGTTAATACCCGGCTGAAGACTTTCAATGTGGTTTGATCAACTGTGAGGCAAAGGATTTCCCAACCCAGGTGAATGAAAAGTGTCGTGTTCAAGAGCGGTGATAAGGTTTCTCTGAGACAAAGGATAACAAATAGGCTCACTTTTCTCTCTTTTCCCCCACCATTTTTGGCAAGTACCTCTTTATTTTTTACAAGCTTGAGGAGGATAACATTTGCTTGATTATAAGCTCATCCTTCGGATGAGTCCAACTTAGTTTAGATTCGAACCCTAAGAAGGAGTGGTCCGTTTCTGTTTGTAATCGAACAGGTCCTTTACTGTGAAATTTTAACGAGTCCAGTATAGGAGAAACTCGGTGTTTTTCAATTTTAGAGAGTCTGAAAAACTTAAGAAGACTCCAGGGTTGACCTTTTTTGTAAGTTTGTGTCTCCCAAGCCCGAAAAAATATAAAATAATACTTGAGAGAACCGCTTGATCTTTACGACCAAGGAGTACTTTCATGATTAGTGTATTTGACCTAAAAAGTAAAAAGCGATCAAGGACACGTCGTTTTATTTCCAATATCGAATTTGAAACGACAAAAATCCGGCAATCTTTTCATGTTTTTACGGTCAGAAAAGGGCTATAAGAGGACCGTCTTTTAATTCCGTTTTAACGAGTGTAAAAGAAACGCTCGGCAATCTTTTCATATTTTAGGAGTCAGAAAAGGGCTTAAAGATGACTCTGATGTTTTTGTTTGTAAAAAATGACAATTTTCCCTGAAAATCTTTTATCCTGCACAAAAACCAACACATTACTCATACCTGTTGACGATAGATAAAAATACTTTGAAAAATACCTTTTCATGGTGAAAAATAAACAAATTTACCATTTATTTACCCAAAAAACCTATAAAAAGGGCTTTTACCAATTCATTTTTACCATTTTACTATTGAGGATAGAAAAAGGGCTTTTGACAAGAAACTTCCTGTGGACATTGCGGAGAATCCGATCGTCGAAACCGAACGTCGTCTCTTTCAGGTATTCTATAACATCCTCCTCTTCATTTTCATCCATTTAGAATTTGTTTTTAGGCCCTAGTTTGATTTTTTGGAGGCTTTGGGGTTTCAAGATCCGCCTTTCGGGGTACGCAGGTGTTCCACTGGTGACCCGCATACCCCGACATTTTCTCATTTGGGAAAATGTCGGGCGTACACACCTTGCCTTAAGGGAACCCGTGTACCCACGCTCTGTTCCTAAAGGCGGGGTGCGTACCCCGCAAAACGAGTTTTCAAACCCCAATTTCTTCAAAATGGACCAAATTTTTTTGATTTTATGGAATCTAACAGATGTTTTTTGGTGTGTAGATTTCCCACCATGCTTGATTGGCGTGAGAGAGAGCACGAAGATGTTGATTTGGCCGCCATTAATCATCAACCATCCATTGATGCTTTGAAGGCATGCGACCTTTACAAATACTGGGCCATACCTAGCATGAGGGCCCAGGTGAGATTTCTAGAGTGGTAGAAAGGTGGAATGTTCAAGATCAGTGTTTTTATATCGGAGGGCACCAGCTCGAGATAGAGCCCTTAGATATTTACTTTCTCACTGGTTTGCCCAAGAGAGGCGAACACTTGACTCTGTTCGGGACTAGGCCGGGTGGCCAGTCCATCGCTAGTCTCCGACTAGAGTGGTGTAACACTCAGAACCAGGAGAAGGGGATAGAGATCAAAACTATATCCCGACCTGAACTTATGGTGATTGCCTTTACAGTTACCAGACTTTGCGGGGCTGCCGCTTTGCATATTGCCACTGGGTCCCAGATGCGGATGGCGATTGATTGCTATCGAGGTACCATTTTTGACTGGTGTGATGTTGTGTTGGCCAATTTAAAAGGCCAACTGACTCGAGCCAAAAACGAGCAGCTGAAGACTTTTGGTTATGGGCCTTTAGTTGTCAGTTTTGGCCTAGAGAGGGTTCCGACGCTGATCCCACAGCAGCTCACTGTTGAGGCTGGGCTTCCCCGAGAGCCCAAATTGATGCGATGGGTTGTGGTTATGGCCCGTCATCCTGATGAGGGAACGGAGGTTGTTTGATTTACTCCGGAGTACTTTCACTGGTTAGAGGACCAGGTCTTTTTGATACAGGATTTTCCTTATGCCGGAGTTGATTTTCGTGGAGATCCGGACATGATTCTTCCACCGGGAGAACAATGGGATGACACAGGTAATTCATTTTTCACAAGTTTTTAAACTATTTATTTTTTTGTTTTTATATCGTCTCAAAACTGACAGTATTAATTTTCAAAATGCAGATGTAGGCCCACGTCGTCCAGCCAATCTCCGGCCTTTCGAGAGGAGACTACCAGTTGCAGCGACGCCGGCCCCACAGGGCGAGGCCACAGAGACTTTAGCTGAGTTGGAACAAGACCTAGAGCGTCTTACAGCAGATATACCAGAGACTACTATAGATGATATTCCTATCAGGTTTCAACGCTATGTAGTCGCAGTCCCAGGACCTTTTAGAAGGTTCTTGTGTAGGGTAGCTTATGCAGTGGTGTCGTATAGAGAGCATCACCAGTGATTGGATGGTCGTTTTGTAGACACATGCGACATTTTGGTTTTTTGTACTTATCATTTTTGCCGATCATAAGGTGTTTTTCAACCTATGATCGAAGACGATGTATTTTTTTTTGACACACTCCTATCTATATATATCATTATTACCAGCTTATCTTGTTAAAAATGTGTGATGAAATGTTTTTAAATTTACATGTATGATTATTGCAAATGTCTATTTAACATTCAAGAAGCAATTGCATCTGCTAATGTATTTAAAGACCTTGGAATATGCTGATATTCAATGTAATCAAATTCACGTTCCAAGAGACGCACTCTCAAAAATAACCTTAATAACACTGGATTTCTAATGGCATACACTCTATTAAGCTGTAATACAATGAGTTCAGAATCTAACCTCACTATCAAACTCCGAATCCCAAATGAAATAGATTCAAACAATAACTCAATCACTGCACTGTACTCTGCAATGTTGTTTGTTGTTTGACCGAGGCTCACCCCATGCATAGAAACTAACTCGTCAAAGGGCGAATAGATGACCCAAGCTGCGGAAGAGATATTCCGTGTACTACGACAAGCACCATCAGCGAAACCAATGTATGTTTGGAGAGGCATCGACATCTGCATCATCAAGAGTAAAACCAAGATAAGCCAGAATAACGACGAAAACACACTTTCTAAGCTAAGCACACTGTCTAAACTAACAAACACACCAGCTAGAAAGAAAAACCTAACCTAACTAAAATTTTCATACCCATCTTTTAAGCATAATACCTCTTTAGGTAAAGTCCATTCCTGGGTTTACCCAAAGAGTCCCCGTCAAAGTCTACCATCTCATAGGCCCCTTTTGCTAGCTTTCGCTTGACAATATAGGGCCCATGCCACATAGGAACGAATTTTCCAGCACCTAATTTATCATTAGCTTGATCATATAATAACACTAGGTCTCCTTCCAAAAAATTTCGAGGGGTCACATTTCGATCATACTGAGCTTTCATACATTTTGCGTGAGTCTCGATCGTTAATGCAGCATCACGTCGAGTCTCATCTAATTGAGCTAAGTATAATAAATGCTTTTCCTCTTCGGAAGTAGCTGGAAGTAACTCGATGGCCATTTGCAGTGACGGGATTTCGCATTCAATGGGTAGCACAGCTTCCTAACCATAAACTAGTTGGAAAGGAGTGAACCCTGTTGATGTTTTCACTGAGGTTCGGTACGCCCAAAGCGCTGAAAATAACATGTTGTGCCAATTCGACCGATGAATACCAATGGTTCGTCGGATCATGATAACTAAAAATTTGTTGATGGACTCAACCAGACCATTTGCTTGTGGATAATAAGGAGTTGAACTATCGTGACGCAAACCAAGCTGGCCTATAAGTTCTGTCATCATAACGTTTCGAAAATGGCGCCCATGGTCAGTGATTATCGCTTTTGGGACACCAAACCTAGCAATTATGTGATTGAATACAAAAATTGCAGCTGTCTTGCCGTCTGCCTCGAATGTAGGCATCGCCTCGGCCCACTTAGTAAAATAATCAACCGCAAGGATGATATACGCATGCCCCCCGGCCGAGTGAGGGTTACATGTAATAAAATCGATACCCCATTTGGCAAAAGGACCAATGGCAATTATAGGGTGGAGAGGAGTAGGTGGAGCGCGCATCTTTCGATCAAACACTTGACAGTTGTGGCATTTTCGGACCGCAGTAATACAATCTTTAAACAAGGACGGCCAGAAGTAGCCAGCGCGCAACACCTTTTGGGCTGTGGCATACCCAGACATATGACCGCCACATGCTCCAGAGTGACAATCATTTAGAACCCTTTCTTCCTCTTCGTGAGTTAACCAACGTCGAAAAATAGAGTCCGCCCCACGTCGATAAAGAGTATCTCCAATAATTTTGTATTGTTGGGACTGGAATCGAATTTTCTGATGTTCCGACTTTGAAGCTTCGGGCCGAAAGGATTGGGTCTGGAGATAGATGATGATATCCCCATACCACGGATCTAAAGTGCTGATTAGAAACAGGGATTCGTCCGCAATGGGCTCCTCTGCCACAGTTTCTGTGTCAGCACGCGGGATGTCACACATTAACTCTGCAAAAACTAAATATTTCTTAGACTTAGATTTCTCAAACTCCAAGTCAAACTCCTGCAGGATAACAATCCATTTGGAGTACTTGCCCCCTAACAATTGTTTAGTCAAAATGTAGATCATAGGGTTGCAATCCGAAATGACTATAGTTTTACGGAGTAAAACGTTGGACAGCTTGAACGGCTGCCAATGCCAATTTCTCCACATGTGAGTATTTTAGCTCAGTGGGATTTAATGTCCTGCTAAGGTAATATATCACATGTTCCATTCCGAATTCATCTTCCTGAACTAAGACCATCCCGATGGTGGAATGGGCGGCGGCGAGGTACAAAAAGTAATCCTGGTTGTAGTTGGGAGGATGCAGCAACGGTGCATGGGTCAACGCGTGCTTGAGTGCATCAAAAGATTTTTGAGCTATCTCATCCCAAGTGAATTGAGCGTTCTGTTTCAACAACCGTGTAAAACCCTTTGTAACCTCGGCGTAGTTAGGAATGAATCGTCGTAAAAAGTTTGCTTTCCCCTGCAAACTTTGGAGTTGGCGAAGACTCGAAGGAGGAGGCAATTTGATGATAGCTTCGACCTTCGAGGGATCGACGCGAATGCCGGCTTTTGAAACTACAAATCCCAGCAATCGACCCACTTCTATACAGAAGACACATTTGTGTGGGTTCAACCGAATTCGATAATGCCTACACCTCATGAAAATTGCTCGTAAATGGACAAGGTGGTCAGCTCGATGTAATGAATGAGCGGGCAAATCATCGAGATACGGTTGCACAATGTGTTTGATGTCATGAAACGCATAAGACATCGCCCTTTGAAAAGTTGCTCCGACATTCTTTAGCCCAAAAGGTAATTTGCAATAAGCAAATGTCCCCCATGGACAAATGAAAGCCGTTTTTGGTTGATCGGCAGGTAGAATATTGATTTGATTGTAACCGGAAAAACCATCCATAAAGGAAAATATTTCACTACCGGCACAATCGTCAATTATTTGATCGATATAGGGTGTTGGGTAGTTGTCCTTTGGACAAGCTCGATTAATGTCCCTATAGTCGATGCATATTCTTATTGTTCCCTGTTTTTTGTTAACCGGAACAATATTCGATACCCAATCCGTTAACGGGATCGAATAAATGAACCCTGCTTTCAATAGCTTCTCAACTTCTGCTTTAATTGCAGCCGCTTTTCGTGGGTGAATCTGATGTAAACGTTGCCGGATGGGTTTAGCGTCCGGGTAAGTCTTGATCTCATGGACAACAATCGCGGGATCAATTCCTGGCATTTCCTCGTAGGACCAGGCAAACATGTCGCGGAATTCTTGAAATAGAGCCTTGTATGTCTGAATTTCGTCATCTGTACACGAGGCACCTATATGAATGTTCTCAACAATTCCGGGCTTAACTGAAATGTCAATGGGAATAGTTCGAGAAATATTTCCCAAATTCAACTCTGAATCAGGATGTTTCATTGGATTCTGAGCTTCCTTGACATATTCAGCTGTAAAGATTGATGAGAAATCATTTTCAAAACGATCATCCTCAGGTAAAAATGAAGATCTGTGATGGAGATCTTCCCATGGTAAATCGTCTACACACAGGACTTCACGAAGTTGCTCGTCAGTTGACACAACTTCGGGAAACGCTATTAACTTCGAGGTTGATGTGAAAAGTGATTCCTCACAGACCACATTCATTTGGTCGATTTTGGTTGAACGCGGGTCGGTAAAAGACTGCACGGCCTCATAGGCAATTTCATATGGACTCAAAGGCATAGCATCACCAAATGAGTCTATCTCAGATTCAGAAGGAACGATCCAAGGATAGTCATAAACAATGGTCTCTGATGTAATCATATGAATGGATGCAAATGAAGACAATGCGTTGATTGGAGGAAAAGGAAAAGTTCCCAGTAAACCGGCATCTTTAACTAATCCTACTCCAACATCCTTATAAGGGATAGTCGTTTTACCGACATGCTGAATACTCTCTGAAGAGGCTGGATCGGATGAAAAGTAAGCCAGCTGGTCTATTGTTACGATCATGCCATTATGTGGAAACTTTATTACTCGGAAGACCAATGAAACGACCGCTGTCATAGCGTAAGACCAACTTCGACCCAAGAGAAGGTTGTAGTCTAGAGGGGCATCAACCACCTCCACATCCAGACTAACAGTTTTTCCTTCAACCCCTATAGGCAAATCCTGAAGAATGCCAAAAGGATGAAACCCACGACCATCAAAGGCCTTAAGAATTGTCGAGGATTGATTTAGTGAAGGAGAACCAAGCGATCTCCAACACTATATCGACATAATACACGTGGAAGCTCCCTCATCAATTACAGTCCAATGAATAAACCTGTTTTTGACTATCACTGGTATCTGGAAAGCCATTTGATGAGGCAAACGCGGTGTACTATTTTCTAGATCAAATATTATTAGGTTCGGGTCCTGAACGTCAACAGCTCCTATGGCCGACAAAAGTAATTTGCGCTGTGCTGGGCATGATTGCAGCACTTCCAAAGCCGACATTGCTGAGGGTGAAACAGCTAAATCCTCAACAATGTTATAATTCTGGGCCGCTCTCGCATGTGGATTGAAAGTTGACTTTCGAAGTATACCCTTGGCGGGCGGTTTGATTACTAAGTCCGGGTTAGGTTTCTCGATCTGTAGTGGATCGGAACCAGAAGCTGAGGTTGATGGATTAGAATGAGAAGATTCTGCTTCTTTGCCATCAACAGGACTTTTACTACCATAATCTTGCGATCGAGTCGCAATCCTTACGTGAGACATCATCAATATGGGTTCTTCACTGGAACTCGAGGAAGAACCTATCATCTTACTCTCCTGCTTTGGAAATGGATCTTTCAAAACAGCAGGAGTTGGGGAACCTTTGACGATTTTCACAACCTCTGCCCGATGAGGGCAATCTCTTGTAAAATGATCCTCTTCACAAATAAGACAAGGATAACGAGGTTTGCGCTTTTCGTCATTGGTTTCCGACTTTTCAGTTTTCTCCTTTGGAGTTTTGTCTGCTTTATTCTTCTTCTTGCCTTTCTTTTTCCCACTGGATTTTGATTTAGCCGTAGATGACTCTACAGCGTGAATATCGGCGGAAACTTCAGCAGAAGAATCTCCTGTCGGGGAGTCTGGTAAGGTTATAATAGGAGAAGAATTCTTTGAGGATTTCTTCTTGCTTTTAGTGTTCACCGTACCAATCATGCCATCAGCAGCATGAGATCCCGAAGGAGCAGCAGCGATTTGATTTGACTTAGGAAGATCTGGGATCTTTTCGTGTAACGTACCTGACTGAGTATAAACTAAGTCAAGGTACTGCGCTTGAGCAATCACTTGCTCCTCAGTAACTACTCCGGCCTTAGCTACGTCTTCAGTAATCTTCGGTAACAATGATTTAACAAACCATTCAGCTAAGATCTGGTCTGGGATAAAAACTTTCACTAACCGCCTTCGACGTCTCCATTCATGAATATGATCGGAAATATATGTGGACGTCGATTGTTTTAATGAAGTTAATAACTCCGTGCCATTATCATATCTGACCGGCAACTGAAAATGAGTTAAAAACGAGGTAGCTAACTGGCTAAAATTATAAAAAGAGGCCTGTGGTAACTCAATGTACCACTTGGCCGCGAGACCAATGAGAGTACGTTGGAAAAGACGTAAGCGGATCGAATCATCCGAGATGGAATTAGAGGCACACCAGAGGTGGTAAGTCATCACATGATTCGACGGGTCCTCTTTAGACTTACCTTCGAACTTGGGAATGTCACTGGGCAACTTATTTGGCATTGGCGGCCAAAACGGAAGATAATTTATTGGATCGTTCGTTAGGCGCGACAAGTCTGGTAAATCCAAAGTTGCGATAAATGGTAATTGCCGATTAGGATCCCTAAAACTCTAGGTCACAAGACCAGTCCCAGGAGGAGGATATCCAGGATAACTAGGAATGGGAATCGCGTTCGGGATATTGTATCCTCTTGGAAAACCAGGATTAACCGGACCGTACTCAGGTTGTTGTGATTGTTGATAAGTGTACCCAGGATACGGTTGATACTGGTAAATTGGCTACTGGACAGCAAGACCGAATTGGTACTACCCCTGGTACGGTTGATAAGTGAATTGTGGTTGACTAGTGACAACCGTACTTAAACCAGGTTGTCCTACAGGCATCTGAACCGTAGTTTGAATCGTGGATCCAGACGATGGTAAAGATGTCTGAGGAGTAGTTACAGGGACAGTAGAAACCGAAGCTGTCGATACTCCAGAAGTAAGTGTGGTAGATGAAACAGATGTTGCGGTAGTTGCAGCAGTCGTTTGAGATGGAGTACGAGGTGAAATAGGCCTGGACTGAGAAACTACCGAAGGTACAGAAGTTTGAATATTAGACTGGACTGGTTGCTGGGGTGAACCAGAAACTAAGGGTTGTCCAGTTTGAGATGACAACTGTACACTTGGCTGCAATACCTGTTGAACTTGCGATGGATCCCACACTATGTTCATTCCGGGGAATTGACCCATAACAGGTTGAGGATATTGAGATCCATAACCGGATTGAGGGTAGGATTGATAATTAAAAGGTACATTTCCCATACCTTGAACATAAGATTGACCTTGGGGTGGTTGGAAACCTTGACTCAAGTACTGACCTTGGGGTAGATACCCTTGAGGTAGGTACTGATACTGGGGTTGACCTTGAGGTAGAAATTGATACTGAGGTTGGCCTTGGGGTACATATTGAGGCTGAGGTTGACCTTGAGGAATATACTGCACCACGGGTACATATTGTCCTTGAGGTTGCCCCCCAGACACAATTTGTGTACCTTGAGGTTGCCCCCCGGGCGTTAATTGAGGCTGCCCCCCAGGCAGTAACTGGCCACCTTGAGGTTGAGAACTGGGAATTGAACCTGACATCATGTAAATGTCTCCTACGCTCAACGGTTTATTACCATTGTTTCCAGTTAATAACCCATGTTCAATGGGTTGAGGAGATGCTCCCGCAAAAGTACCAGAAAGTGACTGATACCCAGAGGGAACAGAAGGACCGCTGTACAAAAAAGATTCAGGCGATTGAGTAAACATGGACGACTGACCAGACATATTTACAGGAGTATAAAGACCTCCAGGTGGATAAGGAGCATGAGGTGGAGAAAAACTTAACCCTGAGTTGTCCAAATAATTAGTTAAAGAAAGATACCAAGTAGTACTTCTAGGTGGACTATAAAAAATAGATTCACGCTCCCTTAGATCAATAGTAGGTTGATTTTCAGGGATAGGGATGCCTATTTCTTCTTCTGGAGCAAGTTCTTCAATAGCTATCAAACTAGAAGGAAGATTTTCGGTGATGACTCTTTCTACCCTAGGTGAATCAGGAGCACTAGAAGTTGGAGAGACTAACCCCGATGTTGGAGTAACAGGTTCAGATATCTCAGGTTCTTTGCCTATATCACTAGTAGATGAAAAACTACCAACAAGCTCAGAAACTGCAATAGCTTCAGGATTATAACCTGTTTGTAAAGCTTGGTAATCAGGATGAACAACCAATGACGACTCTCCTTCTTCAGGTGATCCTACTTTACTGCCACTAGGAGTTACAAGGACTTTTAAACCTTCGTAATGGCCTGGGACGTCTTCAGGAGGTTGGCCCTGAAGTCTACGGGACTTCCTCAATAAATCAGCCACGGTTACAACCTCAGGAGACTGGCCCCGAAGTCTACGGGACTGCCTTGGTAATTCAGCCATAGTTAAAACTTTTAACTACTGCACACGCAAACAAAGTAAAATCTCAAAGCAAACTGCCTAAAGTCTCTAAAGAACCAAACAAATTCGAATCACACGCCTAAAGAATCTAGGGCGTCAAACCAAACACAAACAGTAACCTTCCGGACCGAAAACACTAGTTGGTGATGAAATCCAACATCGCCGAATTCAGTACAGAAGTGGCGGGTGGAACAGTTACCCCGGAAACCTGCTTAATGAATAGACTGGACCAAGTTCCTCCACTTAAACCGTCTCGAGTGAAGTGAACCCCCCAGAAAATCCAAGTGAGTCTAGCCGACGTCTGCTCCAGGTACAGTGGGATCTTCCCTCCACCGTCACCTTGGGTAGAATCCTAAAGATAATAGTCACTAAGGTTACCAACAGCAACAAATATACCTGGGGGAACAGTCTACGACCCGATAGCATGCAAGGGCAGAGTAACAAGCTCAATCCCCTTGCTGGCTCCTTGACAATAATCCAAGGTTTACCGACAACTGACCCCAAGTTCCTCGACAATGGTTAATCCGAGGTTTACCGTTTGTAGTACGTGCGTATCTGGCGTCGTTCCCAATGAAGGAGGATTGATTCCCTCACTGGTTCGGACACGGTCTCGTGCTTCTCCTTTAAGAGGAGCTTTCCCAGAGTACAAATGAAACAGTTGGATTTATCCTACCACAAGATAAGCTACTTGTTGGGTTTTGCTGTCTTGGAGAGTTAATTACTCTCCTACTCCAAGACACTAGCCTGATCTATATTCGTGTTTCAGAGCCCTAGTAAATAAAAAGTTACTACGTTGATTTTACTTTAAGCGTTAATTTTTATGGCTTTTCTTTAGGACAAAAGGTAGCGGAGATGAAACTGATGGTGTATAGACTCGACTCAAATCCACTAAAAATATGCACCTAGGATGAAACAAAACAATCTTTCCTTTTCAATGAATTCCCTAGCTAAGAGAGTTGGAGAATGCAAAACTTATAAAGACAACTTTCTTGGCAATGAAAGTCAAAGAAACAATCTCTTTATCTTTTCCAAAGCACACAACACATGACCACTAATTATTTCACGAAAACTTCCTTTCTCTTTTCAAAGACTTCAAATGCTACTGAAACAAACTTTCCTCAAAAGAGATTTTTTGTATTTTTCCTATTTAACAAAGCATGTAAAACTACTTAACAAAAATCAATCTTAAGATCTATGACAATCAAATCAATCTAAGATCTATGAAAACGAAAACCAATTTTAAGATCTATGCAAATCTAAGAGAAATTCATCTAAAAGCAAATCTAATGAGGTAAAAGCCTACAAAATATAATTCCAGGACGTTTTACTCAGTTACAATCCAACCAAGGACTAATTCATGCAGAATCATAAACTAGTCAAAAACAAAATAAAAAGTTTTTGTTCTTTTTCTTAAGAATGAAACTCACAGCTTTAACAGACAAGCTTTCTCGAAATTCCGCAAAGAGACAACACAATGGTAGGTTTCTCACAAAGGTGGATTTTACGAAAGGTCTGACTCCTAAGAAGACTGAAAAGACCAGGAAGATCCAAGGTGTTTACAACTTCTAAAGCCAAAGTCACTACAGGACCAATGCAAAAATCAAACCTAGGGCTAGAATCTCTATGAACTTCACTAAAACCCTTGATGCTAATGAAACAAGCTTAGATGAAAACTTTTGACAAGTAAACAGTGGATCTGGGCGGCAAAAATAAGCTATTAACAAAATCTAAAAGATAAAAAAGAAAAAATTGAAATTTTCTAAGCTTTTGACAGGGGTACGCAGGCAGCCTGTTTGCACAGGTGCGGCCATGCTCTGTGTACACAACAAAAGTGCGTACAGGTACGCACTGTGCTTAACGCAGAGGGTGCGTGCTGCTCTCAAAATCAAGAAAAATAAAAACTAACTTAACCCTAAGCTATTCCACCCAAATTCACAGTCAATCAGTCAAAAACTAGAAAGAAATCAGATTTTCTCAAATCAAAGTATCAATCAAAAGAGAAATCAATCAAATCCATGGATTCCCCAGTATGGTCGCCATTTTGTCATGCGAAAAGAGTCAATTTTGTGGACAAAACCGACCTCCCTAGAAGCTAAGGCTTTCTAGTGACAAACAAAACAATTAAGCACTATCTTTCCCTAAATATGAATTTAGAATAAAAGCAACCAGGTGTTTAAGGCTTACCTCTAGTCCAACGCTTGTTTGCAGCAGCCAAGCCTCTCTGATCCAGATGAGCTCCTCCTTCTCTTTGAAACCTGCATTCACTAACAAGCAAACGATTACATAGCACCTGAATAACTCATATAATAAAACATATTCATCATAAAGACCAAGGAGTTTATGAAACAAATTATATATAACAACTTGTTGAGAAAAATGAACTTTATTGTATTAATTGGAAACAAAAGAAACCATTACAACCAGTGCCTTGGTGTTGTGCAGGTCCCTCCCAGGGTCCAGCAAGAGTTCTCCTTTACTTTGATCAGCTCACCCACTTCTAAATGAAGCTAAGAAAGGATTGGAATCTCTCCTCTGAAGCTCTAAAAGGAGTCCTAATTTCAGCAGCATCTACCCTTAGGAATGTTCAGCTTTCAACCTCCTCTCCCTCTGGCCCGATGGCTGTATTTATAATGCTTTGGAGGAAGTTAATCAGGTCCACCATCAATGGGATAAGCCCCTCTTTCAATGGGATAACTCCCCTCTTGATGGGATAAGTTCCCCTTTCTTTGGGATGCATGAACCATCTGGAGGCGCTCAATACACGTCAAACCATCTTCTAGAATGTTGTAGAATCGACCACAAGTAACTTTTTTGAAGTAAAACTTGCACCTTTTGACCTTTACAGGAGTACGCACCCACCCCTTTACAGACAGAGCGTACAAGTACGCAGGTATTGTGAACTTGAGGTGCGTACACGCAGGTAAGGGTAAGAGAAACTGCGTAACCAGAGTTAATTAACTTTTTACTTTCTCTCTTTCTTGGGGTTTGACATGAGGAGCAGAGGTATAAGACTTGCCAAGGAGGATAGTATGACAATTGATGGAGCCATACTAACTGCAAATAGTCATGGTGACAAATTTTAGTGTAACAACAACATTTTCAAAATCTTAGAAGAAGAAGATGGAAACAAAGAGGAAAACTAGGAAGTGGGGACTAATAGCAATGAGAAGGACAGGGATGCTAGCATGGAGGATATACTAGAGAATAGCCAGTAAAAGGATGATATACCAAGCATTGTGGAGCTCAATAGGGATCATGAGATGACCCCAAGTGAGGCAAGAATGGAGGACCATGAACTGCAGGAGATTCTTGAGAGGGAGAACTTAGATCTAGAAAAGATTCTAGAGCAGGGTATTGCCAAAGGGGTTGACTCCCTGCCAAAGGAGGAGTTTGATAGGGTTCAATAGCTCTTCCTCTAGAGATCCCAATCGAAGGGCTCTGGATTCAAGAGAAACCATGACATCTAGGAGAATAGAGGGATGAAAATAATGGAGGAAACAACATGGCACTCTTCCAAGAATATGGGTAGGAAAAGAGGAGGGAAAAGACAGAATGAGTTGCTAACCGAATGTGGGAAACTCATGATTAACTCAGGTAAGATGAGAGATCTCACCAGCTACTCCTTTACAAACCTTTCTTAATGAATCTCACAACCTATAACATTAGGGGCCTAGGAAGTAAAAGGAAACAAAGAAATCTTAGCAGTAGAATAAAAGAAGAAAAACCAGATAAGGTTTTTATTCAGGAAACTAAGTGTTCGATGGACAAGATTAGAGAAATACAAAGTAAATGGTTAAGAAAGTATGAGTATATAGAGGTTAAGGTAGATAACTTGGCAGGAGGGATTCTTATGCTTTGGGATCCCCAGAAACATGGAATCTTGGATGAGGAAGCATCTAGGAACTATCTATTGCTGGTGATTCAGCCTTTGGGTGATATGGAGACTTACATGATCACAAATGTCTATGGTCCTCAAAAACTAGAAGACAAACTAAAGCTTCTCACCTCCCTTGAGGAGCTAAGAGAGATATATCTTGATATGCCATGGATTTTGGCAAGGGGTTTCAACATGATCAAGTCTCTTACAAAGAAGAAAGGTGGCGCCAAAACACTAGGCAGTTTCTCCATTGCCTTCCTAAACTTCATAAATTAAATGACACTAGTGGATGCTGAAACAGTAAATGGCACTTTCACCTGGAACAATAGGAGAGGAGGGGCTTCTCAAGTTGCCTCTAAACTAGATAGATTCTTAATCTCAGAGGACCTCCTTCTCACAGGCCTTGACATGATAACTCTAATCCTTCCCTTTGAAGGCTCGGACTCTAATCCTTGGTGTACCTAGTATTATAGCTCCAAATCTCACTTTTATGGTTTGTGATGCTGTACTCATGGCCTAGGGCAACCCCTCCTTCCAGACCTGGTCCTAAAATTTAAAAAACAGTGTTTTATCCCTTATACGCGACATTGCCCCTGAGTTAAACGTGTGTATACACGGGTATGTGTATAGCCAACTCGCATGTATGTATTAAAACACTTAAAAAAATATAACACTCCTTATTTTCGAGCAGAGATCGCGGGTTTTACCTGCTGATCACCTGTTAGTGCCTGTGGCCCAACTGTTCCCAACCACCTCCTAACTAAAAAACTACTTTGGAGATGGTATAAAAATACCTCAAAGGGAAGGCCTAAAGGAGGAGAGAAGAGAGAGAAAGGTTATTATGCTGAGATTTTTCCCTTGACCAGTTCTGAAGTCCCTTGTGCCTTCTGCACTTCCCCCATTTTTTACAGGAAACCTTTGCTTCCTTGTGTGTTGATGTTCATCCACTATTTATGACATCATGGAGAGAGTCATGGAAGGAGTTTGTTAGAGGCTTGAGGCTGGAATGGATCTAGAAGGAAGCTTTGCTTGGAGCCTGCTAAAGGTGACTCAGGTGAAAATATTCCTTTTTATGTACTTTATTTGTCTATAATAAAAGAAACACATGTCTTGGTTCCCGAAATGAATCTTCTTTATGTTAATGATATTCATGTTTGAGTTCATATGTAAATGGTCGTTTGGATTTCATAACTAACTACCTTTCTTAATAACATGAAGATGGTTTCGTTATATGTTTTGTCCATGTACTGCTGTGTTCTTTGAATTGGTTGTTTTGCAGGATAAAAGAGAAGAAGGGAACTCCAAGAAGGGTTTGGACCCTAAGGGCCTTCTCAAACGTAGGACCAAAGGTACGTACCCTTATCATAGAATTTGCTTACAATAGCATAATGGTTGTATGAATGCATGTTTCTATGAATAGATAACTTTCAGTCTGCTAGGGTTTCAACCCAAAAAGCCCTAGGGGAGCAATTCCCTCTATCAGAATTGGTGACTCCACTGGGGACAACACTCTTGTTGTTCCTAGTTTGGGTGTTTTTCAAGCCAATCAGGGCTCAGCTGCCTTGTCTGCTTGCTGTTACTGTCTGGTCTGTTCTTGAACTTTAAGCTTTGCGAGTTTCTTTAGTTTGTTTTTTTTTTTTTCTTGAAGCTTTTCATATACGCTGTTTTTATTAGATACAGAGGCTTATATACGCTTGTTTCTTTGAGTGAACCCGCGTATACGTAGGTTTCCACAGATACAGTCACGTATACACGCAATCTGTACTTCAGTACAATCGTGTATATATTGCAATTTTCAAGATTTATAAATCTTTTTAGTCTCTGAAGGTTTGTCTAGTGGTTTGAGTCAGTCTGAAATAGTCATTTTCCAGTATCAGTTATTTGTTTTACAGCAAGCATCTCTTTCCGAATTCTCTCTGATTATAAGGAGTATTGGTCTTGTTTTTTGTTGATTGCAAGCATCATCGTTTTTTGCTGAAGCACGCAAGATTTCTTGCTAGGAATCTTGGCTGCTCTGTTTCATCAGGGTGGGAAGATTGAATTCAATCTTTGTGTTAATCTTACTTTTGGTGACTTTTTGTTTGCTTGACAAAACTGCTTTTTGTGACCATCCACTTCTTTGTTTCATGAAAGTTGTTGATTAACACTTTCTTGGAATTTGTCTTTTTGATCTTTTGGTTTTCGGTGCCAAGTCTTTCATTGCTGCTTTTGATTGTTAAGAGTGATTTCAAACACATTTATTTTTGTTGAGTTTTCATCCATTGCATGGTGTTAATTTGCAAAAGTGTTTAATTGCCTATTCTTCAATCACAAGTTTCAGCGTTGTTGAGAGCATTTTTTGAAAAGACTTTTTTGTTTGTTGCTTTGAAGAAAATCTTTTGAAAATCTTAGTTTTTCTTTCTTGAACTTGCTTTTCATTTGGTTTCCTTTTAGTGGAGTGAAAGTGCTTTATGTTTGTCTTAGAACTTGTTTTTAGTGTTTAGACGAAATGAATGGTAACATCTCATATTCCATCTAGACATTATAAGTGGCAAGATAAAGATTGATAAGCAAGCAACTTTCATTTTTGTTTTTAGAGCAGTTTTAAATCTTGCATCCACATATAGTTGTTGCATTAGGATAGATTTGCATCCCCTTTTAGGCATATATAGCTTTGTTAGCTTTTGTGAGTGTGAAGTGTGAATTAACGAAAAGAAAAGACAAATTTGTTTTATTAGAAGTACCTTTGAACCCTATAGAAATTGATCTTCATCGAAAAACGAAAAAGTGCATGTGCATGTAGTTAAGTTTTTATTAATTTCTTTTGCATCAAAAAACACCACTAGTTTCACTTCCGTTACCTTGTGACTTAAAGAACAGCCTAATAAAATCAAGAACTAACTAAAATTCACTAGAACTTTTTGTTTTAGTCAGTTACACCAACAAGATTAGGATTTTAGGGCCTTGGATTCGGCGAGTGGAGAGTTGACTCTCCAAGGCCATATAAACGTCAAACGTAGGAGTCTGAATAACGAGAGAAAATCCAATAGCGTTAGGAAGACCAGGAAAGCTCCGGATCTGGGAGTTAAGCACGAGGGTCTGTGAAGACAGGGAAGAGAGATACCCCCTCTCCTACTTGTCCGAACTTACATCACGACTGTTCCGCCTGGCTTCTGCGACGAGTTGGTATCCATAGTTGCTACTCCTAGGGAACTACACAGGTGGCTACGGAGGGGAATCCCATGGCACCTGAGGTTGACGTTGCATCACTCCCGACAGTACTACTGGAGTGCACCCTTGCGAAGCTTGGGGGCTTACACCGACGTAGGCTGTTGTTAGGAGGTCAGCGTAACTTCCTCTGTTACCTTCGCTGATAGGACTGGGCCGTCATTATCCCAGACTATCTTCGGAAGGCCCCTTACTCCACTTTCTTGTATTTTGGTGTCCAGTCCTCATCACCCGGAGCGGAAATACTTGGAATTTGTTTGACTGGCTGATATCTTTAGGGACTTTATAGTGTGTGCTCTTTGTTCCTTGTATATAGTTGGCTTTAGGTATTTTTTTCTAGTCACGTTTGGACTTTGTGTTCTGAGTGACTGGCTTACCACTCTACCGATCTTGAAAGGCTTTTGGTCGTTCTTTCAAAAGTTGTAGAGTTGCCTCCTCAAGGGCAAAGGTTTTGGTTGCTTATCCATATTCCTTGAAAAGTTATTTCTATATTCCTGTAGGGGAAGGGTCTTTGGAATAGTTAGATATGGCCAATATTCCTATGGAAACCAACCAAGGTGCCCTTCCAAAATGGGATCCTTGTGCTTTTCCTTTCTTTGGAAACGTTGGTACTCCCTTGATGGCCACTTTTAATATTCCTGGGTTGAATGTTGGACTACCCGTTTGGCTGTGGTCCACTCCAAATATTCCAAATGCTTATTTCAAGGGCATCACATGGGTGCTCATTGTTCATCTTCTCTCAAAGAGAAATCTGGGGTTCCTTCTTCTCCTCCTTCTTGTCATAAGAAATCTAAAAAGAGGAGAAAGAGGAAGTCAAAGATGAAGAATAATTCTATCCTTTCATCTTCAACCTCTGCAAGTCATGTTGAAGATGAGCCTTCAGCCACTGCAAGTCATGCTGGGGGCACAAGTCTAGTCACTGCGAGTCACACTAGCACATCATCATCAACCTTTGCGAGTCATGTTGAAGATGAGTCTTCAGCCACTGCAAGTCATGCTGGGGGCACGAGTCTAGTTACTGCGAGTCATACTAGCAAAGAGTCACCGACCTCTGTAAGTCATGTTTAGGACTCTTTGCAAACCACTGCTAGTCATGTTGGTGGAATGGAGGTTGATAAGAAACCTGGACGTAGAAATTTTAAACCTAAGTTCCCTTGTAAGATATGTAAGGGAGACCATCTTACTCATTTATGCCCTGGTATTCCAGAGGTTCAAAGGATATGGTCTGAGTCTGAAAGTACTTCTACTCCTAAACCTGATATGGTTTCTCATCAATCCCATCAACCATTGGTTGATAAGGTGGTTGCGTCAGTGCAATCACTTGCTGATTACACTCCTCTTTTGGGGGGTGAAGTTCCTAACAAAAGAGTCTGTTTGATCTCTGGTACAGAGTCTTCTAGTATAGGGGGCATTCCAGTTTCTTCGAATGTTCCCCCTCCAAGTTCTAAGAGTGTTTCCTTTAATTGGGATAGTTTTGTTGAGCCTCGTCTTCCTTCCGCTGCACCTTTCCAAATAAAGGTCAGGGTTAATTCCACAAATGTCTATCGATGTATGGTGGATGAAGGATCCTTTGCAAGTATTATATCCTCTTTGACTTGGAAAGCTTTGGGTTCCCCAAAGTTTTTGACAGCTCAGAGTCAGTTGTTAGCCTATGATAGAAGACCTGGTGAATCTATGGGTGTTCTTCCTCAATTGCCTATCACTTTAGGTGGGAAGACTATCTTAATTGATATGATGGTGGTTGATAGCCCTTTAGACTTTAATATGCTACTTGGGCGTGATTATGTCTATGATATGAATGCTGTGGTGTCTTCACTCTTTCGAGTAATGTGCTTTCCTCATAACGGGAATATTGTCACTATTGATCAGCTTGCATCTGATAATCACCACCCTAATTCGACTTTATTGCAGAATGCCCCTTGGTTTGTTCCAAGTGTTCAAGTAGACTCTACCCGACCACGGGTGAATTATGTGGCATTGAGTCCTCAATGTTCAATCACTTCTGAGAAGGATCCTTTGACTTATTATTCTCCTTCTTGGGACTTGGCCCCGACAGTTGACCAAGAGATTCATCCTATAGGGACATGGGACCCTTTAATTCCCTCTTTTTATCTTTGTAGTTCTCATGATTTCTCAGATCTTGCTTTGCCTTCACATGAGGAACTCTTTGAAGCCATGAGTTATGACTACCAAAAGAGTCCTTGGTCCGATCCCTGCAAAAGGTTTGTCCAGAAGAACTATTATGCATAAGCCGCAAGGCTGCGTGGTCCCCTGTACCATATTGTACATATGAGGTACGCATTTTCAAGTTTTGTATTCTATAACACAAGATCTTATATGAAGTTTATATGTGGGATGCATTAAATTCTCGTCTAGTGTTCCTATCTATGTTCACAGAACTTGGAAGATGTCTCCTTTGGAAGTTTATAGTTGGTCTGTTCTGACAGGCATTGGTTCTCGAAACTGGCATATAGGTTAGGTTTTTCCGCCTGCATTGTGCACTTATCAGTTTCCTTTCCCATTTTGCCTTAGGATCAACCCCACCAAGTTATGGTGCAGAACCTTCTCATTGCTTAGAAGTATCATGACTTGTGTGGTAGAGCCATCCTTTACATGGGCATCCTAGTTAGCACCTTACTGACATTTGTTGCCCATGCTGCTCTGATTTGAGTAGGCTCGGGATTCCTCTGTAGTCCCACCATGACTTATGCGTTGAAGACTCATTCTTCTTAGCTTCATCGCTTGGTTCTGGCCTTATACCCTAGTGGCTCCTTTGTGTTGAGTTGTACTACTGCATTGCATGTTGACCACTTGCACCTTTTGGCCTAGAGCCGGCTTCACTTGGACTCGTGTTTAAGCCAACTTTTGACCATGACGTCTACAAAATCAACCTTGCATACCTTTGACTTCTGTAGCTTGACACACCTTGACCCATGGAAGGAACATACCTTTGAGTGTCACTGACCAGTTTTCACCTCCCTGCATTGAGCATAGGAACGTTCCTTTCCCAGGAACTAGATCATCTGTTTCACCGACACTCGTTCTTTCCACTGTACCATAGCATTTTCTTATTCTTTTTCCAGCTTAACAGAAAAAGACAAAAAAATTAAATATTCCAAAAAGAGCGGGAATGAGACATTATTTCCATTTATTGTTGGCAACTAGAGTCAGTCGTGTCACCCTTGAACAAAGCACACAAAACAAAATCTCCTCTGTATGGGTGGGATTTAGTTTGACTTAGGTACGCCATAACCTTGTTATTGAGTCATTTCTCCCCCGATTGGTTATCTCTTCCAATCATATGGAGGGTTCATTCGTGCCTCTTGCATGGCGAACTTATACAGAGTCATCATGTGCTGCCACATAGTCACATTGAGTCGTGCTTTTGTTCAAGGGAAGCTAGCTTGAGTCGGCCTCTCTGCGGTGTCTCTTGACTCATTTTCAGTCAGCTATCCCTGGTTGTCAGTGTCATGTCTATCATCACATCCGTTATATTGGTCCTTTACTCGTGCCGGTTTGAGAAGGTCCCCATTGACTTCTTGCCGGCGGGTCTTGTCCTTATCGACGACGACATCTTGCTCTGTGGATAGGCCTAGAGTTGCACCCTGGACCTATTTTCATTATTGATAGGTTACCTTGTGCTCAGCATCGATCAGTATCATGGGTCTTTGACTGAGTGGTTTCCCTTGTGTTCGACATCAGCTTACATTATCACACATTGGGATTCATGCAGTACCTTGGTTTCCATTTGACCCTATTGGTGGATACCTCGCCTCTGTGTCAGCTTTCATTATTGGTTGGTTGAGAGGGGTTCTGCCATGTGCTAGCCACATCTTGTGTACGCCGGAAACATACTTCGGTTGGGTTACTACATATTTTTTGTCCGATTCCTTCCACATTATTGGCCTACGGGTTACACTCGCGCTAGATTGATGAAGGATGCCTTAATGCCTTCCTTCTAGCGGATCTTTCCCAATTGACTCCGACTCATTGCTCTGGGGCAAAGATCTAGAGTCCATTTGGCAGTACCTTGGGGTTTGCAGTCATTACTGGCAGATCCTTCACTATCGACAGTGAGAAACCATCATTATCTCCTGATCGATATATTCTTATAGGTGTTCGACTCCAGCTCATCTATTCACACTTGTTAGATTGTACTGGGTACCTTGACGCTCATTATCATTATCGGTGAGTAGTCTCACTTTTGTTAATGGTATACATCAATGACTGGTAATAAAACGATTTCTCACATGGTCGACTTCAGATCATTTATTCCCATGCTGTAGAAATGTACCATGGCGGTCAGTGAAGACCTCAGGTTGTATCAGCATTAATTGGTTCACTTGACAGTTGCTCCCGTTGCTACTAGTTGATACCACTCCACTTTATATGTTGCAGTTAGTCATGGCGACATTCTATATGCTGGCACCTGAGTTTGCAGTATAGTACCATCCTATTCCATCATGTTCAGTTAGTACCTTTTGGGGATCAGTCTTTGATATCAGTGATCCGTTGCATCTTTCAGCATCATTGACAGTCTTATATGTGATATTCAGACATGTACTTGTTCATTATGATCAGATGATCCATTATGTATCTTTCAGTTATTTATACTAGTATACTTAGTGGATCCGCTTGTACTTGATATGCGGACATGCTTTACTTTTTCTGAGCATGGGTATGCCCGCCTCAGACAGTGTTTCTTTCTAATCTCCTTTGGTGGCTTGGCAGGCTGAATTCTGGTGAAGTCCTCCTCGGTTTTTGACAGACTTCCTTTCCATGTACTCGCATAATATATTTCAGCCATCATGTACCCCTTCTGACCTCATATATTAGGGGGCATCTGTTATAGCTCCAAATCTCACTTTTATGGTTTGTGATGTTGTACTCATGGCCCAGGGCAACCCCTCGTTCCAGACCTGGTCCTAAAATTTAAAAAACAGTGTTTTATCCCTTATACACGACATTGCCCTGAGTTAAACGCGTCTATACGCGGGTATGTGTATAGCCAACCCACGTGTATGTATTAAAACACTTAAAAAAATATAACACTCCTTATTTTCAGGCAGAGATCATGGGTTTTACCTGCTGATCACCTGTTAATGCCCATGGCCCAACTGTTCCCAACCACCTCCTAACTAAAAAACTACTTTGGAGATGGTATAAAAAGACCTCAAAGGGAAGGCCTAAAGGAGGAGAGAAGAGAGAGAAAGGTTATTATGCTGAGATTTTTCCCTTGACCAGGTCTGAAGTCCCTTGTGCCTTCTGCACTTCCCCCATTTTGTACAGGAAACCTTTGTTACCTTGTGTGTTGATGTTCATCCACTATTTATGACATCATGGAGAGAGTCATGGAAGGAGTTTGTTAGAGGCTTGAGGCTGGAACGAATCTAGAAGGAAGCTTTGCTTGGAGCCTACTGAAGGTGACTCAGGTGAAAATATTCCTTTTTATGTACTTTATTTGTCTATAATAAAAGAAACACATGTCTTGGTTCCCGAAATGAATCTTCTTTATGTTAATGATATTCATGTTTGAGTTCATATGTAAATGGTCGTTTGGATTTCATAACTAACTACCTTTCTTTATAACATGAAGATGGTTTCTTTATAAGTTTTGTCCATGTACTGCTGTGCTCTTTGAATTGGTTGTTTTGCAGGACAAAAGAGAAGAAGGGAGCTCCAAGAAGGGTTTGGACCCTAAGGGCCTTCTCAAACGTAGGACCAAAGGTACGTACCCTTATCATAGAATTTTCTTGCAATAGCATAATGGCTATATGAATGCATGTTTCTTTGAATAGATAACTTTCAGTCTACTAGGGTTTCAACCCAAAAAGCCCTAGGGGAGCAATTCCCTCTATCACCTATTAATACTGACATATGGTGGATGGAAGATTTTCCCATTCAAGGCACTAAAATGTTTATGTTGCAACAAAGACTTGAACACATCAAATCCAGACTCAAAGATTGGAACAAAAAGAGTTTGGTAATATTTTTAAAGCCAAAAGAGAAGTTGAACAAAAGCTCCAGGGGATTAATCAGATCATAATCATAGATGGTTTTACCGAGGAATGGAAAACTCAAGCTGACTCTCTTGAGTAGTAATAGGAAGATAGGTGCATCCAAGAGGAGATATTCTGGAGGCAGAAATCTAGAGCGTAGTGGATTAGAGAAGGGGAAAAAACACAAAGTTTTTTCATAAATCAACTTTGGATCATAGGTCAAATAAAAAAATTTCAAAACTCAGAGATTTTCAAGGGAAAGAGCTTGTCCCCCATAAAGAAATGGAATCTATCCTAGTACAACACTTCCTTAGCATTGCAAAGGAGCCTCTCTTAGACAGGTCATGGTTCGTTAACAATTTCACGAAGTACATTCCTTAGTTTGTAACAAGGGAAGACAATCACAATCTTAAAAGGCCAGTGTCTGAAGATGGGGTCAGTGAAGTTATCAATGAGATGCAAAATGGGAAAGCCTAGCACGGATGGATTCAATGTCGACTTCTTCAAGGCATGCTGGAAAACAGTGAAAAAATACATCCTTGATGTAGTGGAAGACCGCAGAAGATCCAGAATGGTTTTGAAGGCTCTCAATGCCTCTTTCATAGCTTTGATTCCAAAGCGGGAAAAATTTATAACATCAAACGGATTCAGACCCATAGCTTTAAGTAAAGTGGTGTACAAGATTATTTCCAAAGTGATCGCTAATAGACTCAAACCACTTCTTCCAGTTCTTGTCTCATAGGAGAAAACTGGTTATGTGGAAGGAAGACAGATTCTAAATAACATCATACAAGCTCATGAGATGGTACACTCTCTTAAAAGCAATAAGAAAGCTAGTATGATTATATAGCTTGACCTTGTGAAAGCTTATGACAAGCTAAGTTGGTCTTACATCAGGGCAATGTTGAGAGCTTATGGTTTCGAACACAACTAGATTAGATGGGTTATGGCCCTAGTATCCATGGCTAGCTTTTCAATCCTTCTTAATGGCTCACCCTTGAGAACCATTCTGCCTTCTAGGGGTCTGCTGTGGCCAGCAACAACCCCCCTTGTCATTTAGTGTTATTCCTAATACTAAATAAGTGGGGACCCTTAGTTAAAAATTTAAAAAATCAAAGTAGTGTTTAAATTTCCTTTTCAAATAAGCTTACCATCATAAGCTTAGGAAGACCCCCTTGAAAAATTTAAAAAATCTAAGTTTTATGATAAGGTAAGACAAAACTTTCCTTAGGAAATATCGCATCACAAAAAGATGACAAGGTACCACCTTACAAACCGAATTCCAACATTGCGAGATCACGAAATGCGATAATAAAGAAATATTGCATCGCATACATCAAGCACAACTTACATCAAAACACTTTAATTTTCCGATATGCGATGATGCCGATCGCAAATCGCATTTCGCAGAAAATAGGTTAACAAAGATTACCATATATCACGTTCCTGCGATCTGCGATATTGCGATATTGCGATTTCGCGATACAGCGACAATGCAATAATGTGATGTCACGAGCGATAAACTCCACGATTTTACGATTCTGCGACGTTTTGATTCTGCGATATTTCTATCTACGATATTGTGAAGCAAATCGCAAAATCACTTCATCGAAGATCTTTCGGTCTCGTTATTCAAGAAAAGTATTTTCCATAAACTGACACTTGGTCATGCGCTTTAATGCTAATAAATGAATTAGTTGCAAATTATTAATGGAATATGGTTCGTGCTTATGGAAAAATCATCTCACATAAGGTGGTATATTTGATGTGTCTTCTGCATTTAAAACTTTCCCATCACCCTTCCTTATCATTATTTTCACTTCACCCGTGAATTGCAGGAACAGAGAACAGAGAACGATACAAAGCGATACACAGGATAAAATGCGAAAGAAAAGCAAATCTATGAGCTCTAAAGAAAAAGAAATGGCACCCTTGTATACAGACACAGCCTGTAATAGAGATGCAGGAATTGCTACGTGGGAAGGCATGTATAATCTGCTTGAAGAGGATAATCCCAGAGTAATGGAAGTTGTTGCTACTGCGGGCTCAAATAGTTCTTTTGAGGCATCCTTCATAGAGCTAGCTTGCTCATTCTTACACTGGATAGCAGCAAGACCCAAAATTCTCCCATATACGGACATTGTGAAGTGGGTACTAGACAACGTTGATATCAGAGATAGACAGTTTAACACTCAGGGTCAAGAGCTTACGGAATTATTATTTTCACAAAATTTGATCTTTATATCACCTAAAAGGAAAAAGCGCAAAAGGAAAAAAATGCATCAAGGAAACCCGGATCAAGAAACAAAGGCAGTTTCTGATGCGCGATTAGCACCTAGTGCTAATCGCGCATCGCTGAGAAAAATTTCTCGAAAAGGAAAGCTTCTAATTGCTCAGTTACATGCAAGCCCTGAAAATTGCAAGGCAGCAAACAGTATTATTGATTATGTAAATGAAAATTTGCACAGGGAAAATTTGATCACAAAGACCACTCCAAGATATTTACCTAACGTACAACAACTACAGACAGATTGGAAGCAGAAAGCTCAAGAAAAGGCACAAGCAATCCAAGGGCTAACCAAGTTAAACTGGGATTATTACTGGGCATACTTGGTGAAGACACATAGCCAGTGGATGACTCTTAAGTGCATCATCAATTTTGCCGAAAAGATGGTGCCAGCTCTCGCCGATTCTATTTTCTCAGCTCAGCTAAAATTGGAATTCTTCTCAAACAGATGCTGCATGCATGTTATGTTAAGGAGCAGATACAGAAGAAGTTTTAATTTTAGATTCAATTTTAGTTTTAATTTTGTTTTATTTTCTTGAAATAAGGACGTTCATTTAAACCGCATCCTACATTTTTGTAATAATTTATTTTTAGATTTAGTTAGTAGTATTTAAACCCTTCTCATGCATTTAGGGAAGGGTCCTGAAATTTGTCAAAAACTTATCCCCAGAACATGCACTTCTGTACCCTCTGAGGAGGTTTTGATGAATGAATGGAACATGATTTATTGATGTTTTCATTTGATATCTTCTACTGATGTTGCACTTTTGTACTCTTAGTGGATGTTAGATCAAGAAGAGATAAATTGTTATCGCTTGAAGCTCATGAGTAGGACTAGTTATAAATGGTATTTGTATCTCTTAGCTATTTTTTCCCTTGTGTTAAAGTGATTTTCATGTTCATTTATTTATATATTGATGTATGAATGCCTGAGTTATCATTTGGCACTTTTGTACGGTGATAGCTATTTATCTATGCTTGATGTATGAGTAGCTTATTATGCGATATCTTTCTCACAACTGTTTCATCTAACTTTTTATACGAAGTGGTTCATCCTTATTGAATTCTTTTCTCATAACAGTTGAATGATCTTTATTACCAGTTGTTATTTGAAATCATTTTAGATCACATAAAAGAAAGGTTACACCCCGGGTTAGTGTAGACTTAGATATTTTTGCTTATTAGAATACAATTTCCTTATTATTAGATTAGAATTAGAGTAGAAGTATTCCATTTAGAAACTGTTAGAAAAAGAAATATCAGTCCATCACACACACACACACATAAATTGGGAAACTGGTCCCATATCCCCAGTTGGACCCACCATACCAAACAGAAAAGGAGCTGCTAACCAAGGTCTGGACCGGGTGGGTATCCCCCTTGTTGTAGACCCAATTTTCGGGGCTTCAACATATTTGGTGCTAGAAGGAGGGCCCGAACTATGAATGGAAAGCAAATCTAAATATAAATAGCATTCTGAGACTAAATCGCCCTCACCATCTCCGCCGACTTCCCCATTGCATCTAGAATCCTCAAATCCAGAATCAGAAGTTGTTGGAGCAACAGCCGCTGCTGCAAACCTGACATTTCATAAAAATATACTATTGAACCTCCTAAAGTTGAATCTTTCATTCACAAACTTCAGTGATTTTCTATATCTCCTCAAAAATCTGATAAATCTCAAGGCAGCGTGACTTCGCAATACAACCTTGCTCATCCTCTTACCAGGTTAAAAAGCGAAAAGTTTGGTGTTCAGCCAACGAATTACCTCTACCGACTAAGAATAGAGCAAGTAAGTCTCCTAAAGGATCCGATAGTGAGACTCTTTCATCATCATCATCCATCTCAACCTCTTCACCGCGAAGTCAGCCATCCACTCCTCCACTTCAGATCATTGTCCATCAGCCTACTGGAACTTCCACAACTCCCTCTCAACCATCTAGAGTTGTAATATCCTCATCTTCTCAACCGCAGGGATCATCTTCTGCACTTTCCTCTATTAGTATTTCAGTGATGGCCCAATCTCCATGGAATAACCCAGGGGCAGTGTTAATGCCTACACCTTTGAGTCAGTTGCCGACCCATCCTGAAAAATGGCTGCCTAAGTTTAATCCTGAGGCAGGCATGCTAGCGGAAGAACATATAAATAACTTTATGCTATCCATAAATCTTAATGGAGTTGTTAACGAGGATGTTTTTGTTTGACTTTTTCCTTATACTCTGTAAGGAACAACCAGATCATGGTATTTCTCATTACCATCTGGATCTCTTACTAGTTGGGACATCTTCCAAGAACAGTTCTTGACCAAGTTTGGTGATGACAGGTCTATAGCGACACTAATCAATGACTTGTCTAACCTTAGGGCCGAATCAAGAGAACCTATCAAAGATTTCAATTTACATTTCAATAAAATCTTAAACAAAATTCCTACTGCTTCTCAGCCTAGTGAAGAAGTGCGAAGTGAATGGTACATTACTGCTTTACCATCAAACTTAGTAATCTTTGTTGACAGGGCTAACAAAACAACTTTAGTTGAAAATATGAATAAAGAAATAGAAATAGAGAAACGTATTATGGCCCTAGAAAAGAAAAACGCGATAGAGGAATGAAAATCTAAGAAGATTTCTTTCAAAGAAGATCCCAAGAAAAAACAACCGAAAGATCCATTCGATTTAGAAGGATTACAAAAAGTTTTGAAGACCATGTCTAATGAGATGGTCGACATTAAGAAACAAGTGGCAGAAACTTCTTCTAAAATCCATACAGGCCTTTTAAAAGAAATCCTTCAATTGATTCCAAACCCCCTAATGCTATTTCAAATGCTGAATCAGAAGAAGAAGAGGAAAGCACTACTGAAGAACATATCGATGAAGAAGAAGTTGTAGAGTTAAAAGGTATGTGGGATTTCATCCTCCCAGATGAAGAGGATCAAGAGGCATTCCCGGTTAGTACTCACAGCAGAAATCAACTTGATCCTCCGCAACCTATGCCTAAGCCAAATAGCGCAAGCTCGATGATTAAGGATAAAGTTTTAGCCAAGAAATCATCACCTAAAGCGACTCAAACCAGCCCAGTCCAAACAGACACATCAACTCCATCTAAAACGCTAATCTTCTCAGATGAAATGGAGTATAATATCATAGAAGACATGAAAGAGATTAGGGCCAACATTACTCTTTTTGAATTGAGCAAGTTAAAACACTAGAAAAAAGTACTTTTGAAAGAATTACATGCTATACCAGTTGCACCTTTACTAGCCGCTGTAATCTCTCAAGCTTCCCATGATATGGGAAGACCTCCAACTAATGCGATTAATAAAGTTGATGCAAACGATATCGCATTAATTGGAGGAAGATCGAGATCGCGTTCTCCTCCATTTCTCCTTACTTATGAAATTTTCAATAAAAACATGCGTAATTTCTTAGTGGATTCTGGAGCTTCATCAAATATTTTAAAAATATCAATATGTGAAAAATTGAACATTCAATCATAGAAATTCGTTGTATGCATAGTTCAGCTAGATCGATCGCAAGTCAAAGTGATTGGCTAGTTAAATCAGGTTACCATAAGGCTGTCATCCAACCCAAAGGTATGTCAAGTTATTGACATTTTAGTTGCTAATATTCCTGAATTTTATGGATTAATTCTTAGCAGAGATTGGTTAGAAAAACTTCATGGATACTTCGCAACTAACTGGTCTCACATGTGGCTGCCTTAAAATGGTAAACCAAACCAAATAAAAGTTGAGCACGAACGACATCAGAAATACATAGTAATAGAACTTGAGGGAGAAAATGAACCAGTAGCATATAATTCTAACATCATAGGCAACTATTCAGTAGATTCTTTCCTAGGAAATTTTAATGCTCATACTTCACCTTACTTAGAACATTCTGTTTTATCTCAAGTAGAAAATTTCTCTCAAACAGATAGCTCTAAATGCATTAATTTTATAGATAGTCTTGTAAATAAATCTTTGTTTTGGAAACTATTTTTTGATGGTTCTAAGTCTAACGAAGGAGCAAGAGCAGGATGTGTGTTAGTAAGCCCAGAGGGAGATAAAACCATGCTAACTTGTAGACTCTAATTTGAGTACACCAACAATACCACAGAATACAAGCCTCTAGTCCAAGGGTTATACAAAGCAATCAGATTAGACGTCAAATACCTGCAAGTTTTCGGAGATTCTGAAATTGTAATCAGACAGGTACGTAATACTATACACTGTTTATCAGGTCATTTAAAGCATTACCAATCTTTAGTTCAAGATCTGACTGAACATTTTATAACATTTAATATTTCATCAATTCCCAGACTCCAGAATGCTAGCGCAGACCTCTTAGCCAACGTAGCTTCCGAGCTCATTCCTTCAGAAGATTTTAGCCCTGGCCAATTTTCAATTGAGTTAATTTTTAGACCATCTATTCCTGATAACATTACCAATTGGAGAATTTTCAACGACAATCCTTATATCGCGAGTTTTCTCACATCTGAAGGATCCTACACCAATCAAGTAATTGACGAAGACTAACATGACCAACAATTGCAGCAGGATAGTACTAACAATTCTATACCTAAATCAGTAGTCAAATTAGAAGACCTTTATGATTTGAAAGATCAATTCAAAAGATTTACCAATTCAAAACTCCAAAGTTCAACTTTGAATTATGAATTAGTAAATCTAGGAACTGATGCCAAACCACAGAATATCAACCTAGGCCTTGGCCTAGCCCCTGAAGAAAAATTAGCATATATCTGTCTCTTGAAACAATACAAAAGTGTCTTTTCTTGGAATTACGATGACCTCAAAACATACGACACCTCCATCATCCAACATACTATCCCAATGATCGGTAATGAAAAACCTGTCCAACAAAAGTTGAGAAAGATCCATCCAAATTTAGAAAATCAGATCAAAACTGAACTCAATAAGTTATTGAAAGCCAAGATAATCTTTCCCGTTATACATTCTAAATGGGTCTCCAATATGGTACCTGTCAGAAAGAAAAACGGAGATATTAGAATCTGCATTGACTTTCAAAACCTTAACAAGGCCTGCCAAAAGGATAATTTCCCTTTACCTCCCATGGAAGAAATACTGCAGGCAGTTGCAAGCTCAGAATTAATTTCATTCTTGGATGGATTATTAGGATACAATTAAGTGTTGGTACATCCCGATGATCAATTAAAAATGGCATTTAGAGCTAAATGGGGCACGTACACATATCAATAGATGCCATTTGGTTTGATTAACGCGGGCACCACATTTCAGAGAGCCGTGGAAATCGCATTCAAGGGGTTAGTTAATAAATCAGTGGTAATCTATTTGGATGATATAATTGTTTGTTCCAAGAAGCGAAACAACCATCTTAGAGATTTAAAACAAATCTTCCAATGTTGTTTAAGGTATGGGATTTCACTTAACCCAAAAAAATCCTTTTTCGCATTAAGTGAAGGAAAACTTCTAGGATTCATAGTGTCAAAATCTGGAATTCACATTGATCCTGACAGAATCAAGGAAATTTCCACAGTACCCCTACATCACAACAAGAAAGCCATGCAATCTTTCCTGGGCCAGATTAACTTTGTAAAGAGGTTCGTTCCAGATTTTTCAAGAATCATATCCCCTTTAGAAGCCATGATTAAAAAGAACGCAAACTTTAAATGGGGCCAAGACGAACATGAGGCATTCAATCTGATCAAACAAGAAATTATCAATGCTCCATCTTTAGCAACTCCAAATTTTTCCGATCCTTTTATTTTGTATGCATTTGCCTCGGATAGATAATATGCTGCAATACTCACTCAAGCGAATCAAGAAAAGGTGGAAGCCCCAATTGCTTTTTTCAGTTCCAATTTACAAGGAGCTGAGTTGAATTATTCAGATGTGGAGAAACAAGCTTATGCTATTTTTAAAGCAATTAAATATTTTAGACCTTTTTTACTCAAAACACATACCAAAATCATAGTACTGTTTCCAGCGATAAGAAATCTTCTAGTACAGAAGGATGTGGGTGAGAAAAGGGCCAATTGGGTTGCTGCCTTACAAGAATATGACATAGAAATCAAACCAGCAAGTATTGTAAAAGGTCAAGGCTTTTGTAAAATGCTGGCAGGAGCATCGCTAATGTCCTAAAATCCATCTGCAAAGGTACAAGTGTATGAGGTAGGACTAAACGATGTTGAGTCATTATACATTGATATTATTTATTATCTAAAGAATGGATATGCTCCTCCAAACCTCTATCATACCAAGAAGAGAGCCCTAAGGTTAAAATCCAAACAATATCAACTCGTGAATGACATTCTTTTTAGAATAAATTATGATTATGTTCTCCTTATATGTCTTGAGAAAGCTGAAGCTGAAAAAGTCTTGCAGGAACTCCACGATGGGCCAACAGGCGGACACTATGCGGGAGATGCAATTGCTCACAAAATTTTACGCGCAGGCTATTACTGGCCCACATTATTCAAATATGCACATAACTACGTAAGGAAATGTCAAGTCTATCAAACTGTTGCTGGGAGGCAAAAAAAACCATCTTTGGCATTGCAACCAATTATCATTGAAAAACCTTTCGATCAGTGGGGATTGGACGTAATAGGTGAGATCATTCCTCACTCTTCTAAACAACATAGATACATCCTTACAGCAACAGATTACTTTACTAAATGGGTAGAAGCAGTCCCACTCAAGATGGCTAATGCTGAAAATATCATCGAGTTCATAGATCAGTTCATAATCACCAGGTTTGGGTTGCCTTCTGCTTTAATGTTTGATAATGCATCATATTTTTCTGGTAATGCAATGACTGAATTTGCACTCAAAAGGGGTTTCAAACTTAAATACTCGGCCAATTATTACCCACAAGGGAATGGGTTAGTTGAATCTACAATTAAGAACTTAATCAGAATCATTAAGCGAACCATTGACCAAAATCATAAAAATTGGCATAAGTCTTTAATATATGCTTTATGGGCAGATCGAATAATGCAGAAAGCCTCTATCGGCACTTCTCCCTTTAATTTAGTTTATGGGAAAGAAGTAGTTCTTCCAGCACATCTGGCAATTCCCTCTTTAGCCTTGGTTCAATATATTGATGAAGCACCAACTTCTTCCCGACAACTAAGGCAGTTGGAATTGATTAAGCTAGAAGAACAACGAGAACGGGCTAAGATTACTCACGCTCATCATCAAGCATTGGTGAAAGCCTCTTTTGATTCCAATATGACATCCAGAAAAGATTTTCAGATGGGAGGTCTAGTTTTAAAATGGGACAAGACTCATGAGGAAAAGGGAAAACATACAAAATTTCAAAGAATGTGGCTTGGTCCTTTTCAAATCATAGAAGTCATAGGTCCGTCTACCTTCATGTTACAAGATTTAACAGGGAGAAGAGATTCTTTACCTGTTAATGGTCAGATTCTTAAGAAATATTTTCCGTAGAAGATCATTATTCTATTCTTGTAGAGTAGTTTTCTTTTTTTCTTTCCACAATAAAATCGGATGTAAATGGTTACATTTGAGATTCACAAAAAAGACACAAATTCTCTTCTAGATTTTGTTTTTTCACTTGTATAAATAGAATTATTTCTAAAAAATTAATCATTACTATTGAAAGATACAGTTAAAGACTATAAGCCTAGAAATGATATTAGTTTCAACTTTATAAATTTTGACAAAAAACACCTTTAGTTAGAAATTGTTTTATATCAGTCCAATGAAAGGTATCAATAGCAAAATGAATATTCTCTGTAGAAAGGCTCTTTCCAAAAACTCTATCATTGTTGTTCAGAGCTGTCTTAAGGAAAGAATGACTTCCTCCCCACATAGGAAACTACAATATTCAGAGAATGAACCAAAGATACACTTTAAATTAAAGAGTAAGAGGTCTCATCACGAGCCGACTTATCATGATCATAGATGTTATAGCTTGCTGACTTTGCCAAATACTGCATACCACAATAGGGCAATGACTCAAGATTGTTAAAATCAAAAGACAAGGGGTCGCATCATGAGCCAGCTTGTTCAACAAAGTTATAAATCAGTGAATGACTGTGTCATGAATTGGCTACCAAACCAAGACATTGTTCTTTAAGAATAGAAAGAAAATGAAAGCAAAAAGTGTGGAAATGGATTTTTCTTTGAAAAGTTGTAAATTTCTCTAAGTAGGATACAAGATCACTGCTGGATAATAGGTAACCTTGTCGAAGCTATAAACGCTTGCTGGCAGCAGAGGCTCTACCTATGACAAATGAGCATATTTAAAACCGATTTATAGAGAAGACTTCGTTTTTATCTTTATAAACCAAGTAATGACTGATGTAGATACAATTACTGGCTTGAGGAAGTAAATAATCAAAGTTGAGAAAAAGAAGAAACAAAATATCATTAATAGGCAAAAGCATAATGTACTTAGTCTTTCTATAGTAAAGTTTAATTTTCTGGAAAATTTTCTATTTTGGAAGTTTTGAAAATTCAAAAAAGCAGCAGAGATAACTGGTTCTTCCAAGTGAATCACCAATTGTTGTGGCCAGCAACAACCCCCCTTCTTATTTAGTGTTATTCCTAATACTAAATAAGTGGGGACCCTTAGTTAAAAATTTAAAAAATCAAAGTAGTGTTTAAATTTCCTTTTCGAATAAGCTTACCATCATAAGCTTAGGAAGACCCCCTTGAAAAATATAAAAAATCTAAGTTTTATGATAAGGTAAGACAAAATCTTTCCTTAGGAAATATCGCATCACAAAAAGATCACAAGGTACCACCTTACAAACCGAATTCCAACATTGCGAGATCGCGAAATGCGATAATAAACAAATATTTCATCGCATATATCAAACACAACTTACATCAAAACACTTTAATTTGCTGCTATGTAATGACGTCAATTGCAAATCGCATTTCGCAAAAAACAAGTTAACAAATATTGCCATATATCACGTTCTTGCGATCTACGATATTGCGATATTGCGATTTCGCGATACAGCGACAATGCGATAATGCGATGTCACGAGCGATAAACTCCACGATGTTATGATTCTGCGACGTTGTGATTCTGCGATATTGCAATCTGCGATATTATGAAGCAAATTGCAAAATCACTTCATCGCAGATCTTTTAGGCTCGTTATTCAAGAAAAGTATTTTCCATAAACTGACACCAGGTTATGCGCTTTAATGCTAATAAATGAATTAGTTGCCAGTTATTAATGGAATATGGTTTGTGCTTATCGAAAAATCATCTCACGTAAGGTGGTATTTTTTATGTGTCTTCTTCATTTAAAACTTTCCCATCACCCTTCCTTGTCATTATTTTCACTTCACCTGTGAATTGCAGGAACGGAGAACAGAGAACGATACAAAGCAATACGCAGGATAAAATGGGAAAGAAAAGAAAATATCCCAGCTCTGAAGAAAAAGAAATGGCACCCTTGTATACAGACACGGCCTATAACAGAGATGCAGGAATTGCTACGTGGGAAGGCATGTATAATCTGCTTGAAGAGGAGAATCCCAGAGTAATGGAAGTTGCTGCTACTGCGGGCTCAAATAGTTCTTCTGAGGCATCCGTCACAGAGCTAGCTTGCTCATTCTTACACCGGATAGCAGCAAGACCCAAAATTCTCCCATATACGGACATGGTGAAGTGGGTACTAGAGAGCGTTGATATCAGAGATAGACAGTTTAAGACTCAAGGTCAAGAGCTTACGGAATTATTATTTTCACAAAATTTGAACTTTATATCACCTAAAAGGAAAAAGCGCAAAAGGAAAAAAATGCATCAAGGAAACCCGGATCAAGAAACAGAGGCAGTTTCCGAAGTGCGATTAGCACCTAGTGCTAATCGCGGATCGCTGAGAAAAATTTCTCGAAAAGGAAAGCTTCTAATTTCCCAATTACCTGCAAGCCCCGAAAATTGCAAGGCAGCAAACAATATTATTGATTATGTAAATGAAAATTTGCACAGGGCAAATTTGATCACAGAGACCACTCCAGGATATTTACTTAACGTACAGCAACTACAGATAGATTGGAAGCAGAAAGCTCAAGAAAAGGCACAAGAAATCCAAGGGTTAACAAAGTTAAACTGGGATTATTACTGGGCATACTTCGTGAAGCCACATAGCCAGTGGATGACTCTTAAGTGCATCATCAATTCTGTCAAAAATATGGCACCAACTCTCGCCGATTCTATTTTCTCAGCTCAGCTAAAATCGGAATTCTTCTCAAAGAGATGCTGCATGCATGTGATTTTAAGGAGCAGATACAAAAGTAGTTTTAATTTTAGATTCAATTTTAGTTTTAATTTTGTTTTATTTTCCTGAAATAAGGATGGTCATTTAAACTACATCCTACATTTTTGTAATAATTTATTTTTAGATTTAGTTAGTAGTATTTAAGCCCTTCTCATGCATTTAGGGAAGGTTCCTGAAATTTGTCAAAAACTTATCCCTAGAACATGCACTTCTGTACCCTCTGAGGAGGTTTTGATGAATGAATGGAACATGAGTTATTGATGTTTGCATTTGATATCTGCTACTGATGTTGAACTTTTGTACTCTTAGTGGATATTAGATCAAGAAGAGATAAATCGTTATCGCTTGAAGCTCATGAGTAGGACAAGTTATAAATGGTATTTCTATCTCTTAACTATTTCTGCCCTTGTGTTAAAGTGATTTTCATGTTCAGTTATTTATATATTGATGTATGAATGCCTGAGTTATCATTTGGCACTTTTGTACAGTGATAGCTATTTATTTATGCTTGATGTATGAGTAGCTTATTATGCGATATATTTCTCACAACTGTTTTGTCTAACTTTTTATACGAAGTGGTTCATCCTTATTGAATTCTTTTCTCATAACAGTTGAATGATCTTTATTACCAGTTGTTATTTGAAATCATTTTAGATCACATAAAAGAAAGGTTATACCCCGGGTTAGTGTAGACTTAGATATTTTTGCTTATTAGAATACAATTTCCTTATTATTAGATTAGAATTAGAGTAGAAGTATTCCATTTAGAAATTGTTAGAAAAAGAAATATCAGTCCATCACACACACACATAAATTGGGAAACTGGTCCCATATCCCCAGTCAGACCCACTATACCAAACAGGAAAGGAGCTGCTAACCAAGGTCCAGACCAAGTGGGTATCCCCCTTATTGTAGACCCGATTTTCGGTTCTTCAATAGGGTCTCAGACAAGGAGATCAGCTTTCCCTCTTTCTCTTTGTGCTCATAATGGAAGGACTAGGCAGAGCAATAAAAAGTGCAAGTGTTGAAGGAAGAACCCAGGGACTGAAACTGACCATAAATGGAGATGATTCAACTCACTAACAATTTGTGGATGACACTATGATGTAGGGCATTCCCATGGTTAAGGAGTTAAATCTTTTAAAAAAATATTGAACGACTTTTCTATGGCTGCTGGTACAGAGTTAAGCCTTGACAAATAAAAAGTTTTCTTTTTTAACACTAACATTGCTATTCAAAGAAACCTCACTGGAATTCTAGGGTTTCAAAGGGATCAATTACCTTCTAAGTACCTTGGAATCCCTCTTACGGACAAACCTCTAAGTAGGGGAGTGTGGGAGCCGGTAATTAAAAAACTGCGGGATAGGATCAGGAAATTAACATGCAGATCTTTGAATTTGGCAGGGTGCCTTGTGCTTACAAAGGTTGTCCTGCAGGCCATACCCATTTTTATGATGTCAGCTCTTTTTGCCCCTAAAGGAGTTATACAACAAATCAGGAACATTCAAAGAGATTTTCTTTCAGGCAAAGGGGAAGAGAAAAATAAATGGGCTTTGGTGTCTTGGGACAAGATCTGCAAACCTAAGGCCCATGGTGGTTTGGGGCATCATGAATCTGAAACCCTTAGTAGAGTTTCGGGTGCTAAACATTGGTGGAAGTGGCTTAAGGAGTCAAAAACCCCTTGGACCAGGCTTTAGAAACCGAAATACGCAAATAATTGGCAGGAGAGGGATCATATTTGAATGTCTGGGCTTATCAAGGGCTCCCACATTTGGAATATGGCTTGGGAAAATAGAGCCATTTTCTAGCAGCATAGCTTCTAGGACATCCGAGCTGGGAACCTGGAAAGATTCTAGGAGGACAACTAGCAGCATGAACCAAATTTGTTTAGGGCAGAACTAATGGCTCTCAAGAATGACACTGACAACAAAGGCTTATGCATGGTAAGTGACTTCTAGGATCAAGAAAGGAACAATGGTAAATGGAGAATATGGAAGGATTTGGGCTATAGTGAAGAGAGCCCTTTGAAAGCTCAAGCAGACTCTATTGCTCGGGACTTGGAACAGAGGAATATTTTGGTATCATCATCGTCTGACCAACTGAGATGGGGAGGAAACAAAAAAGGTAACTTTAACCTCAAAGAAGCTAAATGAATATCCCTAGGGTTTGATTATCAAAACTTAGATAAGGTATGGAAGGAACTTTGGCAGCACCAGCATTGGATGAAAATAAAGTTGTTTATGTGGTTGGTTCAACAAAAGAAAATTCTAACTTGGGAAAATATTTTGAAAAGGGGTTTTTTTGGCTGATCCAAATGCCATCTATGTGGTTCACAAGAGGAGATGATGGAACACTTACTCAACCTCTACCCTTTTACCTCTTCCTTGTGGGATTGGGTGGCCTCAATCTTCAGGCAGACTGACAGGGACAGACTCAATATTACCAACACCTTGAAGAATTGGAGAAAAGACTTCTCAGGCAATGAAATCATCAACAAATCTTAGACTTTGGTTCGAGGCTTCTTAATCTGGGATTTTTGGAAAGAACACAATGGCAGGAATTTCAAAAATAAAACTGGCTCAACCAAGAAAATTATTGCACAAATATTAAGACATCTCAAAGACATTGTTGGAGCCCTTTTAGGAAGACCTCCTAAGGACCCTACTCTGACCCAGGACGCTCGTATACTGCTGCAGTTGGGTCTCATTTTGCTAGTTCCCCTAAGCATAAACAAGGGTGTGAGATAGATAAATGTTAGTAAACACATCTGGCAACCTCCTCCTCATGGTTTCTTGAAATTTAATATAGATGGAGCCTCTAAAGGTAACCCAAGGATGGTTGGTTTTGGAGTGGTCAATCAGAGATGAGCAGGGGTGCATTAAGGTTATCTTTCATAGTCATTTGGGGACTACCACTAATAACATGTCAAAGCTCATGGCCTTAGAGAAATTCCTGGAAATACTGGTCAAGTAAGATTTACATAATGCAATCATTGAAGCAGACTCTGAATTGATTATTAATGTGGTCAAGAAGATTTTTAATGGAAAATAACTAGGAAAAGTTTCAAAACATTGGTGGCTTTTGCAGGTCTTTCAACACATTCATACCCACCAACAAATCCTGAGAATGGTTAGCTTCATTCACGTGTGAAGGAAAGCCAACATGCTAGCTGATCGTCTGGTGAATGAAGGAGTGTTATGCAAAGAAAGTTACAGCAAGTATGCTTGGGATTCGACACCCTCCAAAAAATTTCATGAGGATTGTCAAACACAGGTGGCCAAATACATGGAGAACTTCTAGACTATCAGGAATGAACAAGAAAGAAGACACGTGGAAGCAAGAGTGAGTTAAGCAAAAGTCTTTCTTAACCGTTGATCCCTCAAAAATGCGTAAAATAGAGCTTTCTACAGGGAAGGGGCACGTGGTAAACAGCAGGCTTCTTAATAGGTCGCCAACCATAGATATTGATAGACTTCACCATCCTCTGGATATTGGGTGTGAAAGTGACCAAAGGTTAACTAATCAAGCTTTCCCAAAAATTTTAGATCAGCAATTCATAATCTTCATCAGGTCCATAAAAGAGGATAAAGACCATGCAATTTTCCAATCCAATATCATGGAGGACCGTCAGACCAACTAGGACCTAATCGTATGGATTTCGGGTTCTAAAAGTAATCAAAGGTTAAGTCTTAGACTGGACCTAAACATTTATAAAAAATGGTTCATAATCTTCATTGGGCCCGTGAACCATGTAAAAGGGGTGCTTGTTGCTGAGGCGATAGTGTTCGTGATCATAGGATCTTACAGGATCCAGATCGAAGGGACATCGGGTTTCAACATGGGAGGAGGTTAAGGCCAAGAACGGACCCGAAGTTTTATACATTGATAGTTTATTTAGCCTATTGACTCCGTAAAGCTAGTAAAGGTTGCGCATATCTCCGAAGCGATTTCTTTAAGTACCATTGGATCACGGGAGGTCTTATCGAATGGCCATCGGGTTGGATAATGGGTGGAGGTTTAGATGTAAGACTAAGGCATAAGGTTTCAGGTTTGTTTTGGGTTGTTTCGGGTTAATCTTCATCGAGTTAGCCTTTTTTGGTCTTTACACTTGTAGAGACATGTAATATATGTAATATTTCTTGTGGTTAATAGAAGGCTCCACCCTTACTTGACAAAAAAAAACCATTCAACCTCAATGGTCCCGCGCCACCGTCCAACGGAACCTGTCACTCCCCCATTTTAAAAACCCTGAACCATCTTCATTGTTCCTTTCACTCACTTATTCTGTATAATTCACAGGTTTTCTACAAAGAGACCAATTTCAAAACATTTTTTGAACCAAATCAAAATTGTCAGCATTCTATCTCCCCTCCCCTGAGAGCCTACAACTTGAAATTTGTTCCTGGTAAGCTTTTCCTTCCATCACGATTAATCGTTCACTGATCTAAATATTCCTCCAAAGAGCAATAACTAGGAGAACCACATTAATCCATTATTCCCACCGTCTATAGACTTAGACCATATTCCATTAGCTGATAGGGATTACAGGATCAGTGAGACACAGTGCGATTATGAATTTTTGGAGCTCTATTCTTGGCTAGATGATAAACATGTTGATAAAACAGATGAAACTAGACTCTAGGAGTCCAATCTTCCTCACTATATCTTCCCTCTGACCTTCCATGCCCCTGAATTCACCAGGAAATGCCAAACCTAGTATGTTCCCAACCAAAGAGCCATTATGACCCCATCTGGTGAGATCCTTTTTTCAATCACTGCCCAATCTATAAACCAGATGATGCTAGCTCCCCTAGTGGAAAACAATGCCCCATTTTCCTTAGAAGCCCTCACTGAACTCTATCAAAAGTTTGATTTTTCCATAAGATCCACAATTTTTTTTTATCTTCTTACCAAGAAATGCCCAATTTCCAAAGAAGAATCCTCCATACCCTTCCTCAATCTTCCCTGATCAAGAAAAACACATCATAACCATAATTTCCTACATTCTATATTATTATTCTGATCAGTGGGCAGATGAACCTGTTGGGTGCTAAAAGGTGTCTTTTAAAACTCCTAATTGCCTCACATTAATTATCAACTTGGGTAAGTCTTTTTATTCCAAGAGTGTACACAATATGTGCAAGCTATAATTCTAGAGAGTAATGCTTTAAAATAAGATTAAATTCAATATAAGAGTAAATGGATGCAATCATAAATCTCAAGCTTATAACTTTAAGGGAAATAATTCATCTAAGCATCATAACTCAATCTCAAACAAAACCATAATTCAATCTTAATCAACCAATTCGAATGATAATCAACCGAGAGCACCATAGCATTAACTAAGCTCTTTCATCTGGACTTAAATTACTGGATAGAAGAAAAGCATCTAATCAATAATGCTCTATTCTTTAATTAACCACAAATGATTCTTTAACTGATAACTAATTCAATCTGTGACATGAATAAATAAAACCAACTAGGATTGCGCATTAATGAAATGAATACCAGAAATCTGAATTAACGAAATAAATCAACTACGAAGTTATAAATCAGAATAAACTTGCAAGAAACAGAAAAAGTATAAAACAAGGAAGAGCAGTAAGATCCACCAAAGACCGGGCCCTAGCCACTAGTGAATACTGCTTAGCTACTTTAGAATATCCGAATGAACAACAATGCCAGTTATATATTAATCATCAAAGTCACTTGTCATTGCAATACGAACTCGTTCTTCAGAATCACGCTTCTGTAAATTAAAATTACAAGTGAAGTAAAAGACGAGAGATCCCTCTTTAGTTTTCCACTTTATAGTCAAAAGGAAAAAGATAAATGTGATCCCTCAGGATCAGGAGATCCTGAGGGATTCACAACTAAATGTTATCTTCAGACAATTCTTTCATTTTATGCTGATCTTCTTGATTTGTTCCTTGGTTCGACCGCATACGACGTGTCTCATTTCCCTTGATTAGCTTTTGTTGTTCCGAATTTGGAACAACAGTTGTTCGATCTATTTTTTTTCTACATAAAAAGCAATGAGAGTTAGTTTGGTCGGTCAAATCATATCAAGAGTAGTTTCATTCATTCCTTATCAAAATCCTATCAATATGTTAATATATCATGGAAAAAAATGGATAAGAAAAGAGGCAAAAGACTGTAATCAAGAGTAAATACATACTTATTGCAAGGCTCAACATACTCCCCTGCTTACCTTTTTCATGTACTCATGAAAAATGAATAGTTCCTATGTAATGTAGTTAAGGAGTAAGCTGGAAGAAAGGTTTCTTTATCATGCCTAAAACCATGATGTTGTGCCAGATTTGCAAAGGTTGTCTTTTCGTGTCCTTCAAGTAACTCATAGTCAGACTGATACCCTTTAGGAGGATACCAAATAATGGGACACCTAAATTGACATCCCAACTAGTAAGGCCCTTCCCTGAAGATAAGATTGCTATATGTGATTAACCGGCTCGCATCACCTTTGAAATTCCCATAATTAAATGGTTGTCTTTCCTTAACATTATTAGTCGAGATTTTCCATCTCATTTTGGATGCAATAAGGGGTATTTCCTGAATGGAGAGGAAATGTTGTTCCTTTTTGTAAAATTTCCTTATGTATGGGCCCTAAAATTTGAATCACGCCTTCTTGTGTCATCAACCTTTTAGGTTTAGCAAATAGTTGTAAAGGGTGAGTAGGCTCACTCCTTACCTAGAGATCCAACCCATGTTCCTATCTTTGGAACGAATTATAAGCCTTAAACCCCTTAAGTTGATTAACTGCAAAAGAGATAAAAACCTAGAATTGAATATCTCCAACAAAAGGAGTAGGATTCTCATCCACTTTTTCTTCTAATATGAAATTATGCAGATAAAATTCACAAAGAAGCCTTTGGACTTTTTCCCCATGTTCCTTACAGAAACTTATAAAATCTTCAGTTGTCTTTAATTCAATTGGCTTGCGAGCTCTTACGGCTTTAATCCTTAACAATAAGTATCGTTCTAATAAGAACAGGGCATAATTTGTGGTAGGAGACCTGCATGTCAAGACATCCAAATATAGCGAGAAAATGGTTTCTATTTGGTTCCTGACTCTGTCCATCTTGGTCTTCACCTTCTTCCGCTTTTCTTCTTCCTATCTAAATCTATCAAAAGTCCCATTCTCAGTTATGGTTAATTCCCTAAACTGCTTCTACAACTCCTAATATTTTTGCAAGGGAACTGTCTCCTGTTCACATCATTCTAAAGCATGTTGGGTTTGCATCAACTCTTCCTGTAGCTTTAGAATAATAGGGTCTTTTCTTGATAGGACATCCTTTCTTGCTCTTCTGTCTGAGTGCCTATGCTACGAGAGGATATTTCCTCGGTCTGTACTTCCTTATTGTGGGAGGACCAACCCTCCATCTGAACAGCTGTATCCACTAAGTCTGCGTGCAAATTTGCCTGGGTGGCTATTGTTTGAGTAGGAATGAGTTTGGTTTGGGTTTATGTTTCCCTAACCTTACATATTTCCATTTGCATAGTCATGGTGACTACCTCAGGAGTAGTGTTCTGGGCTTTGTCGCTTTCAATTCATTTAATATTCTAACATAGCCTTTTAACTGTCTTTTCAAGCTTTTGGTATTTTTGTCTCAACTTCATTAGTTTTTCTGTAGCTACTCGCCTCTTATGAGGAGCATCTTTTACACGAACGGTCTTGTTAATAGCTTTTGTATCTAAAGATTCTTGTTGTTTATCATGGTTGTGCTCTAATAGAACTGTGTCACCAGATTGGTTGTCGAATTCATGAATAACTTCTATGTCTGCATCCTTTTCCTGGTTTGTAGCCTCTGAAGAAGGCATAATTTCTGTATGCCCAGAATCCTCTGGGGATTGGGCTTCCATTAGGTTAGGATCAAGTGATCCTCCCGGCTGCATGTATGCATCCAAATTTTCCAAGACCTGGGCCATCCCTGTCTCAAAAACCTGCAAATTTTCATTTTGGTGGCTCATGGTTGATGTTTGAGGAGGCCCTTCTTCATTTTCTAGTTCATCATCAAAGTGTTGTGCCCGTTCTTGCTCTAAGTCTAGTCTATCCTCTTCCTCAGGTTCTTTCTCTGAATTGGCCTCTTCCTCGGGTTCTGATTCTAAATGACATCCTTGCCCTTGTTCGAGTTCTTCCTCTCACTTGGGCTTTGAATTATCCTTTTCTTCTGGTTCTAGCTCAGAATTGCATTGTTCCTCTGGTTCTGACTTAGAGTCGTGTATACTAACTAGTCTGGATGGCTCCGCAAGTTATTCGGCTCTATCCTGTGGATTTCCAAACATTCTCTGGGCTAGATTTAACCTTGCAGACCGCTTGTGCTTATGGGGATCAATGTTTGAGTGGGTAGTCCTTTTCCTTTTCGGAACAGGGCTCTGCTGGTTCATTTCCAAGATTGTGGAATTTTGGATTACAGGGTTTTGACTAATCTCTAGGGGTGTTATGAGACCATCCCAAGTTGAGTTTTTTTGAACAAGGTTATGGCTAACAATTAGTCTAATCAATCCATGGTGGATAACTACGGTTTCAGGGTGCCTAGCCCATCTTATTCTATCAGCGGTTTCATGTAGCAATGAATTCAAGAAAGATGGCAGATTAATAGTGAGCTTTAGTTTTAAAACAGCTAAGAGTTTGAGTTGTCGTGGTATTACCACGTCTCATCGTCTATCACAGGTAATGTACCTCTGGACAACACTTGCCAACTCACTCCATGGTTCTGCCAGAGAAGATGGTTGGATGCCCTTGCCTTTCCTGGTTAATTCCTTGCCTGCATCTCTGAAAATGACCACTGCGTCTTGCAACATTACGTGTTTTTTTTTTATATAGTTCCTTCCGTCGACAGCCTAGATACTTTAGCTATTACAACATCTAATACTGTAATTCTTCTACCTATCACGAGGGATTGCCCATTCTGCAGATGTTGTAGAAGCTCAGTAGTGATTTCCTCACTAGGGGGCTGAAATCCTATGAAATATGATATCGACCCTGTGCAGACCAGAATTTCCCTGCTCTGTCAAATACTTCCAGCACTAAGGGTTCTCGGCACACTGTCTTACCACCCATAATGCTTGAGTTCTTCCTATTATTGCAAAGTATTAGTGCAGTGGAGAAACACAGCAACAAACAACAACAGAGAGATAGAACAACAAGTAGTTGTAACAGCTAAGTTTTACGATGTTAAATGATATTTCTCAGAGAACTAATTAATTCAAGGACTATTATTTTGCCACATGACACGTGATCATGGAATACCATATCAACCTATGAAGTCCAATAAAACAACTACAACGCATGCGCGAGTGTAATGGAGGTCCCCTCCCTCCTTCAAGATGAGAGGTCGCCTACGACCGAATGGACGGGGAAATCTTATTCTGACGGCAATGTACAAGGGTGAAATATATGGTAGTAAATGAGACATAGTACATAAATTAATGAAAGGACTGTAAAAGGTATGCATATAATGAAGGCAAGGTGTGTAATGATGGTTGTTGATGAGAGATAAGATGCTTTGGTTGATGATAGGTTATGTGGTAAGGGAAAAGGATAGCAATATGCAAGAAAAAGATGCTTTGCTGATGGTATTCCAACTGAAAATTATATGATTGATTAAAAACATTAACTCATGCATAAAGGTTCAAGGTAGGGAGAAATTAGGGAAATAATCTCTCTGATAAAAAGAAAAGTAAGAAGAGGGTATTATAATCATTATTGATGTTGAAAATAGAACTTCAATACCATAATAAGAGCTTCTGTTGCTAGCAGGTGTCCATAGCCTCGACAGAGTTGCTTTTGAACCCATATGAGCCAGGATCCTCAATTTATAGTTGGAGAATTCTATTGTTTTTCCTACAGAAGAGATCATTGTGCTGGCATGGTAACAAGATGACCACATTGCCATTCACTGGGAAGTAGCAAAAGTGATCAGGCTGGCTCGTGATGAGACCTCCTGTTCCAAGGATATTTTAGCCATCCAATGGATCATAACCCTGGCATGGTGGCCATAGTGGGACTGTCACATTGCTACATCCTTATGAACATGGTAGGCTGGCTCTTAATGAGGCCCCACATCCTCCATCTGTAGGCAAAATTTTGTTGTTATTACACATTTTTATAATAAATAGAGGGAGGCTTAGTACTCCATAAGAGCAGGGATGGTGGAAGAAGTTGAACATGTCAATAGAAAAAAAATGTACCCATAATCTCATTTATAATAGACAGAGAGGATTATAACCAGGAGGGGTGGAACCAGCATGGTAAAGATGATCAATCAGTATCATATATAGCAGAAATCAATACAGTAAAGTAATATATAAATGATTGTCCCCCTCTTTAAAAAAAAAAAATTAATCTATCATCAAGAAGTTGTCTTGTTAAAGATCATAACGTTAAGGGTATTCACTTGCTTCAATAGAATCCATAATTCTTGTCCTCATAAAAGTATTGTACTTCATTCCATGAAAGGGAATTAGAAAAATGGGGCTGAGATGAGCTAGGAATAATCCCGCAAGTGTTGTTCAACATCAAAATAATGCAAGGAAAAGGTTGTTGTTTAGAAAACACACAACTTCAAGAAGTAAAAATGTTGTTCCAAAGATGGAACATCAAATGTTCAAAAGTGGGAACAACAAAACACGCTATGAGAAAAAGGTGATGTTAAAATGTTTGAACAACAACAACAAAAAGTGTTGTTCCAAAGTTGGAACAACAAACACGCAAAAATTGTTGTTCCAAAGTTGGAACAACAAAAATGAAAAAGTGTTGTTCCAAAGTGGGAACAACAAAAATCAAAAAGTGTTGTTCCAAAGTGGGAACAACAAAAACGAAAAAGTGTTGTTTCGAAGTGGTAACAACAAAAACGAAAAAGTGTTGTTCCAAAGTGGGAACATCAAAAATGAAAAAGTGTTGTTTTGAAGAGGGAACAACAAAACCGAAAAAAGCGTTGTTCCGAAGTCAGAACAGTGAAAACGAAAAAGTGTTGTTCCAAAGTGGGAACAACAAAAATGAAAAAGTGTTGTGCCAAAGTGGGAACAACAAAAACGAAAGAGTGTTGTTCGAAAATGGGAACAACAAAAACGAAAAAGTGTTGTTACAAAGTGGGAATAGAAAAAACGAAAAAGTGTTGTTCTGAAGTGGGAACAACAAAAATGAAAAAGTGTTGTTCCAAAGTGGGAACAACAAAAATGAAAAAGTGATGTTCCAAAGTGGGAACAATAAAAATGAAAAAGTGTTGTTCTAAAGTGGGAACAGTAGAAATAACAAAAGCGTTGTTCCAAAGTGGGAACAACAAAAACGAAAAACTGTTGTTCCAAAGTGGAAACAGCAAAAACTAAAAAGTGTTGTTCCGAAGTAGAAACAACGAAAACGAAAAAGTGATGTTCCGAAGTGGGAACAACAAAAACAAAAGAGTGTTGTTCCAGAGTGGGAACAACAAAAATGAAAAAGTGTTGTTCCAAAGTGGGAACAACAAAAACAAAAAAGTGATATTCCAAAGTGGGAACAACAAAAACGAAAAAGTGTTGTTTCAAAATGGGAACAACAAAAACGAAAAAGTGTTGTTCCAAAGTGGGAACAACAAAAAAAAAGAAGTGTTGTTCCAAAGTGGGAACAACAAAATATGAAAAAGTGTTGTTCCAAAGTGGGAACAACAAAATCGAAAAAGTGAAGTTTCAAAGTGGGAACAACAAAAATGAAAAAAGTGTTGTTCCAAAGTGGGAACAACAAAAATGAAAAAGTGTTGTTCCAAAGTTGGAACAGCAAATAAACAGAGAAAAAAACGCATAAAATCAAATCAACAATCATATTTACAGTTTTTACAAAAAGAAATAACTTTTTACAAAAATGAAGCGGTCAAAGGATTGCCTTCTGCAGCTAGAACTTGCATGGTGGAGTCCTTGCATATCTACGGATAAAAATATTCTCTTGTAAGTGGTTTTTGGTAGAGGTGCACCCGATGCCCATTTTCTTTAAAGGAAAAACCAGACCCATCAATGGTGGCCAATGTAAGAGTTCCATTGTCATGCACTTCCTTTATTTCATAGGGGCCTAACCACCTAGTCTGCAGTTTACTAGGGAAGTCTTGAGACCTGGAATCATAAAGAAGTGCCCAGTCGCTTTCATGAAATGTCTTTTTCTTAATCAGGGAATCCTGTCATTTGGCTCTTTATTGTTGAACGAGTGCAGTATGTTGTAGAGCCAATAACTGAATTTCATCTAATTAATTTATTTGTTGTAATCTATTAATTTGGGCTTCAATTAAATCCAGTCCCACTTCCTGAGCTATCCTTAGTGTTTTTATCTCAAATTCTATGGGGAAAATAGGTTCCTTACCAAATACCAACTGATATGGAGAGTGTCCAGTAGTTTTCCTCCAAGTTGTGCGATATGCCCACAAGGCCTCTGGCAGTCGAGTAGCCCAATCTCATTTGTGTGATGAGACTATCTTCATTAGAATAGCTTCAATTACTTTGTTGGTACTCTCCACCTACCCGTTCGCCTACGGGTGATACGTAGAGGTAATTCTGTGTATAATGTCATGATTCTTCAGTGTAGCAGTGATTTTGTGGCCTACAAATTGCGGCCCCCATCAGTAATTACTTCTCTGGGTAAGCCATATCGCAAAAAAAATTGAAAAGAAAATTAATAACTGTTTCCTCTGTTTCTCTTGGTAACGCTACTGCCTCCACCCATTTAGTCATGTATTCTATTACAACCAATATATATGATTTTTGATTGGATGATGGGTTGATTAGCTCGATGAATCTAACACCCATCGCTCAAAGGGTTCTATCACCAGCTGTGGATGCAAGGGAATCTCATCAGATTGGCTAGGGCGGCCCATCCTTTGGAAACTATCACATGCCTAGACAAATTTCTTAGCATCCTTAAAAATCGTGGGCCAGTAGTAGCCAATTTAAAAAAATTTATGTCTAGTTTTGCAGTCTCCAAAATGTCCATCACAAGGTCCATCATGGCAGGCTTTTAAGATATCATAAATTTTGTGTTCCATGATACACCTATGGATGTGCATATCAGCCCCTGTGTGAAAAAGGTATCCTCCGATCCTGGAGAACCAAGTGCTGCGCTGCACTATTAATTTCCTTTCTCTAGGTGTCAGATGTTTGGGCAGTTTTCCTACTGCTAAATAATTCACCACATCTGCGTACCATGGTGTTTTTACGGCCAAAGCAAATAGGTGTTCATCCGGGAACTGGTCTTCTACCGCCATTGCATCGTCTATTCTTGGCACTCGAGAGAAGAAGTCTGCCACAAGGTTTTCCCTCTCTGGTCGATCCTTTATAGATATGTTGAATTCCTGCAGAAGTAGTAACCAACGTGTCACTCTACCATTTGTAATGGGTTTATTAGCTAAGTATTTGATAGCAGAGTGATCAGTATACAGAACTATAGGGTATCTAGTTATATAGTGTTTGAATTTGTTAATAGCATAAATAACAGCTAGAAACTTTTGTTACTATGTAATTCAACTCAGCAAGAGTTAATTTTTTGCTAATGTGGTATATAGCGTAGGGTTTCTTGTCTTCTTCTTGGCCAAGAACTGCTCTAATGGTTGTATCTTACGCGTCTGATGAAATCTGGAATGATATATCCCAATTAGGCCCTCATAATACTGGTGCTGTTGATAGTAGCCATTTCAACTCTGTAAAGGCAATATCACATTTTTTAGTCCATATAAAATCAATATTTCCTATTAAGGCATATAATGGTGCAGAAATCTGTGAAAAGTTCTTTATAAATCTATGATAATATCCAGCAAATCCCAGAAAACTACGTACCTCTATTTGAGTGCAGGGAGTAGCTAATAAGAGGATTACCTATATTTTTGTTGGATCTACCTGAATTCCAGCTACTGAAATGAAATGACCCAAGATCAAGCCCTCTGTCATCATCATATGGAACTTCTCGTGGCTTAAGCATAGCCCAGTAGCAATACACTACTCCAGGACTTTCGCCAATGTCTGTAATTCCTGTTCGAAGTCATCTCCATAGGGTGTGAAATCGTCCATGTACACTTCCAATCCTTCATTTATCAAGTCTGCAAAAATACTGAGTATGGCTCTTTGGAATGAAGAAAGTGCATTGCACAATCCAAAAGGTAATACCCTGTAAGCAAACATTCCCCACGGGAGGTAAAAGTAGTTTTATCCGGGTCTTCATGGGCAATCTGAATTTGGTTGTAGCCACTGAAGCCATCCAGGAAAGAGAAGAATTTCTTCCCTTCCATTGTATCTAGGACCTTATCGATGCATGGAAGGGGAAAATGGTATTTTTGCGTTGCCTTGTTGAGCTCTCTGTAGTTGATGCATATCCTCCATTTCCCACTCTTTTTGGGGACCACAACTAATGGAGAAACCCATTTACTGTCAAATATAGGATAGATAAAATTCACATCTAATAGTTTTTGAAGTTCTTCTTTAACAATATGCTTTAGGTGAGGATTTAATCTATACGGAGGTTGTCGAATGGGTCTTGCATATTTTTCAGTGTAGATGTGGTGCATGCATAGCTGATGGTCAATCCCTTTCATGTCTGGGTAATCCCAAGTGAAAGCCCCTTTATATTTCGTAAGGACTTGAATAAGTTTCTGTTGCTAGTCATCACTCAGATTACTGTTAATGTTCAGGATCTTCCCTGGCTCGATTTCGATAGGTTTGCTATTATAGACAGTGGTTGTTGGTATTGGTTGGTCATTGATATCTCTCAGGGAATATTCTTCAATTTCATTGTCAAGGACTACTTTAATCATGTGACATTTAAAACTAGACAATGTAGCAGGGTGATTGATAAAAGTATTAATGACATCGTCTTCTATTTGGTTTTTAAATTCAAGGGCATCTGCCACAGTCAATGGTGACCGAATATTTTCTGTTAAATATGTTACAGGTTTCTTCCTAGTTTTTACAATGGTTAGGCTTGGCTGAGCAGGAGGATATCACACTAGATTCTTCACATCATTCCCTCTGGTTATGGTCATACTGCCTTTCCGACAGTTGATATAAGCATCAGTAGTTGCTAGCTAAGTCCTTCCTAATATAAAGGGATGTCCATCTAGCCAGTTCCTAGGGTTAATAATCAAAAAATCTATTGGATATTCCCAAGTGTCTATAGAAACCATCACATCTGGTAATGTTCCTTCTGGCTTAATGGCTGAGTGGTCAGCAACTTCCAGCAAGGTAGTTGTTGGTTCCAAGGTTGTGATGCCAAGCATTTCACAAGTTGTTTTTGTGAGAATGTTAATGGCTGCCCCTAAATCAACTAAAGCATTGGGAAAAGAGCAGTCATTTATCTGTACTATGATAATGGGGTTTCCTGGGTCTTCATATTTTACAGGTGTCTCTTTGCCTAGTAATAAATCAGACAAAGTCCTGACAACATGGATAGTTGGGGTTATTTTTGTTTTCCTCACAGACTTCTTTATACACAGTTCTTTTATAGTTTTGGCATATATTGGAATGTCTTGAATAGCCTAGAGGAGGGGTATTTTTATATAGATATTCTTGAGTTTACCTAGAAGATCAAAGTTGGGATTCAATTGGGCACGATATCATCAATCTTTATGGGAATGGGGGGGAGTTAGTTATGATCTATTCGGGATTTTTCTGCCTAACTATATCTTCGCCTTGTTTTTTTGGTTGATCATCTATAGTCAAAGGCTTATTTGGGTGCTGTTCTTTAGGTTCCAGATTTTTATCCTCATCTGGAGCGATTACGTGTCCAGATCTTAACATGAGTTCATTACACTCTCTCAACTTAGTTTCAGGGTCTAGACCCTCAATGATTAGTACTGACTGGATTGGTCTTTTGTTAGGATTTGGGTTGGGTTGAGTTGGGAGTTGTAGTCATATATTAGATTGAGCATTATGCTGCAGCGTGTAAGGTTTTGGTAAAGTTGGTTGAGATAGAGGAACTATCACCATAGTCTGGTTTGTGGATCTTTGCCAATTTGATTGCCAGTTCTGATTTTGTGAGGTGGAAGGGGACCATTGAGATGAATAGGGGTTGTTTTGCTAGAATGGTGGAGGGTAAGAGGGATTTGGCCAATTATTGTTTGGATTTGACTAGTTGGGCCATGGTGGCATAGAAAATGCTTGAAGTGGCCAAGTAGAAAAATGTGGCTGGTTCTGCCATGCTGCCCCTAAATATTGTTGAGAATTATATTGCAAGGGAGGAAAGAATGAAGATGGATCAGTAGGCATACCTGTCTGACGTGCTTGCCATTGACGATGTTGGTTCAACAGATATACTAGTTCCACTTCTTCTTCCACTTCGTTGAAGACTGCTTTTAATCTTGGGAGCGATGGGAAACTTTCTGTGTCATGCTTCTTAGTGCATATGGCACATGTTTGTATCATATATAGCAGGCATTCTTTATGACTGTGTTTCCTTCTGCAACGGGGACAGAAAGTATCCAGGTTCTGTTCTGCTTCGGCCTGCTTTAGTTTAGCTTGCATGATATCCAATTGTGTCGTTAGGGTCCCCAGGATATATGTCTTGAAATCTTCCAATAGATTACTGATTTCGACTCTTGTAATGCTTCCTCCTTAGGCTTTGCTGTCTCTGGTGATTGCATTGCGTCCGGCTGGTTTCAGCCTTGTACTACCCCTAGAGCACCTGATGCACAACTCTATAATATTATCATAATGTTCTTGATAAACATCGCCCTTACCCATTATATTCAGTGTTTCTACCCATTGGTCTTTCATACCTTTAATCATTGTGGTTTTTAGAACATTATCAGGTAGATTTGAATAAGGAGATCTTTGCAGATTATAATGGAAATTCTCCACATATTCTTCCAGAGTCTCATTAGGCTTAGCTATCATTTGAAAGATTTCAACTTTTAGTTCTCTATTCCGGTAATAATCTTGGTATTTTTTAAGGAAGGATGTTTTCATCTGTTCCTAGTCATTGATGGTACCTCCACCAAGTCCCATCAACCAACGCAAGGCTACTCCCTTCAGAGTAGAGGGGAACAGTTTCAACTTCTGGGGGTCGGTGGTGTAATCGTAACCCCCACGTAGGACATCGAATTTGAAAAGGAATGCATCAAGATCTTTTGAAGTTAGCCCATGAAAGGTAGGAATATTTTGTAATGGGATAGCTTTCATGGGAGCATTGACAGCTGTGTCCACAATAGGGTATTGTAATGTAGAGGTTTGGGGCTATCGCTAATTATTGGCCATTTCGTAAAAAATATGCCAGTATCCTTCAAGGATCTCTGGAGCTCGAGAGTTGTTCCTAGGATGTCTGGAAGAGGCTGGAATGATTCTAATAGCGATACCTTGATCCAAAACACTAGGTATCCTCTGTTCAATCACTACTTTAGGAGATCTAGGTTTTGATGATTTAATTTCAAGATTACCTGTTTCTCCTTCTCCTTCACGAAGGTTGCAAGAATTCCCTTCTTGTGAAGGGTGTGGTTGTGGATTTTCAATATCTTGAAAACATTGTTCAGACCCTTCAATCTTACTATGAATCTGAGCATTAGCTACAGATGGTGATCATGTCACCTGAAGGGAAATAATAGGATGTCTGGTAGCAATAGTTCAGGTTCCTACTGATGACTGAGACTCAAATTTTCTTATGATTTCATCAATAAAGGTTGATCATCCAAGGGTCACCAATACCTTAGATTTCTCAGGTTTGGGGGAGGAATTATATCTTTTTTTGGTCTTTTCTTCTTAGTCATTCATACAAAAATACAAACGTTCATTTCTATTTAAAATTCCTATGTAATTCTGCTACAAAGTGGGCGAAGGAGCAAGCATTTTACTTGTTCGTTACGCAGGTTCTTACCTTTCGTTTTTAATACCTAATTCTCTCTCAGCAAACAAACATCAAACATACATCACTCTTTGTAAAATGGAAACACTCTCCCTGGCAACAGCGCCAAAATGTTGGGTGCTAAAAGGTGTCTTTTAAAACTCCTAATTGCCTCACATTAATTATCAACCTGGGTAAGTCTTTTTATTCCAAGAGTGTGCACAACATGTGCAATCTATAATTCAATAGAGTAATGCTTTAAAATAAGTAATTAAATTCAATACAAGAGTAAATGGATGCAATAATAAATTTCAATCTTGTAACTTTAAGGGAAATAATTCATCCAAGCATCATAACTCAATCTCAAACAAAACCATAATTCAATCTTAATCAACCAATTCGAATGATAATCAACCGAGAGCACTGTAGCATTAACTGAGCTCTTTCAGCTGGACTTAAACTATTGGATAGAAGGAAAGCATTTAATCAATAATGCTCTATTCTTTAATTAACCAGAAATGATTCTTTAACTGATAACTAATTCAATCCACGACATGAATAAATAAAACCAACTAGGATTTCATATTAATGAAATGAATACCAGAAACTCGAATTAACGAAAATAAATCAACTGCAAAGCTGTAAAATAGAAGAAACTTGCAGGAAAAGGAAAAGGTATAAAACAAGGAACAGTAGTAAGATCCACCAGAGACCGGGCCCTAGCCACCAGCAAATACTGCTTAGCCACTTCAGAATATCTGAATGAACAACAACACAAGTTATATATTAATCATCAAAGTCACCTGTCATTACAATACAATCAGATTCTTCAAAATCACGCTTCTATAAATTAAAATTACAATTGAAGTAAAAGACGAGAGATCCCTCTTCATTTTTCCCCTTTATAGTCAAAAGGAAAAAGATAAATGTGATCCCTCGAGATCAGGAGATCATGAAGGATTCACAACTAAGTGCTATCCTCAAACAATTCTTTCATCTTGCACTGATCTTCTTGATTCATTCCTTGGTTTGACCACACACGACGCGTCTCGTTTCCCTTGATTAGGGTTTGCTGTTTTGACTTTGGAATAACAGTTGTTCCATCTATTGTTTTTCTACATAAAAAACAATGAGAGTTAGTTTGGTCAGTCAAATCATATCAAGAGAATTTTCATTCATTCCTTATCAAAATCCTATCAATATGTTATTATATCATGGCAAAAAATGGATAAGAAAAGAGGAAAAAGATAGTAATAAAGAGTAAATATATACCTATAGCAAGGCTCAACAGAACCCATTCTAGGCTTCCTTTCCATCTTTTCCCAAGATTTAAAACCATCGATTTTTTTTTAATTGTAGTCAATTCCTGGCTAATAATATCCATGACTAGTTTCTTAAATTTCCAACAGAACAAGTGTTTAAGTAAAATTCAATTTTGGTTTATATGTTTCTATATTATCAAGCAAACAGGTTTAGTTTTTCCATGCAAAAGCTAGATGAGGAGGGAAACCAGCAGCATGTAATATTTTGGACTTCTTTAGTGATGAAAGAGAAGCAACAATTCTCCTATAAACATTTAATTGAAGAGTTTGTTCAACCAGCTATGAATATCCTAAACAACTCAGCACAACCCAGAATCAGTGAAGACATCAAAAGGATTCTACATTTGACAAATCAGGCCAGGACTAGAGACTGGCATTTATACCAGAATTATACAGAAATCATAGTTTATGGATGTGAGCTAGCACCATACAGACTCCAAAAATACCGCCCTGTGAGGATTTTTCCCCTTGAATACATCAGACAGATGCTAAATTCAAATGATATTCACTTTGTGGTGGCAAATAAGAAGTCCCAGCTTCAAATAAAGACATAGGTGGGCCCTTTCATATGCAACACCAAGTCAGCAGGAGAAGAAGAAAATAAGATCATTAAAGAGATGAAATTCAGCTTGAGTTTCACATGGTCTTATGACCCTTGGGGTATCATTTCTAAGCTGAGAGTAAAAACAAAACTACTCCATATATCCATACCCCAAGGAATGAGATAGAGAAATATGTGAACCAATCAGAATGGGCGGATAATACATTACAAGAAGCTGAGGAGCAATTGTTTTCTACTTCAAATTTACAGACTCCCAATCCTCAAGAGAAAAAAAGTAAAAGACAGAGAGAAGAGGGATGATCATCAACAACAGGTAGTGAGACCAAGGGTTTTAGAATCAGTTACATGAAAAGAGCTAAGATGACTCCTAGGAAAGATGCAGAAAAGGAGATAGAAGATCAAGCTACCATCACAATTGGAGAAACACCACCTACAAGCAGAAAGTTTGTTACATTTCCTACTGGACCTTAAATATCACATGGTCAAAAAGAAACTGAGTTATCTTCGGAAGATGTCCAAGGAGAAAAGGAAAAAAGTATTTTTGACAAGTACCGAGAGATCAAACTTAAGAATGAAATTCTTAAGAACAACACCTACACTCTGTTTTGGAAGTAAACTTTCATTTCAGATAGAAGACTTTTGTGAGTTTTTTATACAAAACAAGGAAAAATGCAGATGACCTTCCTTGAGGCTCAAATTCCACATCCTAAGACACCAGTAGACTATAAGAGCACATCGTTCGAATTCAACACCAAAGATATGTTGGAAATAATACTGATGGGGGGGGTGAATTAGTATTATCAGAACAATAATTTTATTTCCCAAATAGATTTATATACGCTACTTCAGTGAAGTGAACTAGTGTGTACACGTGACTGTGCTTAAAGAAACCAACTTATATGTAGAGAAATTGTGATTTAGACAGTTTACATTTGTTGAGCTTAAACCAGTATATCAAAGATTTATTAGACAATGCAGTAAAAGCATAATAAAGCATCACACATAAGCAACACACATGAACACCAAGATTTAAGGTGGAAACCCAATGTGGGTAAAAACCACCTGTTGTTTTCGTCTCTGTCTTCTTTTAATAATAAGAAAATATGTTTACAATCTTGTACTGGTGCAGACTCATACCAGTACATAGGCTTCCACCTACAGAAGGTTACAACCTTCTCTCATTTTCCAGCTTCTACTGGAAGGGAGCTACAACCCCCTAGCTCTTGTACTAGCTAATATGTTTACTAGTACATCGGTGCTAGCCTACAGAAAACGTCACTCTTCCACCAAGGACCATGTTTCATAAATTTTCAAACTGGATGCTCCTAGTACACAACAATACACATGAAGGCCTCATTTCATCCAATTTTCATACTGGACCCATAAAAGCTTTTAAACTTAAACTGCATCAACCAATATTCAGTTAATCTAAACAATCAGGTCACTGACACCAGAACACTGTGTTGTACACAGAACTCTGCATCATCATCCAGGACCAGCTATAACATTAAAAATCATGCATTACAGTGTATACACTACTTGGTTGAACCTAACCTGCGTGTATACGCTACTTCCTTTAACCCAAACTCCATATATCTCTAAAGATATTGAATCATAAACTTCTGAACCATAGACTATACCAATCAATGACACTCTGAAGATCTACTATCATATTATAGAGTTCAAAATAGATATCAACAAGGATTACCCTTCCTTCTTAATTAATCAATCAATCAGACTCAATTTCCTTATACAATGGTTCTATGTTCAGATCTAAGAGGACTTCATTGACAAACAGCTGTAAAACAACAAAATTTAATCAGATAGATCAGTCAAATCTACACATAAGATTTTCTTTTTGTATATGCTACTTGAAAGAGTCGAACCTGCGTGTACAAGTGCTTTGGCCTAGACAAACTTGCGTACAGATCTGCAAATTTTGACTCAGAACTTAGCTGCAATTTTAGACTTTAGACAAATCGAGATCATGATATATAACAAGTAGAACTAGCACAAAACATCATATCTGGTCTGAACCAATATCAGATCATTCAAGAATAAGTCATTTCAAGTCTCTTGATTCCTGATCCAATGTTGAACTCAAGGTGCACATGAAAATTTTAGATCCAGTCCCAAACATAACCCTGCAACATAATATATACTTCAGATAGAAGTATTACTTAGAATCTTATTGCTTGCACGCCTTGGCCTAATGATCTTCTCCTCCTTATATACTCTTAGTCCTTTCTCAGTACCTTGGACCAAAACCACTTAGGACCAATACCTTGGACCCATTACCTAGGGTCAATACCTTGGACCAAATGCCTCAGACTAATTGCCTTGGACTAGAATACCTTGGATCAAATACCTTGGACCAAAAACTTGATTTTCCAACATGTACAGACTTTTCTTCTTGTGAAAGTGCATGTATACATTACACGCTACTTTTGTTATGCGCCTTGGACAAAGTGAACTAGCGTATACCTCTCTTTCTTCATTCTTGGGAGTCTAATTTGTAATTTTGTTGCACTGTGAACTTTCATCTGAGTGAGTTGCCACCAAGGACAACATTTGTATCATAATGCCAACAATCTCCCCCTTTGGACTTGATGGCAACAACAACACCAAGACACAACAACAAGACACTCTCCCCCTTTGACATCAGGGGCAAAGGGCGGACCAAGATATTTTCTCCCCTATGTTGTTCATGCTCCCCCTGAGTACATGTTGACTTATCTGATTGAGCTCCCCTTTGTACATGCTGAGATGCACTGAAACCGTCTATGCTCCCCCTGAGCACAAGTAGAGTCTGCAAAAATATTATCCATAAGAACCAGCATGACTCTATAACTTAACTATGTGAATATGACCTTCCTATCACCAATGACTCATACATACATCCATCTCCCAACCAAGTGGGGATATACCAAATATTTATACATGACAGAAATATATTTACATCATCCATGCCATGCAAGGTGGGGATACAAATTACATCATTTGTCCAATAGGATTCATTCAAATGTATGAGAAGACTTATCACACCCTAGACTTTTACATGACTTAAGCAACAAAATGGTATAAATATTTGAAGCCATAGCTGGACTCAGCAACAATAATGCCAACAATGCTGAATGTACATGAAGGCTAATGCTCCCCCTAAACCTGTGCTACTTGTGCATTGCTAACAAGTCAATTATCAAGGCATCTTTGTCAGTCAGATAAAAATTAATGAACAAAGCATATCGATAGACAGTAATCATAAATATCTAACAGAGCACCCATATCCGAGCCTGCACCACTGTTTTCCTGTCTGACAAACATATACGCTACTTGACCCTCAGAAACCCGTGTGTGTATGCGACTATACTTCATGAAACACACGTATAATAACCTTTCTCTGAAAATTTTGGTTTTAATAGCAGGATGATGCAACAACTACTCCCAGCTTTTGTCTGAGATATTCAAATGTCTCTCTAGGCAGTGGTTTAGTGAATATATCAGCAACATGTTCTTTGGAGGGAACATACTCCAATTTTACCTTTTGTTCAAGCACTTGTTCACGTAGAAAATGGTACTTAATGGGTATGTGCTTGGTCTTGGAGTGCATCACTAGATTCTTTGAAATACTGATGGCACTTGTATTATCACATAGAATGGAGATAGGTGGAGTACATGTGATTTGAATGTCTTGCAAAGTTTGCATCACCCAAAGTAGTTGTGTGCAGCAAGATGCAACAGCCACATATTATGCTTCAGCTGTAGATAAAGCAATTGAACTTTGTTTCTTGCTGAACCAAGACACTAACCTGGAACCCATATAGAAGGCACCACCACTAGTTCTTTTTCTATCATCAACACTTTCTGCCCAATCTGCTTCTGTATATGCATGAAGAGTAAGATCTTCATCTCTAGGATACCATAAACCAAAGTCCTGAGTTCCTTGAAGATATTTGAAAATTATTTTGGCTACCTGAAGGTGTGATTCCTTTGGATTTGCTTGGAATCTTCCAACTATTCCTACTACATGCATGATGTTAGGTCGAGTACCTATTAGATAAACCAGACTGCCAATCATGGATCCGTAGGTAGGTTGATGTACTACTGTTGATTCATCATTTGAGCTGAGACTGCATCCTAAGAAAATTGGGGTACATACAGGTTTAGAATCTTCCATTCCGTACCTTTTCAAGATCTGTTTGAGATATTTGGTTTGTGAAAGAGAAATACCATCTTTATTTTGTTGAACTTGTAGACCAAGAAAATAGGTAAGTTCACCAAGCAAGGACATTTCAAATTCTTGCTGCATTACTGAAGCAAAATTTCGACTTATGGATTCTTCATTGCTATAAAAAATGATATCATCAACATAAACAATAATAATTAGCAATTTATCGGTTTCAATATTTGTATATAGATTGCTATCTGCTGAACCTTTTGTAAAACCTTGTTGATGTAGATATTTGTCAAGGCAGTAATACCAAGGCCTTGGAGCCTGTTTCAGAGCATAGAGGGCCTTTTTCAGTCTACATACAAGTTTTGCATCATTTCCAAGAATTAATCCTTCTAGCTATTCAATATAAACTTCTTCTTCTAAATCTCTATTCAGGAAGGCTGATTTTACATCCATTTGGTATACTTTGAATTTCTGAAAGCTAGAAAGAGCAAGAAAAATCCTTATGGCTTCCAGTCTGGAAATAGGTGCAAAATTTTCTTCAAAATCTATACCTTCTTGTTGAGAATACCTTTTACAAACAAGTCTGGCCTTATTTCTAATAACTTCTCCATTTTCATTCAGCTTGTTTTTGAAAATCCATTTAGTTCCTATAATATTTTTATCATGAGGTCTAGGAACTAATTCCCAAGTATCGTTTTTTCAATTTGCTCAAGTTCTTTATCCATGTCCTTGACCCAACATTTCATCTTTGCATGCTTCTTTTACATTTTGAGGTTCGGTGGAGGATAGTAATTCTAGATAGCTTGAGGTCCCTGTAATAGTTCTTCTTGTCTATGCACCTGCCTCTGTTTCCCCTAAAATAGAGTTTCTAGATGATTTTTTTGAACATACCTGGACAAAGTCTTTTCTTCTACCATTATCTCTTCTTCTAGTGCTTTATTGGTTTCTTCTTCAATATGATTTTGATTTGATGTGGGGAAATAATCCCCATCTTCTTCATTGTCATAATCTTTTGTTGATTTTATCTATTTTAGATTTTCGCATGCTTCATCAACTACAACATCGATGCTTTCAACAATTTTTCCAAGTCTTTGATTATAACATTTATATCCTCTACTTCTGGAAGAGTAACCAAGAAGAATACCTTCATCTACTCTGGGTTCAAACTTACCAAGTTTTTCATCAGTCCTTTTGATATAACATTTTCTTCAAAAAACTTTAAAGTATTTTACAGTAGGAGTCTTACCATACCAAAGTTCATGTGGAGTTTTAGTGCTGCTTACCCGAACATTTGCTTGGTTGAGAATAGTTATGGCAGCGAATGCAGCTTCACCCCAGAAGGTTGCAGGAGTTCCAGATTCATCTAGCATAGCTCGAGCCATTTGTTGAATTGTTCTGTTCATTCTTTCAACCACACCATTTTGCTGAGGAGTCCTTGTGGTGGAGAATTTCCTTTTTATTCCATGTTGTTCACAAAAGTCAAAGAATTCATCTGAGGTAAATTTCCCTCCTCGATCAAATCTGAGGCATTTGATTTTTCGATCTAATTCATTTTCAACCAAAGATTTGAAGGATTGGAACTTTTCAAAAGCTTCATCTTTATGCTTTAGAAGACCTATCCAACACATTTTGGAAAAGTCATCAATGAACAAAATAATTATTCTTCTCCACGAGGTGAATTTTTCCTTGATGGTCCACATAAATTAGTATGGACAAGTACAAGAGGCTTACTAGCTGACCCTTCCTTTTCCATGAAGTGAACTATGGTTTGCTTGCTGATTTGACATGGTTTGCATATTATATTTTCTAGGATGCTGATATCTGGAAGATCATGAACAACCTTGAATCTGCATGCTTTTCTTATTTGAGAAAAGCTTAGATGTCCCAATCTTCTATGCCACAACCAGTTTTCATCATTTTTTCTTAGATAGCATTGTTGTTGTCCTCCCTTGAGTATGTATAATTTTTTTGGAGTTCTTGTACCTTTGATCACGATCTCTCCTATATCAAGCTTGTTAGTGTCAGTCTTGTCATACTGCCATCAGTGATCATAATTTTCTCTTTTGCATTTGCATAATAGGAGTCCCATACTGTAAATTTTCATCACTCCATTACGTCATGGATCCACTGATGGTTGAGGTCACTTCAGTTTTCCCTCATGAAATATACTTGTTGATCCTTTTTTCTATAGTCTTTAATCATGATTCATTTTCATTCTACAGTTTATTTCATTAGGTCATAGGGTTTGGTATCATTAGGTTTTAGGGTTCCACCATAGTCAAATTTGATGATGAAAATGCCAATAAAGATCAGCAAGGACATGAGGATGCCAAATAAACTCAAGCATAGTATCTGGAAAGTCAAAAGTTATTAGTTTTAAAGCTTAGTGTAATTTTCACCTCAAAACATGTTTTGAGGTGAAAATAGAGTATTTTGTTTTTATTGTCATTTCTTATGTAATTTCATGTTCCTATATGTAATATTGATTCCCAGCTTCTAAGCATGAATCCATACTTCCTAGCTACAAACAGTGAAAAAAATCAAGTCAGCATGAGCTAATCCACCTGCAAAAGAAAAAGTGAAACAAGAATTAAAAACAAGGTTTTCAAAAAGGCAAAGAACATTGGAAAAGTGGGTTTTCAAAAAGTAAAAATCAAAATGGTGCCCATATATAAACCCTCTCATCCTAATTTTATTTCATTATGTCATCTTGCAAGTCAAAGAAGCCAAAGGAGAGAAGAAAGAACCAATTTTCAAGTGGTTTTGAGTAGAACAGAGGCAGCGTTGTGCGTAGGCAACTGGCGCTACGCTCCTGGAAGATTTTGCTCGGTGCTGCATGTAGGCAGTTTTATTCATGTGTTAATTTGAATGAGGGCTGCCCATAGGAGCTAGCGTTGCACTTCTGGGCAAGTGCATTGCACATAGGGCAGCAAGCAACCAAAATGCTCCAAACTTAAAATTTTCTCCTAATTTCCTCCAAATTCTCCTTTTACAAGTACTCTCACTTCATTCAAGGATTGGCTTGCACATTTCAAGTTTTAGACAATTTTTTCACACCCTATATCAAACCCTAGTTTTTCACTATAAACCCTGATAATTTTGTTTTTCCCATTGCCTATGCTTGATAACTAAAACTCCTTACCCATCTTTCTCTTTCCCCCTCATCTACATTCCACCATCTATCCCTCATTCCCTAAACCCTCCCCTCACTCTCATGGTTTTTCCATAACTACCTAAATTCACTCGAACTTATTCCTACAAACCCTAGAGTATCCCATTCAGTCCCATTTGCATTGTCTAAACTTTATGCAATTAAGAAGCTGGTTAAACATGGAAAGAGGTGACTATGACTATGATGAGGAAATACAACAAGTGATAGTTCAGTTGAGAGAAGCAGGCAACATAGAAAGCCTCATAAGGGAGGTAAAATTACTAGAGAAGAGCCAACTGACCTAAGAGAACTACATGCCTCTCCATTAGCAATTTCATGTTTTAGACACCTTGGATGTTATGAGTTCTGTGAACTAGTGGAGAGAGAGTTCAGTTTCATCATGAATTGGCTAGAATCTTTGTAGCCCACCCCCACAACAATGAAGTGACTCTTGTTGGGGTGACTTTCACAGTGTCACCATCTATTATTTCAGAGGCCACCAGGATTCGTGATGTTGTTGAGAAATGGTATAAGGCTCAGGACCTTGATGAGAATTATTATGAGCCTTACATTAAGCCTCAGTAAAAAATTCAAGTGAAGATGCTTTTCCCCTTCAAATGTTTGGACAACAGGTATGTCCCCTTGATGAGGATTATCATCAAATATTTCACTTGTGAGGGAAGATTTTCTAGGTTGTATACTTACCATATCAGGCCCCTCATGCACTTTACAAGGTTGAAGATGTTGAACCTCCCCTACTTTTTATTTATAAACATTGATAAGATGGCTTACATTGTGCAGAAGAAGCCATATCCTTAGAAAATGAACAACATATATCATTATTCCTTAATCAAGATTATTGTTCTTCACTATCTCAATCTTTTAATATCCTTTGGGAGACTTTCATTGCTCATGACATGTTCACAGCACCTCAGGTTCCTCCATCCATGGTGCAAGAAATAGGTGGGCCCTCTACTCATGTGAAAACAAGAGAGGAACACAAAAGACAAAAACTGTTGAGGTGTCGATATTCTTGACATATCAGAGAGGTACAAGGAAGTTATTTGTAGCTTCTAGGCAAGTGTTTGCTCCAAAGATGTGGAAGGGACCTTGCCTTCTTCATCAATTCACAGGAAAATGGTATATCCACAGGGTGTGGAAGGGCTTTTCCTTCTACATCAAAAAAACAGGTATAGGTTGAGCAGTTGAACAAAGGGAAGGAAAAGGTGCAGGAGGATGACTTGGATGATGAGCAAGAAAGGGAGTTTGAGTTGGAAGAACATGATGAGCCCGAGCAGAATGACACTGAGGTTATTGATTTAGAGGCTGAAGAGAGAGAATCTGTTAAAGACGTCATCATTCAGGAGAGGGAAGCTCAGGTACAAGCCTTGATGGATAGCTTAGAGAGAGCCAAGTTTGTCATCACATACTTGGAACAGGAGAATAAACAATTAAGTGATAAACAGGTCCTCATGGAGCTTGAACTACTGAAAGCAAAGAGGCAAAGTGACAAAGAGGCTCATGTCACTTTGACTCCTATCAAGCAAGCAATTGAAAATGATAGGGAGACTTGGCTTGAAAGAGTCAACCTATATCTTAAAGGGCTCAATGAGAAGGCGAACAGGGACAAGAAAATGCTTAGACACATTGCATACCATTACATGGCTCGCAATAAAATTTGTAACATGAGGATCATAAAGTTGAAGGCTAGGTTAAGGAGGGCTTTAGAAGGCAAAAAGGACGAGGATAGATTAAAGATGTTGGCTGAAGCCTCCTTGGCTAATCAAAGCAGTTGATGGTGGTACCTCATACCAATTTTGGGTAGTTTTTGAGGAAATTTTGTCATTTTTGAATTTTGGAAATTCAATACACAGAAATCTGCCCTTTTTCTAGGGGCACCCAGTGGACCAATGGATTGCATTTTTGGATTCAAGTTATCAAGGACATGCACCCTAGAAATTTTCAAAATTTTTGGAGCAGAATTAGTTCACTAGAAGGTCCAAAAACACTCAAAATTTGACCTTTCTGCCAGTTTTTGGACACACAAAAGCATCCTTGGGAGAATCAGTTTTTGAGGGGGGAAATGAGCTCCAAATGTAGAAATTTTAGGTGCTCTGGAAAGTAGTCTTGAAGTCCTTTCCAATGTGCTATCCTAGGCTCACTTTGGATGATTAGAAGGCCTCCAAAAGTGGACTCAAAGTGGCGCTATGCGTAGGACCAGTGGCACTGTGCGTAGGGCATTTTTACTCAGGATGACTTTTTTACTAAATTTCAACTATTTTCTTGTTTTCTCTCTCATGAAGGTGAATTTACTAATGTAATTAATGCCATGGTTTGTAAATGTAATATTCAAACACTAGTAGATGGTAGATTCATTAGATAAAAAGTGGTTTTGAGGGTAATGAATCAGTTTCCCCTCTTTTAGAGGCAAGTTGTTTGACTGCCTAGATTCTTGTTCCTTATTTAGAAATAGTTGAAACAACTCCTCGTCTCATGGTTTCAACATCTGATGGTTAGGATCAGTGATTTGAATGTCTATATCATGTATTTTCTTTACCATTGGAAAATTTTGGACTCACTTGGATGCTCAGAGCTTGATTGTACATCATTGTAAGTAGTTTGGCAAGGAAATTAATAGGATTTGCAGCTATTTTTATGGGATCCCTGTGGTATGGAGTTTTAGCATAGTTTCTTCTTTTGTAATCATTTGTTTACATGCTTTATGTATGCCATCATCCATTTCATTGCTTCTTATTGAATGTTATCAAGTTAGATAGGTAGAATCCATTGTTACAGTACTCTACCTTGGGAAAGCATTCAATATTTTATGTTTTCTACTGTTTGAGAAGGATCCATGACTGTCACATGCCCTCCTTAGCTCCTCATCAGTCTTAAACATTTCACACAATTAAGCCTAAAGTGCTAAATCCTATGCCTACCTTGCCCCATAGAACACCTTGCATTTATGACCTAATTTCTCATACCTAAACTATCCAGCTCCATCTAACCCAGCAAATACCAACAAAATCAATCAAAAACTTTCGAGCTAGTATACCTAGCCTAAAATCCTTTCCTGATCCAGTCATCTCAACTGAGATTCTAAAGGAGAGAGCCCTCTCCCGGCCTTCTAGGGCTAGCTACAAGGCTAAGCTTCATTTTTGGTTACCCTGGAATTTCCTCGCTTCAGCCTGAGGTCGATCTAGGTGATAACAAAGCTCACGAACAACACATCCATTTGATCGAAACACCACTTCATTTCCTTGATCAAAAATTTGACTGACACTCAACAGGTTATGTTTTAAACCATCTACATACATAACATTTCCAACTTTAACCTTTTGTTTCAAGAAAATAGAGCCTTTACCTTTTATGATAGCAGGAGTTTCATTTCCAAATGAGACATTATTTTCCTTTTCTAAGACATTATATGAGTGAAGTTTTTATTGGTCATTTGTCCTGTGTTTTGAGCATCCACTGTCGATGTACCGCTGATTTTCTTGTCCTTCTGCATACAAGGCTATACCACATCTTTCTGTTTGAGATTCTTTCCTTCTCCATATCTTGGGATTTAATGGAGTTTTCTCCTTTTCAGATGTTTTCTAAAATTTTCTCCTGCATTCAGATTCTTCATGACCAAAGTTGTTACAAATTGAGCATTCTATTTCGTTTTCAAGAAGAGAAAAGTTATTATAGGAACTTTTCTTGATCCCTATTACATTCCTTTGATTTTTTGCTTCTCTATTCATGATGGTTATGTAAGCATATATTGAGCAGCTTTGTGTCCAAAATTATGACATGAAAAACATTGCCCATTAAAGAAGTTCCAGCGACTATCGAATCTATTGACTTGGTGATCGTAGTTTCTATTGATATTCATATTTGGAGAAAATTGAGTATGATTTACCTGAGGTTGGTTGTGGCTTTTATTCATTCTTGGAGTAAATTGAGTCTGATTTACCTGGTGATCTACTTTATGCCTTTGCTGACAATTGTCATATTTCTCACTGGTCTTTGCTGCATCAAGATAGCTTTTGGTGGAGGTTGATAGCTTTTGTGATTGAGATGCTTCTTCAGTATATCCAAGACCTATCTTTATTAGAGGAGAACATTGAACTTTGATAATTTCATTTAAGGTTTCTGATTCTTTAGAAAATCTAAGATTGAGAGATTTTGTTTTCTCAAGATCCTTTCTTAGACCCACAATTTCACATTCTAGTTTTTCATTGTGTTTTTCCTTTTCAGCAAGTTGGTATGTCAAGGTATCTATAATCATATTCTTTTCTTATAAACATATTTTGAGTTTAGACATTTCTTCATGAAGATCTTCCTCTTCTAAAGCATCCCAAAAATTATCATCGTCATAAGCCATGACAAGTTTGTAATATTGTCCAGTTCCATCTTCATCACTATTAGATAAACCATCTCTATTTTCATGAGTATAGTAGCTCCTTTTATTCACAACTTGTTTTCTATTCCCTTTTTTCAAATTTATCTTTATGAGTACATCTGGCAGCATAATGACTAACTTTGCCACAAGAAAATCATTTGAAGGGTAACTTACCTCTAAACCTTCCAGAACCCTGTTGAAGCTTTTTGACAAAGTTTACCTCATCTTCTTCTTTTGAAATATGTCCTGATTAATTGTGTTCTTCCTTCCCTTTTGTTGAAGCTTTAAATGCGGCTTCTGTCATATCTGATGGCCCTCCTTTTCTCATCTCAAAGGTTGTTAAGATTCTGTGAAGCTGCATCATAGTGCTACTCTGCAGATCCTATTTTTGTTCTATGGCAGACACTTTGGATTCAAATTTAGCAGAGAAGGATCTCAAAGCTTTCTCAACTAAGGTAACTTCCTTAATTTCTTCACCCAAATTCTTGATACATTTGACAACTTCATCTATAAGTAGGAAGTAACTAGCTATACTTTCATCACTATGCATCTTAAGAGTTTCATACTGAATTCTGAGAGTTTGAAGCTTAGCACGTTTTTCCTGAGAGTCGCCTTTGTAGCTCAGAATGATTTTGTCCCATATTTCTTTGGCTGATTTGAGTTTCATGACTTTGACAAACTCTGGTTAGGACAGACTTCCCAATAAAGTATTGACAGCTTTGGCATTGGTTTCATATTGCTTTTTACTTGTCGTATCTGTAGGAATTGTTGTTGGAAATGTATATCCTCCTTCCACAATTTCCCAAACATCCGTTCCAAGCGATTGTAGATAGGTTGTGGTTCTTATTTTCCAATAAAAAAATTTGATCCTATCGAATATTGGGGGTCTGATGGATCCCATGCTTTGTTGATTATTCATGATGATGGATCTCCCTTCAAGCGATCAAGCTTCTTCTAAAGGACCTCCTCTGATACCAATTGTTGGAAGTAATACTGAGAGAGGGGGGGTGAATCAGTATTATCAGATCAATAATTTTATTTCCCAAACATATTTATAAATGCTACTTCAGTGAAGTTAACTAGCATGTACATGCAACTGTGCTTAAAGAAACCAGCGTATATGCAGAGAACTTGTGATTTAGATAGTTTATCATGTGTTGAGCTTAAACCAGTATATCAGAGATTTATTAGACAGTGCAATAAAAGCATAATAAAGCATCACACATAAGAAACACACATGAACACCAAGATTTAAGGTGGAAACCCAATGTGGGTAAATACCACCTGCTGCTGTTGTCTCTATCTTCTTTTAATAATAAGAAAATATGTTTACAATCTTGTACTGGTGCAAACTCATGTCTGTATGCAGGATTCTACCCGTAGAAGGTTACAACCTTCTCTCATTTTCCAACTTCTACTAGAAGGGAGCTACAACCCCCTTACTCTTGTACTAGCCAATATGTTTACTAGTACGTAGGTGCCAGCCTATAGAAAATTTCACTCTTCCACCAGGGACCATGTTTCTTAAACTTTTAGACTGGATGCTCCTGGTACACAACAATACACATGAAGGCCTCGTTTCATCCAATTTTCATACTGGACCCATCAAAGCTTTTAAACTTAAACTACATCAACCAATATTCAATTAATCTGAACAATCAGATCACTAACACCATAACACTGTGCCGAACCCAAAACCATGCATCATCATCCAGAACTAGCTGTAACCTCAAAAATCATGCATTAGAGTGTATACGCTACTTGGTTGAACCCAACCTGCGTGTATACGCTACTTCCTTTAACCCAACCTGTGTATATCTCTAAAGATATTGAATCATAAACTTCTGAACCACAGACTGTACCAATTAGTGACATCCTGAAGATCTACTATCATATTTCAGAGTTCAAAATAGATAGCAACAAGGATCACCCTTCCTTCTTAATCAATCAATCAATTAGACTCAATTTCCTTATACAATAGTTCTACGTTCAAATCTAGGAGGACTTCATTGACAGATAGCAATAAAACAATAGAATTTAATCAGATAGATCAGTCAGATATAAACATAAGCTTTTCTTTTTGTATACGCTACTTGAAAGAGTCGAACATGTGTGTACATGCGCTTTGGCTGACAAACCTGCGTACAGATCTACAAAGTTTGACTCAGAACTTTGCGGCAATTTTAGATTTTAGACAAACCCGGATCATGATAAATAAAAAGTATAACTAGTACAAAACATCAGATCTGGTCTCAACCAATATCAAATCATTCAAGAATAAGTCATTTCAAGTCTCATAATTCCTGATCCAATGTTGAACTCAAGGTGCACATGAAAATTTCAGATCCAGTCCCAAACATAACCCTGCAACATAATATATACTTAAGATAGATGTATTCCTTAGAATCTCATTGCTTGCACACCTTGGCCTAATGATATGCTCCTTGTTATATACTCTTAGGCCTTTCTTAATACATTGGACCAAAACCACTTAGGACCAATACCTTGGACCCATTACCTAGGGTTAATACCTTGGACCAAATGCCTTAGACTAATTACCTTGGACCAGAATACCTTGGATCAAATACCTTGGAGCAAAAACTTGATTTTCCAACATGTATGCGCATTTCCTCCTGTGAAAGTGCATGTATATGTTATACGCTACTTTTGTTCTATTAAACCGCGTGTATACACACCTTGGACAAAGTGAACTAGTGTATACCTCTCTTTCTTCATTCTTTGGAGTCTGATTTGTAATCCTGCTGCACAGTGAACTTTCATTTGAGTGAGTTTCCATCAAGGACAACACCTGTATCATAATTCCAATAAGATATCCATCCCATTGATCAAATGGAGATGCATAAAAAAAATGGTGAGATGATTTCCTCTACCTCAACTAATACTGCCATGCCATTGCCAAAGATGTAGGTTTCTTATGCAAACATTCAGTCCCGGTTGAAAATTGAAAAGGTATCTTCTTTAGTAAAGGACAATAGGATCAAATCTTTGGAAGATTTGGTAGTCAAGATAGGATATGATCCTAAAGATATAAATGTTGCAGAAGATATCATCAAGAAGAAAAATCTTGACATTGCAGCATTGAGAAAGCAGCTGAAACTGCCAGCCACAGAGGATCCCTTAACTAAAGATATTGAAGAAAATGAGACACAGAAAGCTAACATGATGAAGTTAATCATGGAGCAAAATGTTTGGATCAGATAGATGGAGGTATAAATGGAGAAATTGATCAAAGAGAAAGAACATATTCAAAGGGTAGACATAGTCCCCTTGGATGTTATACCCATCACTCAACTCCCAACTACAGGAACAAAAATTGCAACAACTTCTTCAACTCAAGCTACAAGTACTAAATAGGTGACAAAGACATTGGAAAATATGTCAATCGAGTCAGAATAAATTAACAAGTTGCATGGGTAGCTCAAAGATCTGCAAGAAAAGAAAGCCAAAACTGAAGCTTCTCATTTGGTTGAAGTCCAGAAGTCACAAAGGCTACTAGAGAGGTTACAAAGGGTGGAGAAGGATACTACAATGGGTCAAACCTTGGACTAAGCCAAGGAAACCATTTGGATGCGTATTTGGACTCCATGAATGAGATTTTTCCATGCATCCAAACCATTTTTGAACAAAAATAAGTTATACAAAAGGCCACTGAAACCATTGTTCAAGTAAGGGAGAAACTAAGAGACATGCCTACAGAAGCTTCCAACATCATAAAATTCCTAAATTCAAAGAATAATTATGAGCTTTAAGAGTTAGGAATTAGTGACAGGGTTGCCACCATCTTGGAAGTCAAGAATGTTTTGACTTAAAGAAATCTCATTAATCGATTGGAGAAGAAATGTGAAACACTGGAGTTGGGAGTGAATAGATTCTTCAGTAGGATTGAAGCATTAAATCAGAAGGGATTTCACAACATACATGTGCTTAATGAAAAATTACTTACTCAAGAAGATTATGTTATGAAGATGAAGTGTCCATAAGCAGTATTAAATTCAGTGGTATAGAATACAACATGACATCTAGAGCATTCTTAGAAACATTGTGAAATGACATCTTTGTCCAGCATGAGGTAAAACATATCTTCACAGTAAAACCAACATTTGCAAAGTATACTGAGGTTGATGAGATTTTCCTAAGGGTACTTAAGTTAACCATTTGAGATGAAAAAAGGTGGGATCAACTATCTGATTTATTGGATTAAAAAGCAACTCAAATGCAATAAGAATACCATCCAACACATCAGCCAGCATAGCATAGTTATAGGATGATTCAGCAACTGAATCCTCCAAAACAGAGAGACCTCTTCATGCAGCTATCCACCTTGCCTATGATTATGCAAAATATTGATTTTATTGTTTAGGATAATGCTAATATTACATTGTTAGTTGAGACAACGATTTTTGTGAATCATTTTGTAATTATTATTTTTACAAATACTTCACTATTTGAAGTATTACTGGTTGATTGTTGAAATAGGATTCTTCTATGAATTGTAATTTTCACGTTGCTGGAAGCATCAATAATACAAGGACATTTTCATAGGATTCATGTGGTGTACGAACTGATGATGTTTTTCTTCTCTTCATGTGTTTAATCATTTTTTCTTTTCTCTGTTATTTCTGAAAAGCTTAATTACATAACAGAAACTATGACGAATAGGATATGTTATACAGAACACCCTATTCTAGCTGTTAGTGATTTATATGTTTTCTGCTTAAGTCAAATTAAGGAATCCTTCATTGCTGCTTAGTTTCTACTGAATCTTACGTTTCTTATGTTTCATAATCCATTTAAAATTGTGAAAGATCCAACTAGTGCAACCTAGCTTGCCCTGTGAAACTCCTTCAAAATTTAATGAAGATCCAGTTAATATTTAGACTCCATAGCGCAATTGAATTATAACAATTTAATCAACCAATCAATCCAATAAAAAAAAATCAGTAGAGTCATAACTAGCACAAAATTCACATCAAACGTAGCTAAAATTTACAAAGAGATCCCTCTCTAAAGCTGACAGTGCTAGATCCCAGCTTCCAAAGTGGTTTTGATGTTGTCCTATGTGTTTACTCCCTCAACCTCAAAAATACAGAATCAAAACACGACCCATTTAAGATCATTGAGAAACTAGGCCCATCCACTTTTATCCTTCAATATTTACAAGGAAAGAGGGATGTTCTTCCCATAAATGGGCTAGTTTTGAAAAAAAAAATCTTGAAAATGCATATTTTTCTATAAATGTGTAAATAATCATATGTACATATCGGTGTATTTTAGTTAGATATGTTTAGTAGTACTCTTTTGAATTCATATTGGGGTCTCTCATCATTAATATGGAGTTCTATTAATTAAAGAAGAAGTTTTTAGAAAGAAATTATCACATTAGAATTTAGTATTGCATCTATTATAATCTCTAAAATCTTTATATCCATTAGCCTGTAAATCTTTCATGACTTAAAGCATTATAAGATATTGTTTTCCTTTGATTTATCATGTACAATTTCTTTTAAAAAAATAAAAACTATTTCGAAGTTTTAACATCTTTTGACTTTAATTGTCATCCAAAACTCTTAAGGAGTAATTTTACCTCCCCATCCACTAATTTTACCTTTTTTAGAGTCTAATTCAAAAGTTCTTAAAACTTGAAAGATAAGGGGTCTCATTATGATCCATCTTACCATGATCATGGGGAACTAATGATGTTGACATTATCACAACTGGTCACCAAGCCAGGATAATGGCTTATGGCTACATAACTATAGGACAAGAGGTCTCATCATGAGCCAACATGTTCAATATCATTATAACCTGTGAATGGCATTATCATTATCTGGCTACCAGACCAGGACAATGGCTTTCAAGAAACTAAAAAGAAAAAGTTCAAAAGAACATTAATATCTCTGAAATATTACTATAAGTGGTTGGGATACTAGTATTATTCGATTAAATGGTAACCTTGTCGATGTTATGGACGCCTGCTGGCAACACTGGCTCTATCAATGAAAAATTAGTATATCTTTATGCTAAACTTCTATAGTTCTCTATTTTATCTTTACAACAAATAAATGACTGACAAAAGTAATGAAGGTTCTTATCAATAAAAAAATTTGAAGTTGTACAAAATAATAAGCTATGTTTATTCAGAGTAATCTTAATCACTCTAAGCTTATTTTGAAGAGAGCAAAAGAGCGAAAAACCAAAACGGAGGGTTTTTGCGTGGGATTTTCGCCATGGATGGGGGCAGAAGAGGGAGATCCACTCCCTCCTTCAGATAGGTCATGGTTAACAAGAGAAAGGCCATTCCAGAATCAGACAGAGGCAAAACGATGGAAAGAGGAAAAAATAGGGAATAGGAAATAGAAAGTAATAAGGAGAAGGATAATGTTGGCACAAAAGAAAAAGAGGAAAATGACAAAAAATAGGGAAAAAAAGACAAGAAACAAAAGGGACCATGCAAGCCCAAAGCTGGAGTCACTCCCAGAGTTATCTTAAATAACCCTAAGCTGCAGGCCCACAGGGAGCACATGTAGACTTATGCAATCATATGCAAATTCATGGGACTATGGCCCACCGAAAAGGCTTTACAAACATGGATTAGATACCACTGGAAGCCTAAAGGAAGCATTGATCTTCATCTAGGATCCAAGTTTTTTTCACTGTGGTGTTTACAAACATTGAGGACAAAGATAGAGTGTTTGAAGGCGGGCCCTACTTCTATGCAGCAGCAGGGCTCTACATGCAGCCGTGGATGATGAACTTCGTGCCGGAGTGGGAAACCTTTACCTCAATGCCAGTTTGGGTAAGACTCTATTCGCTACCTTTGGGTTATTGGCAAATAAAATCACTAACAGCCATAGGAAATAAATTAGGGAGGTTTGTTAAAACTTCTGAAGCAACAAGAAGGGGAAAATATACCTCCTTTGCTAGGATTTGTGTAGAAATGGACCTATCTAGAGCTCTTCCGGACGAGGTCATACTGGAGGTTTATGATGAGGAATGGGTGCAGATGGTTGACTACGATCATATTCCATTTAGATGTCGAAAATGTCATGAACATCGGCACCTTCTGAGAGACTATCCTCTCAATAAGGTAGAGAACAAAAGAAAACCTAACACAATGAAAGAAACAGATGGCTTTCACAAAGTAACTCACAAAGGTAAAAACGACAAAAAGGGGCCAAAACAACACCAAAGTGGAGACCAAAAAGTGAGGCAAAATCAGTTCCAGGTTCTTGAAGAGGAGGAAGATGTAGCAGTTGAAAATCAAGTTGGGAAGGATGAAGATGATAAATAGGAAAATGAAGAAGAACAAGTTCAGGAGCAGGTAAAGGAAAAATAGAAAGAGATAATGATGAGTGAACCAGAGATGGATATGGATCAGGAGATGACCCAGAGCGAGATGGAAATGGAAGACAATGAGTTACAAGAGATTCTCGACAGAGAAAACCTAGATCTAGAAGGGTTCTTGAGTAAGGGTACAACTAATGGAGTAGAATCTCTACCACAAGAAGAATGCAATCGAATAAAGCAGCTATTCTTATGGAAAACTCAGACAAAGGGCTTGGGAGAAGATCACAACAGCGAAAGATAGGGTAAGCAGGGAGTGAAAGTGGTAAAATCAACTCCAGTATTAGCTCCAAGAAACCCGGGGAAAAAAAGGGGCAGAAAAAAGCAGAACGAGCTATTAATGGAATATGGGAAGATCACGATAGACTCAGGTAAGATGAAAGATCTAACCAACTACTCCTTTACCAATCTGTAATTATCAAGTTTACAACTTGGAACATCATAGGTCTAGGAAGTAAACGAAAATAGAGAATGTTGAACAATAGAATGAAACAGGTAGCTCCAGATATAATTTTTGTCCAAGAAACAAAAAATTTTGTCCAAAAGATAAGACAAATCCATAGTAAGTGGCTCAGCAGATATGAGTTTATAGAAGTCAAAGCAGAAAATACAACAAGGGGTGTCCTCATCCTATGGAATCCCCAAAAAATAGGTATTATTGATGTGGAAGCAATGAGGAATTATTTATCAGTTGTCATTCAGCCTGTAGGAGACAAGGAGACTTATATTGTAATGAATGTTTACGGCCCACAAAGGTTAGATGACAAAATCAAGTTTATTGAGTCCTTAGTGGACCTTCAAAACAGATTTACAGGGATACCGTGGGTTATAGGAGGAGATTTCAATATGATTAGATCTCTTTTGGAGAAAAAAGGGGGCACAAGAGCACTAAACAAAGATTCCTCAGCTTTCCAAAGTTTTTCTCAAAACATGAAGCTGGTGGACATTGAGACAAATAATGGTCTTTGCACTTGGAACAATAAAAGAGGAGGGGATTCCCAGGTAGCTTCAAAGCTAAACAGATTCATGATCTCGGAAGAGCTCATGCTTCTAGACAAGGAAATTATAGCAGATATCCTTCCTTTTGGAGGCTCAGATCACTACCTGATTCAAATGGAGATCAAGGGCATTGGTACCCCAAGAAAGAAACCATTTATGTTTGAAAATATTTGGCTTTCACACCTGGATTTCATCAGCAACATTGAAAAATGGTGGGCTGAAGACCTATAGATTTAGGGATCATCCATGTACCTGTTACACAAGAGATTAAAACACATCAAGCAGAAGCTAAAGGAATGGAACCAGAAGGAATTTGGCAATATTTTCACAAGTAAAAAAATTGTAGAAATCAAAATCCTAGAGCTCAACCAAGCTCTGATCAAGAATGGCTTTGATAAAGACAAAAATGAACAAGCAGAGAAATATCACCAAGAATGGGAAATGCTATGTAATCAAGAAGAAATTTTTTGGAAACAAAAATCTAGGGTTCTCTGGCTAAAAGAAGGAGAACGAAATACTAAATTTTTCCACAGATCTACCATTGCGAATAGAAATCACAATAGAATCTCTTCGATCAAGAATGAGAATGGCCAGATTCTCCAATCCCATGAGGAGATAGATGCAATGTTAGTAAAGCATTTTTGGGGCATTGCCAAGGAAAACTTTTCAGGAAGAGAACCTTTCATTAAGAACTTAATAGAACATATTCCTAAACTGGTATCCAGAGAGGACAATTGTAATCTCAACAGACCTGTAACTAAAAAGGAGATCAGTGAGGTCCAGATGGATTTAATGTGGATTTCTTCAAAGCCTGCTGGCATATTGTTAAAAGGGATATTGTTGGGATTGTTGAAGACTCCAGGCAGAACAAGACCATTTTGAAAGCTCTCAATACCTCCTTCGTTGCGCTTATTCCAAAATAGGATAATGCTCAAGCACTTGAGAGCTACAGGCCCATTTCCTTATGAAATGTGGTCTACAAAATAATTTCCAAGGTTGTGGCTAACAGACTTAAACCCCTACTGCCCACGCTCATCTCCGGGGAACAAACAGGGTATGTAGAAGGAAGAAAAATTCTGGACAACATAATTCAAGCTCACGAGGTGGTGCACTCGTTAAATTGCAACAAGAGAGCGGGCATGATCATGCAACTGGACATAGCGAAAGCATACGACAAAGTAAACTGGATTTACATAAAGAAAGCGCTCACAGCCTTTTGTTTTGATCATAATTGGTTCAGATGGGTCATGGCCCTTGTGACTTCTTCCAGCTTTTCAATTTTAGTGAATGGCTCTCCTTCTGAACTTTTTCTCCCTTCCAGGGGTCTTAGATAGGGAGATCCACTTTCGCCTTTTCTCTTCATCCTTATGATGGAAGGGCTAGGGCGGTCCATCAAGCATGCAAGACTAATGGGAAAAATTCAAGGGCTACAACTTTCGGAGAATGGGCAAGTTCTGACTCATCAACAGTTTCTAGATGATACCACGCTACAGGGAATTCCCACAGTTAAAGAAGCACTTTCTTACAAAAAAATTTTAAATGACTTCATGAAGGCCACAAGTATGGAAGTAACCTTTCCAAATCAAAAGTCTTTTTCTTTAACACTCATATTGCCATACAGAGAAATGTCTCCAGAATTTTAGGCTTTCAAAGAGAATCCCTTCCCTATAAGTATTTGGGATTTCCTCTTATAGCTAAACCCCATCACAAGATTATATGGGATACTCTAGTAACTAAAATTCAAGATAGGGTCAGGAAATGGAAAAACAGATCTCTAAATTTAGCTGGTAGATTGGTTCTTACTAAAGCAGTTCTCCAAGCAATCCCAATCTTTATGCTATCAACCCTCCCAGCTCCAATAGGAGTCTTACAACAATTTCGAAATATTCAACGAGATTTTCTCTGGGGCAAAGAGGAAACAAGGAAAAAATGGGCCTTAGTCTTGTGGGAAAAGATCTGCAAACCCAAGAACCAAGGAGGCCTGGGTTTGGATGGTCCTGAGCTTCTCAACAAGGCTCTTGGAGCCAAGCTCTGGTGGAGGTGGGTTAAGGATCATAAAGCTCAATGGGCAAGCATCTGGAAGGAAAAATATGCCAATGACTGGTCGGCTTCTGAAATCATTCATATGATAGGAACTAGGAAAGGCTCACCCATATGGAACAAGGCCTGTGATAATAGAGAAGTGGTTCAAAAAAATAGCTTCTGGGAAATCAGAGAAGGAGATCTGGCACTTTTCTGGGAGGACAAATGGAAACAAGAACCGAATCTATTGAAGGAAGAATTTCTAAGCTTCAAGCATGAGACTGACAGTCAAGGTTTAGTAAAAGTGAAAGACTTTTGGGAGAATCCAACTAATGCTGGTAAATGGAGAATTTGGAAAAAAATTGTGGGCAAAGAGGATAGGACCCACAATAGTCAAGCAGAGTCCCTTAAAAGAATGTTGGATCAGAGAATAATTTTAGTAGCAGAAGGGCAGGACTAACTGAGATGGGGTAACAATAAAGAGGGCAAATTTAATATTAAGGAAGCTAAAGGTTTTCTCCTTGATCAGGAACCCCAAGCTCCAAATAAAACTTGGCAAAAGCTTTGGAGACACAAAGGTTGGATGAAAATAAAACTCTTCATGTGGTTAGTTCACCACAGGAAGATATTAACCTGGGACAACCTTAAAAGGAGGGGCATGCTGGGACCCTCCAGATGTCATCTCTGTGAGACCCATGAGGAGAATATTGAGCATCTTCTCAACAGTTGTATCTACACCAACAGGATTTGGGATTTTTTTACCAATATTTTCAAGCAGTCTGACAGAGACAAAGAAAGTATTGCTAACACTCTCATAAACTGGAGGAACAATTTTTCTACTAATGAAATTCTTAATTCAACCTGGGATCTCTTGCCGAGTTTCATTATATGGAATGTGTGGAAAGAAAGGAACAAAAGAATATTCAAAGAGGTAAAGACTGCCCCTCTTAGCCTGGTGAAGCTGATAGCAAAACAACTTAAAGAGACAGTGGGCACCACAGTTAGGAATCTCCCCAAAAATCCTCCCTCAGTTGAAGAGTTGAGAATCCTCCAGCTGTTAGACTTGCAGGGGCTTTTTCCTCAATATCTAGACAAAGAAGCAAGTATGAGCAATAAGGGGAAGGAATACTAGCATCCTCCCCCTGAAGGTTTTCTAAAGTTCAACATTGATGGAGCTTCCAAAGGCAACCCGGGGTGGCTGGCTTTGGGGGAGTTCCAAGGGGTGATTCAGGCATCATAATCTCCCTCTTCCATGGACACTTAGGAAAAGCCACTAACAATATGGCTGAACTAATGGCCTTGGAACAATGCTTAGAATTTTTTATTTAGAACAACTATCAAAATTTCATAATAGAAGCAGATTTAGAGTTGGTCATAAACACTACCAAGAGAATCAGTAATGGTACAGGGCCAGAAAAGGTCACTAAACACTAGAGGTTAACTCAGGTTCTACACAGGATCCAAGAATATCTACCGGAACATTGCACTCTTAGATTTATTCATGTGAGGAGAAAAGCCAACAAATTGGCGGACATTCTTGCAAATCAAGGTGTCAGCTGCAAGGACAGAGCAACTTTAAGGAAGTGGAGCACTATGGAGCAAAGCAATCTAAAAAAACTCTATCATAACCAGGCGAAGAAGGACAAAGTAGAGTTTAGTAGCAAAAGAACAAAATCAAACCAGTAATGGACCGTGATCAGAGGGCTTCTTTAGGTTGGATAGATAAGTTCACGATGAGAGGTATAACAAGGTATGTGGCAAAGTCGACCACGATCAGGATTATGCTCCGTGACCATCGTCAGAGGTTCCTGACCGTTTATTTTTTACGCATCACCCACTTTTTCCATTTTCTACAGTTAAAACTGCCTTGGGAGTGGGTTCATTGCGTCGCACCACTTTTAAGTCAAAAGTGGTTTTTTAATTTTGGCAGCGATGCCACTCAGAGAGTGACATGTGGAGATGGGCCTGTTCATAATACCACTTTCCCTGACACCTAAAGGCTGATTACTTTGGACGCACGATATTTGGCTCAGCCGTCCGATGGAGTGAGGAAAATCAACGCTCAAGATCGAATGTGCTATTTGGTGGGGCCCTCATCACACACTATTTTATGGTTTTCTTGGTGGGTGAGTTTTGACCCTTGACCGTTAGATCCATTTTAGTTAAGCAACGATGGAGATGAGTCGATCAGGTTGGAGGTGGGGCCCATTAAGGGACGTGCATCTTGCCTCAGGGTTTTTAGTTCAAAGCCATTGGATAGAGCCCATTGGTTCTTCCCTATTGATTCTGGTGAGAGTTTCACTTCTCGGCGAGTTTGGCGCAGGCCCCTCCTTGTGGTTTGGTTTCTTTGGGGCTCGGTTCTCTGCAGGTCTGGTGGGGCCTTTTTCATTGGCTCTGGTCCATCCACTTCCTAGTTTCATTTTGGATTTATTCCTGTTCAACTTGGAGGTTTTGATAGGTAAGGTTTTTGGGCCAAGTCCTTTGCCTTGGCCAGTTCTCAGTTCTTTTGGGAGGTAGTTCTCCTTCGCCACTTTTCTGATTGGCATTTTGTAAATTCTATATTTTATTAATGTTAAAGAAGGTCCTACTCCTGCTTCATCAAAAAAAATCTTAATCAATCTAAATTTCAAATATTAAGATATTTCTAAGCATTTTTCTTTAGTTATTAGAATTCCATTTACTTTACAGAGATAATTGTTTCACCCAGTATGTCGCCAATTGTTGTAGTATTCAACAACACCCCCATTTATTTTTTATTTAGTTATTAATAAATAATGGGGATACTTCTTTCATTTTAATAAAACTCATTAATTTTCAATAAATTTGGGACATTTTTTGAATTTGTTATAAATTTCTTAGACTTAAAAGTTTCCCTCATCGAGACTCATATATCGGAAGCTTAATCCTTAAAATATTATGATAAATGATAGGCCCTCTCTCTACAAAGTCAATGGATTACCAGAAGGTTTTCATCAAACCCTTAATATATCGTAACTTTCCTTTTATGAAAGTTATGATAAAGTCCCTCTCCGATAAATATTTCCTGATGATTACTTTATTTATTAAATGGAATTTGTCAAAAGGTTTAATATAAGTCATGTGCCCCTTTATAAAATGAATATTGTAAGTGTCATTGGCTCCACAATTTCCATTTGGCATATCGTCCCTTCGCAATATCATAGATTTTAAAGTGTGACACTTATGATACCTAGCACTTCCGATATCTCCCATCTCTGATGCTTTCCACCTTCGATATCTATTAACTATGATATTCTTCACCTCTAATACCACAAAACCTCTGATATTCTCATTTATAGCTTTTATTATAACTTTCATATTGGGATCTTCTTCTTTAAATCTCCGATATGACACCTCCGATATAAATCTCCCGTTATAACTTCCCACCTCTACTTAATAGTCATTACTTCATCCGAATTCCTTTTATCAGAAGTTAACGTTATCGTAACTTTTAAACACATTGCTCTGACTTATTCCTCCAGTATTTAGCTTACGATATGCTGATTTGGATAAACCCATGTGAATTCACATTTCTACACTTAATGTTTGAGAGGTGAATTTAATGTTTTCGAAATTATAAATATTTTCATTCATTACAGTTTGATTCTATCAAGATTTTCTTTAAAGAAGGAGATTTTTGTGTAAATATTCATTATTTGCACTAAGTCTTTTGTGTGAAGAAGTTATTTCTCATCCCTGTGTTTTCTATTACAAATTAGTCTCGGCCATCATAACAACAAAGAGATGTCTAAATAAGTAAAAGAAAAGAAGAAACTCACTGCTCAACAACAATCTGCTGCTCCTCCAATTGAAAGCGCTGCTATGCCAGGATTATTTTCTAACACAGTCTACTCTTCAAATTCTAGAAATTCCTCTTGGGAATCCATGTATAAACTATTTGAGGATGGAGGACCCAGGTGTTGGTTGCTAATTTTGCCCACATTTTACCCACCTTTTTATCCCTTTTTTGTACTCATTTCATGCCCTTGTTGGTCAATTTTCATTCTAAATAGTGAGGGTACACCTATTGTCGTGTCTTTGTGAATTTTTAATCATTGAAGCATAGTGATAGGGGATTATTGCCTAAAGCGACCTGTTAACTTAAGTTTTCATGCAGATTTGGAGGAATGATGATCAAAGGTATGATTCAACATATGATGACTATTGAGCTGGCAGTGACTATCTTTGGATATCAGCTTCAACGATGGATCAACCTCTTGACCAACACAAGTTCTATCTTTGAATTTTTTTGTATCTCAAGAAACCATTATGTATTTATAGGAAGACAGCCGCCATAATCTTAGGCATTGTTAATTGATTTATGAAATGTATAAGTAGTGATAATGGGGCTGGGAAAACCATCGCTAGGAGATATACGATATTTTTGAGTTGTAATAGTAAACCTTTGTAATGATATTTTAATCAATACAATTGTTGATCCTTTTACTATTTTATAGATCTCAATCTTGTCACAACCCTGATCAGGGAGTTGGACCTACTCTCCTGGCAAGGCGTCGTTGGATTAGATGTGTGTGTAGGTTTATTTTTGGTTGTGCTATCTATTTGCTACGTAAGGATTTAAGTGTGTTCTTGTGGGTCTTAACTTGTTGTTACTCTTATTTGTTGTTATAGTTATAACTTGTTCTGACACATTGTTATGTTATGATTGAATGTTTAATACTAGGTAGGGAACTTGTGGCATGCATATAACTTGCATGATAAACTTGAAATAACCAGTTGAACCTCAGGTTGACAATTAATATGGAATTGGGTGAATTATATAATTCATATCTGAACACCAAAATTTTGGCATCATTGTCAGGGAGGCTATCTAAGGCATCAAAGTGCAACCAATATTGGCCATAGGACCATTCTCTTGTCCCATGGAGGGAATTCTTTCACCTTGCTCTAGGTCTTGAGCATTAGATTGTTTGTTTCTTTCATAAGAACCATTCTCTCATCCTAGGAAGGGATGTTTATTTCACCCTGTTTCAGGTCCTAAGATTATAATTTTTTGGTTGGTTTGCTTTCCTTCTTTTGCTTTCTTTTTAGGGGCCACTCTCTCGTCTTGGGGAGGGAAATTTTCACCCTACTCTAGGTCTTGAGCTTTCAATTTAATTGAATGTCTTCCTTTTATTTTCTTATTGCATGAATAGAGATACAATTAAAAGGGGCAGAGGAAGACCCCAAAAACAGGAAGGAAAGATCTTGGTAGAAATTCCTATCTCCAAGAAATCATTTCAAGAGTTCAATCAAGAGCATCATCATGAGTTGTTGTTAGGGTGAGATTTCATACGAGATCTGGAGGGAATTTAGTTTCACAAATAGAACCTCCCCAAGTAACAGAAGCACAATTCAGGGAAGAAGAAGTAGTAAGCAAAGGAAAGAGAGAACTGAACATTGTGAGTTCAAAAGAAGAAGAAGAGTTTAGGGAATTCAATGCACCATTTGATCGAGGGAGTGATGTTAATCAGACTCAACCACGTGTTATAGAACCTATTCAGATTCCAAGTGAATATTGGAAGATATTCATTTCTCCTGCAACTTCTTCGATCAAGTTCCCAATTGGTGATATCAAGGCTGATACACCTATGAAGCCGACTCATATTACAACATTACCTAACTTTCATGGTATTTCTTCTGAATATTCGGACACCTTCTTGTTTGAATTTGACATTGTCTATCGGGCGTATGACTCTATTTATGATGCACATAAATTGAAGATATTCCTTGCCACTTTGAAGGGGACAAATTTGAGATGGTTCATGGGTTTAGGAGGGAAATATATTACTACATGGGATGACATGAAGATGATTTTCCTTGAAAATTATCAAGACTATTGCAAATCTTGAGATGTTAAGGAAGAAATTTTTAAAGAGGATGAGAGCATGGAGAACTTTGTGGAATGTTTCTAATACAATTTGCAGAGATCAGGCCATAGTGATTTGGATAAGGACATATTGAAAATAGTTTTTCTCCGGGCACTAAGGGAGGAATCTTTGGAAATTTTGAACATAGTAGGAAAGGGAGACATGTCAAAGGAATATTTTGACACCATCTTCGAATTGTACATTAAGTGTTCATGTGGAGCTGCGAGGCAAAAGCAGGGGATCTTAACCCTCAAGACGTCCAGCAGTGGAGTTACGAAAGAAAATTTTGGAAACTTGCTGGACAACTTGAGGACTAATATCTTGAGCACAATATCCTCACAACTAGACGTTTTAGAGGCAAAACAGAAGTAGATTGAAGCGGAGAAGGCCATGTCTATTTTTTGCCCTCAATACAAAAACAAGCACCCACTGAAGGAATTTCCACTGAATACTGTCGAGACTTGTGTAATATGTGAACAAAGCCATTTCACTAACACCTATCCATCTCTTCCTGGGCTAAAGGTAGTTTTTCAGGGAGAAAATGAATAAGTAGATCATCATTATTTCATGGGATAAAAGAAACCATGGTAACCATGGTCACGGAACATGAATCAAGGTATGCCTCAAGGCCCTTCTTTGTATTTTAATAATTTGAATTTTCGGCCTCAATCTGTACCTTTTTCACCTTCATGGCCACAGTCCTGTCAATATCCAATGCCCTGGAAACCATGGTTCCCTTAGTCTGTTCCAACTCCTTCATGGTCCCAAAATTGACGTGGGACATCCTCCTCCTTCAGGACAATTATCCTAGCCCATGCCAAAAAATAAGTTACAACTGCCCTCTAATGCCTCCACCGGTAATCCTCCTCTTCGTCCACAACTATCTATTAAATCCAACCCGAATCCAAACAATAGGGGGGATCAACAAGTTGAGACACTCAACCTTCCTACATATAGTATTTCCACCATGAAATGTAATGAATTAAATCTTCGATCCGATTGGGTGGTAAATATCTATACTTCACCAATAATTGTTGAACACATTGATGATGAAGTCTCAAACCAAAATCTAGAAATTCTGTTGGAACAACCTGGGATGAGTCAACGCAATTCCTATGGAACAACAACTCCCTTCTCAAACAATTGTTTCTAAAGGATGACAAACTGATCAACCTTATCCTGAGAGACTACCCTTGAGAAAATAGAGTCCTCGTCCTGAATTTGACTTTTTAGGGGAATTGCAAATTTATTTGTCAAAATTCCCTTACTTCAGGTTATGAAGGACATACCTATTTATGCCAAAAAAATCAAAGAATATTTCTCTAAGAAACCTAGAAGAAAATCAAAGGATCCACTCACTATTCATGTTATGGGAAAATTATCAAATATAATGTTTGGAAAGTCTATATCTATTAAGTATGGAGATCTAGGGAACTTGATTCTTACAGTACAGATTAATGGGGTTGATATCCTAAATGTGTGGACAGACTTGGGGGTAGCAATTGATTTTATAACTTCAGAAACTGTGCTTACCTTGTGTCTGTGAAACCTTAAACCAATTTGCACCATCCTAGAATTGGGAGATCGGCCTACTATAAGACCTCTAGGGAAGTTGGAAGATATAACTATTTTAGTAGACTCATGGCAATACCTTGTTGATATTTTAGTATTACATACCCAATCCCTAGCTAGTGGTTATCCTTTGATTTTAGGAAGACCTTGGGAAATATGGTGATATCCAATGGTGAAGTTACAAAGAATATTATTCTTTATCCCCCTCTAGAACTCAAATAAACTAGGATTTACCTTAACGCAGAAAACTCTACATGTGAAAGGGCTTGAACCTAAAAATGAAGAAATTAGACCAATTCTTACTACTGGTGAAGCCATATGTTTTGAGGATGAAACAAAAGATGATGACATTAATGCTTTTATCAGCAGTCGCAAGTCCGTTTCTGATTCAACCTGCCAACTATTAGAATCTGTTATGAGTTGCAATATTCAGGAAGCTATTGAACTAGAGACAGAAGTTGAAAATATTCCTATAATTGTACCCCATTATAGTATTCCTGTAGAAATTGAACCGAGGAAGACATTGAACATTAATCCTCACCTTTCACCTTCCCAGTCTGAACGGTTACTAAAAGTCCTTTCGGGAACAGAAAGAAGCCTTTGCATGGGAATATACAGACATGAAAGGGATCCCTGTTGATTTATGTACTCATCACATATACATTAAAGAATAATGTCGACTTGTTAGGAAACTGCGATGAAGAATGAATCCTTCTTTAAATAACATTTTCAAAGGCAAATTAGAGAAACTATTGGATGTGGGATTTATTTACCCAATCTCGGACAGTCAATGGGTATCCCCACTAGTCATTGTTCTAAAAAATAATGGCAAGTGGAAGATTTGTGTTGATTATAAGGAATTAAATAAAGCAACTCAAAAGGATCATTTTCCCTTAAGTTTTATTGGCTAGGTCCTTGGTACATTAGCCAGGAAGAATTTCTTCTCCTTTCTAGATGGATTTAGTGGGTACAACCAAATCCAAATAGCCCATGAGGATCAAGATAAAAATACCTTCACATGCCACTGGGGAACCTTTGCATACTGAGTCCTCTCATTTGCTCTCTGTAATGCACTTGCTACATTCCAAAGGGAAATATTGGGGGTTTTTCTAATCTAGTCAATGACTGTGTTGAAATCTACATGGATGACTTCACCCCATATTGGGATTGCTTTGAATATGGTCTAGAAAACTTGGAGAAAGTACTTAAAATATGTAAGCAGACACATGTTTCTCTTAGTACAATAAAATTCCATATGATGATGAAGGAAGGAATAGTGTTGGGACATTTGCTTTCAGTTGCAGGAATTCGAGTTGATCTCTCCAAGGTAGAGGTAATATTAAAATTTCTACACCTAAGACACCGACACAGGTATGTAGTTTCATTGGTTATGCTAGATATTATAGACATTTTATAGAAAAAAATCTAAGGTAACATTTCCAATTTTTCAACTGTTAACTAAGGATGCAAAGTTTGTGTGGATAGATGAATGTGAAACAACCTTTGTGAAATTAAAATAACTAGTTTGCAAAGCTCGAATATTACATGGTCCGAATTGGAAGCTCTTGTTTCATTCTCTATTGATGCTTCTCACACAGTAGTAGGGGAAGTCTTGGGACAATAGGAGGACAAGAAACCGTATGCAATTTATTACGTCAGCAAGAATTTGACTCCTATTGAACTATACTATACGATAACTAAAAATTCGTTTTTGGCTATTATTAATGCTATTAATAAGTTTTAGCATTACATTATAGGGTATCCCACTTTTGTACACACTGATGATACATCCATCAGGTATCTAATGAATAAACTGATAACTCATGGTCGTATTACGAGATGGTTATTATTAATCCAAGAATTTGATATTACCATTGTAGATAAGTCAAGGATATATAACATAGTTGCAGATTTCCTATCTAGGCTGGATATTAGTGATGAAGGTGCACCTGTAGAGGATAGTTTTCCAAATGAACATATTGTTTCAATTTCTACTCACAATCTATTGTATGCAGATGTTGCTAACCATCTTGCTATAGGAAAAGTACTTCAACACTGATGATACAGAGAGAAGTGAAGGATTATCCATCATAGTGCCCGCTATTCATGGATAGAGGGATACCTCTTTTATACAGGACTTGATCAAAAAAATCGGCATTGCATAGGCTAATATGACATCTATGATGTCCTGAAAGCTGCTCACGATAGCCCTTGTGGAGGTAATTTTGCAGATAAGAGGTTAGGTCATAAGGTGTTACATATGGGGTACTATTGGCCCTCTATTTTCCATGATGCAAGGAAATATGTCTGAGGATGCAATAACTGCTAGCGGATGTGTTATAGACATTTTTGTGCCTAACAGCATGAAACATGAAATGTCAATAATCTAAGGGATCCAAAGTCCCTAAACATGTTGTTCTTACCCCTAGAGGAACAAGGTCAGCAAACCACAGCACTAAAAATCAGTTCTCCACCTGAAAACACTAAAAAACAAGCAATTTCAGGATCATATCAACTGCTCCACTGAGCATCTACGCTGAATGTCAACTTCTGCACTCTGTACCTGCGCTGAATGTCAAAAGCAATGAAGGCTACCTGCGCTGGGCAAGATTGGCCAAGTGGCACAGTCATTCTGCAAGGTGTCAAATGCCCAGGAAGCTTCCAAAATGACACTTGGATCAGGGAATTCGCCTTGTGATGAGTAAGAGGATCTAGATCTCCAAGTGGAAGCAAGAAACTCCAAGTGGACTCAAGAACTGAAGTATAACTAAAGTGGGAGAGGACACTAGTCAGCTTCATGCCAGCCTCAAGCTGACTCATCCTTTCTCCAAATCTCCTATATATAGAGCTCTCTCATGAGGTCTAAGGGGGCTGGAATTTTGTGAATGTAAGGAAGTGCTGTTGGTTTGAGTCTAGAACTATTGGGTGATTGCTTTGAAGGAGGTGAAGAGGAGATTTCTTTCTGCTGGGAGGTGTTGCTGGATTGGGCATCTTATGGTTGTAACACTCTCAGAACTTTACTTCTTCCATTAATAAAGCATTTGAGGTTCTTCTATATGCATGTGTCTTAATGGTGTATTGATGCTTGTATATTTGATTTAGTCTAATCCTTGAATCAGTTATGGATGTATGCTTCTTGTAGTTTCCTTTTCTTGTGCTTTTGCAGGATCTTTGTGTAGCTGGGCCAGTGAAAGAGCAAGGAGCTGGGAGCAAGCAGCAAAGAGGGAAGATTGAATCAATCATTAGCGGAAGATAACGGTTAGTGGATCTCTTCCTCCTCTCTCTTACATCTCATAAAGAAGTAATCTTGAATAGCTTTGTATTCAGTTGTTGCTGAGGTACTATCACCCTTAGAGTGGGATAGGGTCATTCCGTATTGGATACTTTTCCCAACAACAAATTGGCGACTCCACTGGGGAGCGTATCTTGTTGGTTGTTTGTGTTTTTTGCTATTCATTTCATAAACAAAGGGAGTACCGAATCGAACTGTGTTTGAATCTTTCAAATACAAAGTAGAGGGCAGCTACTCTAGCTCAGTTTCTGGGCATGTTTATGATTTGAAGAGCTGATCCACAAGGACTCTAATAAGCTCTTAGTGATAGCTTTTCATCCTCCTTGTCATCCCTTAGTGTGTCCTTGACTGATAGCTTCTGATTTGAGCAAAAACTGTGAATTTTTGAGCAATCTGTGACCCGGAAACTGTGAAAACGCAAGTCTCGTTCTTCAGTGCAGGCTATACAAAGGCAGTCTGCATTTCAGCGCAGGTAGTCCCTTCGGGAACTGCGCTGAATGTCAATCTGACAGTCCTTTACCTGCGCTGAACCAGTGGTACACTGTGCTACTGGGGTTTCCTGCTGTTTCTTGCCTTGTTTTCACTCTTGTTTTTGCTGTTTGTTACCAGTCAGTGGGCCTATCTGAAACCAACCTTCCTTGTCACTATTCCGCCTCAGTTGTATAAAGAAACTGTGTTTGTTCTTTGTGTATTTCTTATGCATTTACAGTTTCCCATAACGAAAGTGAACTAGTCTTGCTGTGACCTCTTAGATCTAGACCTGTGATAAAGTGTCGTTTTGATCTTAAGAGTTAGTTTGATTGCTGTTCATAGCTGATTGAGCTTTTGCTTTCGTCATATGGTTTGAATTTGTATATTTCTAGTGTCGAAACAAGTAAATCTTAAGGTGTCTTTTGATTTTGGACAAGCTTGTTTGCTTTCACTTGAAATTGAATTCAAAATTATACAACATCTTTCTTTTTGCATATACCAACATTAAGAAAGAGAAAAGAAATACTTGCATTGTGCATGTGCATTATGACAGCTTGCATGTTGATTTAGGAAAAGTGCATTAGTGTGTGCTCTATGATCTGTGTGAAAAGGTGTTATCTTTCTTTTCCCTCAGTAGTTAAGGTTTTCAAAGTTGAAAGATTGAAAAGCTTGCTTATCATCTTAGACTGCATTTAGGAGTGTTACTATACATCTCGTGGTGATCCATAAAGGCAAACTGCTAAACAAGATCAACCTTAAAATAAATTGAATTTACATAACAACGCATTGAAGCATAACACAAACATCTAGAGGTCTAAGCTAGAGACGTGTTCCGGCGTCGTTAAACGTGATATCTTAGCGTTGAGTGGTTGGGTGATTCCTCCACGGTGAAGCGATAAGTATCAATACGGACTTGTGCTCCCACGTACCGTCGCGTATATATTGGGAGACCCCTATAGGAACAAAGCCTTTATCCAATAGGAAACCGTGTCGGCCGCCCTACTGATCGCAATGCAGTGAACACAACATTCACGAAGATCGACCACTCGTACCGTAAAACGTATTCTGTGGTTTTGCGAAAAGTTTGGCACACCCTCTGCCTAGAACTCCAGAGCAGTTTCTTTTGGTCTTTTTCAAACTCTATAACTGAAAAAGTCCATCCGAGCATTTGTCACTTCGGGCTCGTTAAAACATCGAAGGAGACTAGAGTCACCTTTAGCTTTTTCTCGACTCTTAAAAAGTGAAAAAGCAAGTTGTGTCTAAGCGTCGTTATAAAATTTATTTTAAACGGAACATAATAACCTCCTATTCCCGCGTTGATCTTAAGTTGAGAACATGGAACGCCCCAACCAAGGAACTCCACATGATGGAAATCCTAGTCCATTCTCCTCTTGGGGAGAAGTCGGTGCGCCCCACATGGCCACATTGTCGCTTCCAGGACTGACGATTGGCCTGCCTATTTGGCTATTCTCAACTAATGTAGTTCAGACCACCATGGTTCCTGAGCAGTCGAGTCAACAGTTAGATCAGTCTAGAGCTACCCACCAGCCTTCTACTTCTTATAACTCTTCCTCTAATCCTTCATCTTCACAAGGTGGGGCTGGCAAAAGCCAAACTCCCATGGAGAAGAAGGAAAAGAAGAAGAAAGAGAAGAAGAAGAAGGAGCCTAAGGCGACTGGGGGCAAGCAAAAGACATCTGACAAAAACCCACACACAGCACAGACCGGGCCTAAATCGCCATGTGTCATATGTAAAGGAGACCACTTCCATAGAGATTGTCCCTGTATTCCCCGGATACTAAGGGACTGGTCACCTCGTTTGCACAATTCGGGAGCATCAACCTCTGATAACCATGTTGATTGTGTACCGTCAACCAGCGAAAGTGAAGGATCAAGACAAAGAGGGGGAGTAAGATCCCCCTGCAGACTATGTGAAGGCGGTCACGCCATCCACCATTGTCCCTTCTTAGACGAAGCAAAGAGAGTTTTGGAAGATCGTCCGGTTTCACCAGTAATACTTCCTCCTGGATACAAAAAACTCGTGCCAAGTCCTTCGTTGGTTGAAAATACAGCTGGCCCCCTCAAGTGGTCAGCTGAAGCGTCAGTCATTGAAAATGAACCTACTGAATCCAGACCAAACAAAAGTCTAAAGGTCGATACGGCAGTTGACCCGGTTCTTCCTTCAGAGGCTTCGTCCTCAAATGACACCGTCACTGAAGATTCATCTTCAAGTGACACTCTCACTGAAGAGAAAAAGGATGACACCATCCAGATTCTTTTCATCAACACAGATTCTGATGAGCATCAAGGCAATGCGCCCATTCCTTTATCGCAGGAAGGAACATAGTCAGGATCGTATCCGGCCGTGTATTCGGTCCCACCACCAAGCAACCTGGTTGTATCCTTTGATTGGAACCAACTAGGCAGACCCCGGTTACCAGCCAGTATACCATTCAGAATCATAGTCCAAATCTACATAATGGTAATGGCTGGAACTATCATTGATGAAGGGGCATCTGTGAGTATCCTTTCCTCTATTGCTTGGAAAGCCCTGGGTTCCCCGGAGCTTTTGCCTGAGATAAGAAATCTCTCGGGTTTTGATAAAGGAACCAGTCGACCGTTAGGGATCCTCCCCAATGTGCCTGTTACATTGAAAGGGAAGACCGTTCAAATGAACGTGATGGTCGTTCAAGGACCCTTGGATTATAACCTACTCCTTGGATGAGACTATATATATTGCATGGGAGCTATAGTCTCCTCACTCTTTAGAGTAATGTGTTTTCCACACGAAGGAAGAATGGTCAAGCTCGTAGACCAACTTTCATTTCCAGGATCACGCATCGCAAATAGTCAAATACCAACCTTGAATGGTCTATTTACTCAAGAAATGTCTCCACCCCCAGTCCTCCTTCCCGATGAATGCGAGTGATTCGGAAAGATGGGACTGGAACCCAGGGGGCATGCATCCTGGTCTGCTTTTGGCAGAAGAGACCTTGGGTATAGGGTAGAATTTCCGCGAAAGAATATGACTAGTCCGTACCCCGTCCGTGGATGGAAGAGGGGTTGTTCTGGAACAGGATTCTTTTGTCAAGGTTACTTGTTTGACAAAGGTCATTCATCTTTGTCTAAAAAAGTAGGCTCTGCCAAAGAAGGGGATCCGTTTGCGGCAGCAAGTAGTAACCATCTTTGGGTAAAAGGCAAGCCTCACCCATTAAAACAAATGTTTTGAAGGATAAGTAGGGGCAGCCTCCAAAGAAAGAGATTCTATTGCTGCAACAAATTGTAACCGTCTTTGTGTAACCTAATGATAGACATCGCCGAAGAAAGAGTTTCATTTGCGGAAGCAAATAGAACCATTCTTCGGGTAACCAGAAAGAGGCAAGCCTCACCCGTTAAAACAAATGTTTTATCGGATAAGTAGGGGCAGCCTTGAAATTCTATCTTATACCTGGGGGCATGCAAACCTTTTGGAGTGCAAGCAAAGAGCGGTTATTTATCTGGTTTTTAGATTAGTCGTTTCCGACCTTGCATAAAGAAAGGATGTGGGGCAAAAGTCAAAATGTGCCAAATATAGAGCATAGCTTTGGTAAGGTGCAAGCTCTATAAAAAATGGGATCTTTCAGGAGACATTCTGATTTTATGACTGGTATTTCGAGCAGTTTTAGCATAAAGTTCATGCTCGTTAAAAAATAAAGGCAAGATCCGAGCAGTTTTAACGCGGTCTTCATGGTCGTTAAAAAATAAATAAAAGCAGTGAGCAATGTTTCCTCCAGAGTTTAAGCTCATTTTTAGCTAAAAAAAGAACCTATCCCGGTAAATAACCTTTGTGATCGTAATTTTATCAGCCATAAAAGCCTTGGTCGTGTTTGCACCCGCCACCTCCACCGTCATTTGGCCGATCGTTCACCTCCATATGATTGTTTACCCATTTTGAGGAACAGCTGCGAAGAGTGATTTCACCTAGCCATCCTTGTGACACTGCCGTGATTGGAAAATTCCAACCTGTACCTGGAATCAGTTGTTATCCCTGTTTATCACCCGTTCCCCAAAAGACGAGTCCTCTTTGAGCTCTTTTCTGACTCGTAAAATATGAAAAGTTTGCCGAGTTTTGGCCTTCCAGCTCGTTAAAGTGACCGGAAGAGCTATCCCTCTAGATTTTAATCTTTTTTGGACCTGAGGGATTATTGCACAAAAAGATCGAGTGCTTGTTTTGATCGGCTCGTTAAAAGTACCGAACACTCATCCCTTATGTATTGTTTTATACTTTTTCGGACTTAAGGGATTAGATGACGAAAAAGGAATTTTGGAGTTAACTTTCTGTACCTTTTCAGACTCTCTAAAATTGAAAAGGACCGAGTTTTCATTGTTGTTAGACTCGTTAAAATGATTAAATAGTGACAAACTTGTCTTTAGACGAGAACGAGTTTCCCTATCGCTAGGCTCGTTAAAACATAGCGATGGGCTTGCCCGAAGGGCAGGTTATAGAACAAGCATATGTTATCCTCCTCAAGCTTGACAAAAATAAAGAGGTACTGGTCAAAAATGACTGGGGAAAAATTGGGAGAACCTCAAAGCTTTAATGGTAGCAAGTTGCTCTTGAACATGACACTTTGTCCTCCGTATCACATCGGGTTGGGTTGTTTCATTCACCGGTCTCATCACCATGGTCCTCGCCAAACCATCCACACTTGGGGTAATGCTACCGATCCATCACATCAGTGTCGTTATATGTTCAAGAGATGTCGTTCAGAAAGAGTCAACCGTGTCCCATCCACTGCCATACATTATCCTTCATCCATTCATGGTCGCCACCCTGAGTCATATGTCACAGTTTGTTTTCACCTCCACTAAAATCATTAGCTCTGTTCTGTGTCATTGATGTGGGATTCATTAAGGCCCTCCTTTGACAGATCGCTTCTTGTCGACTTCAGCTCATTATCCAAGAAGTCGATCTAGGAACAACCCCTTCAGTACTTTGAAGCTTGCATGCCTCAATGGCAAGTTTCTCACTTCCGGCGACAGGTATACATCAATGACCTTCGACCAGAAGATTTTGCGTGGTGTTCGATGCCAAGTCCTTTATTCACACTTTTGTACACACTGATGATACATCCATCAGGTATCTAATGAATAAACTGATAACTCATGGTCGTATTACGAGATGGTTATTATTAATCCAAGAATTTGATATTACCATTGTAGATAAGTCAAGGATATATAACGTAGTTGCAGATTTCCTATCTAGGCTGGATATGAGTGATGAAGGTGCACCTGTAGAGGATAGTTTTCCAAATGAACATATTTTTTCAATTTCTACTCACAATCTATGGTATGCAGATGTTGCTAAGCATCTTGCTATAGGAAAAGTACTTCAACACTGATGATACAGAGAGAAGTGAAGGATTATCCATCATAGTGCCCGCTATTCATGGATAGAGGGATACCTCTTTTATACAGGACTTGATCAAAAAAATCAGCATTGCATAGGCTAATATGACATCTATGATGTCCTGAAAGCTGCTCACGATAGCCCTTGTGGAGGTAATTTTGCAGATAAGAGGTTAGGTCATAAGGTGTTACATATGGGGTACTATTGGCCCTCTATTTTCCATGATGCAAGGAAATATGTCTGAGGATGCAATAACTGCTAGCGGATGTGTTATAGACATTTTTGTGCCTAACAGCATGAAACATGAAATGTCAATAATCTAAGGGATCCAAAGTCCCTAAACATGTTGGTCTTACCCCTAGAGGAACAAGGTCAGCAAACCACAGCACTAAAAATCAGTTCTCCACCTGAAAACACTCAAAAACAAGCAATTTCAGGATCATGTCAACTGCTCCACTGAGCATCTGCGCTGAATGTCAACTGCTCCACTCTGTACCTGCGCTGAATGTCAAAAGCAATGAAGGCTACCCGCGCTGGGCAAGATTGGCCAAGTGGCACAGTCATTCTGCAAGGTGTCAAATGCCCAGGAAGCTTCCAAAATGACACTTGGATCAGGGAATTCGCCTTGTGATGAGTAAGAGGATCTAGATCTCCAAGTGGAAGCAAGAAACTCCAAGTGGACTCAAGAACTGAAGTATAACTAAAGTGGGAGAGGACACTAGTCAGCTTCATGCTAGCCTCAAGCTGACTCATCCTTTCTCCAAATCTCCTATATATAGAGCTCTCTCATGAGGTCTAAGGGGGCTGGAATTTTGTGAATGTAAGGAAGTGCTGTTGGTTTGAGTCTAGAACTATTGGGTGATTGCTTTGAAGGAGGTGAAGAGGAGATTTCTTTCTACTGGGAGGTGTTGCTGGATTGGGCCTCTTATGGTTGTAACACTCTTAGAACTTTACTTCTTCCATTAATAAAGCATTTGAGGTTCTTCTATATGCATGTATCTTAATGGTGTATTGATGCTTGTATATTTGATTTAGTCTAATCCTTGAATCAGTTATGGATGTATGCTTCTTGTAGTTTCCTTTTCTTGTGCTTTTGCAGGATCTTTGTGTAGCTGGGCCAGTGAAAGAGCAAGGAGCTGGGAGCAAGCAGCAAAGAGGGAAGATTGGATCAATCATTAGAGGAAGATAACGGTTAGTGGATCTCTTCCTCCTCTCTCTTACATCTCATAAAGAAGTAATCTTGAATAGCTTTGTATTCAGTTGTTGCTGAGGTACTATCACCCTTAGAGTGGGATAGGGTCATTCCGTATTGGATACTTTTCCCAACAACAGGATGGGACAACCTAGTCGGTCGGATGAGATGTTGTTACTGACTCAGCTAGTGATCCATGTGGATATTGGTGGCCACTTGCCTATTCCACTGGGACCCGCACAATTGTTTCTTTTAGTTTTTCAGTTTCCTTAATTGTAGCATAGTTCAGAGGTATGTAGCCGCCACATCTCTTCTCAGAGATAAGCTACCATCACCCGAGCAATCTTATTTCCATTATGTTTGTAAGCTTAGTTTAGTATTTTTCTCTTAATGAAATGAAGTGTTTTTCTATTGTATATCTATGTTAATGATTATATCTATAAGTTGTAGCATTCCTGTTTAAGTTTGGATCAGTGGTATCAAAGCGGTCTGCTCTTTCTCAATTTTTTTTGCATTTCCCCAACTAGGTCAGGGTATGAGGAGTTAGGGCTCACTCTGGTTGAACCATTGCAAGATCACCCTCGCAAAACCTGACGACCTCCAATGGTGGAAGAAAAGAAAGGTGAGGAGGAAGGAGATCCTTTCAAAATGTTTCTCAAGGAAGCCCTCGAGTGACAGATGGGTGCGATGATGGATAAATTTTCCCAGATCCTTCAACAACTACCCACAAGTGATGCATATTCATCCAAAATCCACTCTAGAGGTGCTACTCCTTTTAAGATACAAGTTAACTACGATATTCCCATATTTGAAGGCCTGATAGATGTAGACGTCATAGATAAATGGTTAAATTTGTTGGAAGGACATTTTTCGGCTCATGACTTTTCTAATTAGGAAAATATTACTTTTTCACTTCTCAAAGCTACCCCACATGTTAAGGACTAGAGGGAAACCTATTGTGAACAAAAGGATGAGATTGAAACCTTGTTGTTTTCAACCACACCCACTTGAAATTATTTCTGAGATGCCATCAAGGAACAGTGTTACCCTTTCGGTAGCTATGAAGATAAATACATAAAATAGACCACGCTACAACATGGAAGGGACCAATATGTGCCAAAGTTCACAAATAATTTCCATACCCTTCGCACAAAGCTGGGTATCAAGGATATTGAGCAACATTTGGTGCTCAAGTACCGCAACTGTCTACACAAGTACATGCAAGACAAGATGGAGTTGTTGGACATCTCCATTCTCAGCACAGAATATCGGGATACTGTAAAGATTGAGAAGAAATTTAGATAGAAGAAGTGGGTATTTGCATATCCAAATACAAAGCAAGGAAAAGGTGCCCCCAAACCACATAATAAAAGGCCTAGCCAAGGTGGGGCTACCGAGGACAACCGGTTGAAGCCGCAAGTAAAAAACAACACCAGGAAGACAAAGAACAACACGGGAAAATTGTGTGAGTTCCATAAGAGCTCCACTCACAATACAAGTGAGTGTTGGGCCAAGCAGTCACTAGAGACCAAGCTGAAGGCTTCTAAATTAGACACAGATTCTGACTCTAAATCAGAACCCGATAAGGGAACTAAAAAGGGGAAGTAGATCATTGATGTAGAGCCCATTGCCACTGTGGCCACCATAAAATCCATAAAATATGAGCCTGAAGATCTAGAGGAGGGGGAACGCCTCTTCCACTCAGAGATGTGGGTGAAGGGTTCTTTGCTACAGTTCATTGTCGACAGTGGGAGCCAAAAGATCTTCATTTCAGCAGAGGTTGTGAAGAGGCTAGGCCTAAAGACTACAACACATCCACATCCCTACATCATCGAGTGGCTTCATCAAGGACGAGATCTTTGCATCATCCAGTAGTGTCGCCTTCCCTACACCATCAAGACCTTCATGAATGAGGTATTGTGTGATGTTTCCCCTCTTGAAGTTTCTGATGTATTGTTAGGACAACCATACTTGTGGAAGTGACATGTTGTATATGAGTCTAAACCTCGTTCTGTGATTATTACTTTGGCTAATAAGTTGTACAGGATACCGGAGGTAGCCCCGCCCACCACCATCTCTTTGATCACTCTAAAGAAATGTAGTAAGATCATTTCCAAAACCTGGAAATTTATTTTTCTTATGATTCGGCCCCAAGGCAAGAAGAAGGTTGTGGCCATGGCTCCCAGGCAGGGCTCCTCTGCATAACAACAGCATATGGACAAGGTCGTGGAGGATTACAGGGATATTTTTGCCTCACCCACAGGGGTACCTCTACACTGTCAGGTCAAGCACTTCATTGATCTGACCTCGGGCGCATTGTTTCCCTATAAGCCAAACTATCGAGGCTCTATTCTGGAGAACAATGAGATCAAGAGGTAGATTGAAGGACTATTATAGAAAGGGCACATCAGGCCATGCTCATCACCCTATGGAATCCTGATTGTATTGGTATAGAAGAAGGATCGGACCTATATGCACCGTATTGACTATCAGGTGCTGAAAAAGATCAATGTCCTGAATAGGTAGCTAATCCTACGAATTCATGACCTTCTAGACTAGCTCAAGGGGGAAAAATATTTTAGCAAGATTGACTTGAATTCAAGTTATCACCAGGTGCCTATCGAACCCTCCGATTTGTGGAAGGCTGCCCTCAAATCCAAGGAGGACCTTTTTTAATGGCTGGTCATGTCATTCGGATTGACGAATGCCCCTGCAACCTTCATGAGACTAATGGATGACATCTTACGCCCCTTCACCAATGCATTAATGGTGGTGTATTTAGATGACATATTGATCTTTAGCCATAGTTGGGAAGATAACCTCCACCATATTTGACTGGTCCTTCAAACCCTTCGACAACACAAGATGTGTGCTAACTTGGAGAAATGAACCTTTGGCCTAACCTAGGTACAATATCTGGGGTACATCATTGATGAGCTGGGTGTACATGTGGACCCATCCAAGATACAAGTCATTCGTGATTGGCTAGCCCGAACCACTCTAATAGAGCTCTGCAACTTTTTGGGTCTTTCCAATTTACACCATAGGTTCATGTTGGGGTTCTCTCATATCACTTGGCCTTTAATTCAAGTCACCAAGGGCGAAGGAAAAGAAAAATTATTTCGGTTGGAAACCCAACAGCGAGAATTCCCTGATTTGAAGAATCGCCTTTATTCTGTACGAGTGCTCACATTACCAGACCTACAACAACCATTTGAGATTGAGATGCATACCACCAACTATGCTATTGGTGCGATTCTTACTCAGCATGGGAATCCAGTGGCTTACCACAGTGAAACACTTTCAGACATAGTCTGAGAGTACCCCACTTAAGACAAAGAAATGTATTCCATTGTGCAGGCCTACCGTTACATTCTAGGGAAGGAAACAGTCATCCACATAGACCACTGGTAATCCAGATTTAAACAAGAATGCAACAAATTATAGAGATAACCATAAACACAAAGATGTAGCAGAAATAATGCTTCATTTCATTAACGTAAAATACTGAAATATGCTTACAAATAGGAATGGAAAGAAATCAGCTAGGGCGATGGTAGCTTATCTCTAAGAAGAGATGTGGTGGCTACATGCCTCTGAACTGTCTTACAATGAGGCTCAAGGGCCTTTTTTATTATTGAAAGATAAAAGCAAACCCTAAACAACCAAACCCTAACCAGAGGAGATGTAACACCAAGAGTTTATGGGCCCCATTGGGGTGAGTTGGACAACCAACTTCTTGGGGTCGCGACTTGGTCATATTATCTCCGTTTGACGCACACAATAGCCCATTGGAAAGATCTCTCCAAGAACTATGATGGAAAAGATGATTTTAGATAGAAATTGTTGGTAGTAGATTTCCAAAAAAACATCGTCTAAGGCCTCGAAAAGGCTCCAGAAGTTTAGGACTTGACAAACTACTAAAAATAGTAAATTGTGCTATAATTAAGGAAACTGAAAAGCTGAAACAAGCAATAGTGGGGGTCCAAGTGGAATTGGCGGGCGGCCACCAATATCCACCTGGATCATTCCTCCCCCCTTACGAAGCAATGGTCCCCATTGCATTGAGTTCCTCCATGAGATGAGGGAACTTCTGCTGAACTTGCTCCCTGGTGAGCCACTTACCCTGGTGAAGGTGTTGGCCTACTTTGAAAACTTGATACAGTTGAATATTCTGTTGGCGAGTGTGCTTGATCTGTGTGTCCATGATCTGATCAGTTGTAGCTTGTTCCATGCAATCTAGATTTAACTCTGTGGGTGTGAGTTGTTCTGCAATGTCGGATGTGTCTAGTAATGGTGGAAAGTATGGCCGAGGGCAGTCCACATTGAACAGAGGGTGCAGGCCAAGGAATGGGGGAATTCTGAGCTCAAATGCATTATCTCCCATAGCCTTGGTAATGGTGTAAGGACAATATCGAAGTGGTCTAAGTTTCCAATAGGCTCCGGTAAGGCATTCCTTTTGCAAATGCAACCAGACTTTGTCGCCCACCTGAAACTTGTGTGGCACCCGATGTTGATCATGTCGCTACTTGCACTTGGCATTTGATTTGTCCAGAATGTCATGGACCTGCTGGGGAATATGTTGGATGTGCTCAATGAAGTTGTTTTCCTTATCTGTTTCGGACTGGGCATGAGCCAAATCTACGTGAGTAGCTGCAAATGGCATGGCCACATCAATGGGACATAGTGGCTAGAATCCCAAGCCCACCTGAAAAGGGTTGTGGCTAGTGAAGCTATGGAGAGCCCAGTTGTAGCTGTGTTGAACATAGCGGAGGCTCTCGTCCCATGTGCCTAGACGCTTTGAGTTGTACATGCGCAGAATGTGTACAATCATCCTATTGACAACCTCTGTCTAGCCATCAGTTTGAGGATGGAAGGTTGTGGACTTAGTGAGTTTGGTGTCCAGCATCGACCAGAGACTGGACCAAAATGTAATGAGGAACCTACTATCCCAATATAATATGATAGACTATGGGATCCCAAAGTGTACCCACACTCATTCAAAGAAGAGTTTAGCAGTGGCTTCTGCTGTGATATTCTTCTTGCAAGCCGCCATAATGGCCATCTTCGAGAACCTGTCAACGACCACAAAAACACAGTCATTTCCATGCTTAGTGGAAGGAAGGCTTGACATTTAATCCATGGACATGGATTCCCAAGGTCGACGAAGGGTAGCCAGTGGGGTATAGAGCCCTTGCTTCTTGATGGTCGGTTTGGCAATGGCGCAGGCAGTGCATGATTTGATGTATTTCCCAACATCTTGTTAAAAATTTGGCCAATAGAAATACTTCTGCAGTACTACCACTGTTTTCTCGACCCTGAAATGCCCAGCAACCCGACTATAGTGTGCTTCCCAAATCATTTTGGCATGCTCACTTAAAGGAACACAAAGGTGACCCAGGTGGAAAAATATGGCATCTTGGAGGTGAAAATCTAGAACATGCTGACCCTTCAAGAGTATCTGGTATGTGTGGCCGAATTCTGGGTTGCTTTTATAGAGAAGTGGCCAATCAGAAGTCTCTTGCCCAAAAGAGTTCAGCACGGTGGTTAATGGCATGATCGGTGGTCGACTGAGGCAATTTGAAACATTATTGGGGTTGCCCTTCTTATACTTGATATTCAAATGGAACTGTTGCAGGTATGTGGACAAAGTTTACCTCATCTTCTTCTTTTGAAATATGTCCTAATTAATTGTGTTCTTCCTTTCCTTTTGCTGAAGATTTAAATGCGGCTTCTGTCATATCTGATGGCCCTCCTTTTCTCATCTCAAAGGCTGTTAAGATTCTGTGAAGCTGCATCATAGTGCTACTCTGCAGATCCTATTTTTCTTCTATGGCAGACACTTTGGATTCAAATTTAGCAGAGAAGGATCTCAAAGCTTTCTCAACTAAGGTAACTTCCTTAATTTCTTCACCCAAATTCTTGATACATTTGACAACTTCATCTATAAATAGGAAGTAACTAGCTATACTTTCATCACTATGCATCTTAAGAGTTTCATACTGAATTCTGAGAGTTTGAAGCTTAGCACGTTTTTCCTGAGAGTCGCCTTTGTAGCTCAGATGATTTTGTCCCATATTTCTTTGGCTGATTTGAGTTTCATGACTTTGACAAACTCTGGTTAGGACAGACTTCCCAATAAAGTATTGACAGCTTTGGCATTGGTTTCATATTGCTTTTTACTTGTCGTATCTGTAGGAATTGTTGTTGGAAATGTATATCCTCCTTCCACAATTTCCCAAACATCCGTTCCAAGCGATTGTAGATAGGTTGTGGTTCTTATTTTCCAATAAACAAATTTGCTCCTATCGAATATTGGGGGTCTGATGGATCCCATGCTTTGTTGATTATTCATGATGATGGATCTCCCTTCAAGCGATCAAGCTTCTTCTAAAGGACCTCCTCTGATACCAGTTGTTGGAAGTAATACTGAGAGAGGGGGGGTGAATCAGTATTATCAGATCAATAATTTTATTTCCCAAACATATTTATAAACGCTACTTCAGTGAAGTGAACTAGCGTGTACATGCAACTGTGCTTAAAGAAACCAGCGTATATGCAGAGAACTTGTGATTTAGATAGTTTATCATGTGTTGAGCTTAAACCAGTATATCAGAGATTTATTAGACAGTGCAATAAAAGCATAATAAAGTATCACACATAAGAAACACACATGAACACCAAGATTTAAGGTGGAAACCCAATGTGGGTAAATACCACCTGCTGCTGTTGTCTCTATCTTCTTTTAATAATAAGAAAATATATTTACAATCTTGTACTGGTGCAAACTCATGCCTGTATGCAGGATTCTACCCGTAGAAGGTTACAACCTTCTCTCATTTTCCAACTTCTACTAGAAGGGAGCTACAACCCCCTTACTCTTGTACTAGCCAATATGTTTACTAGTACGTAGGTGATAGCCTATAGAAAATTTCACTCTTCCACCAGGGACCATGTTTCTTAAACTTTTAGACTGGATGCTCCTGGTACACAACAATGCACATGAAGGCCTCGTTTCATCCAATTTTCATACTGGACCCATCAAAGCTTTTAAACTTAAACTACATCAACCAATATTCAATTAATCTGAACAATCAGATCACTAACACCATAACACTGTGCCGAACCCAAAACCCTGCATCATCATCCAGAACTAGCTGTAACCTCAAAAATCATGCATTAGAGTGTATACGCTACTTGGTTGAACCCAACCTGCGTGTATAGGCTACTTCCTTTAACCCAACCTGTGTATATCTCTAAAGCTATTGAATCATAAACTTCTGAACCACAGACTGTACCAATTAGTGACATCCTGAAGATCTACTATCATATTCCAGAGTTCAAAATAGATAGCAACAAGGATCACCCTTCCTTCTTAATCAATCAATCAATCAGACTCAATTTCCTTATACAATAGTTCTACGTTCAAATCTAGGAGGACTTCATTGACAGATAGCAATAAAACAATAGAATTTAATCAGATAGATCAGTCAGATATAAACATAAGCTTTTCTTTTTGTATACGCTACTTGAAAGAGTCGAACATGTGTGTACATGCGCTTTGGCTGACGAACCTGCGTACAGATCTACAAAGTTTGACTCAGAACTTTGCGGCAATTTTAGATTTTAGACAAACCCGGATCATGATAAATAAAAAGTATAACTAGTACAAAACATCAGATCTGGTCTCAACCAATATCAGATCATTCAAGAATAAGTCATTTCAAGTCTCATAATTCCTGATCCAATGTTGAACTCAAGGTGCACATGAAAATTTCAGATCCAGTCCCAAACATAACCCTGCAACATAATATATACTTAAGATAGATGTATTCCTTAGAATCTCATTGCTTGCACACCTTGGCCTAATGATATGCTCCTTGTTATATACTCTTAGGCCTTTCTTAATACATTGGACCAAAACCACTTAGGACCAATACCTTGGACCCATTACCTAGGGTTAATACCTTGGACCAAATGCCTTAGACTAATTACCTTGGACCAGAATACCTTGGATCAAATACCTTGGAGCAAAAACTTGATTTTCCAACATGTATGCGCATTTCCTCCTGTGAAAGTGCATGTATATGTTATACGCTACTTTTTTTCTATTAAACCGCGTGTATACACACCTTGGACAAAGTGAACTAGTGTATACCTCTCTTTCTTCATTCTTTGGAGTCTGATTTGTAATCCTGCTGCACAGTGAACTTTCATTTGAGTGAGTTTCCATCAAGGACAACACCTGTATCATAATTCCAATAAGATATCCATCCCATTGATCAATTGGAGATGCATAAAAAAAATGGTGAGATGATTTCCTCTACCTCAACTAATACTGCCATGCCATTGCCAAAGATGTAGGTTTCTTATGCAAACATTCAGTCCCGGTTGAAAATTGAAAAGGTATCTTCTTTAGTAAAGGACAATAGGATCAAATCTTTGGAAGATTTGGTAGTCAAGATAGGATATGATCCTAAAGATATAAATGTTGCAGAAGATATCATCAAGAAGAAAAATCTTGACATTGCAGCATTGAGAAAGCAGCTGAAACTGCCAGCCACAGAGGATCCCTTAACTAAAGATATTGAAGAAAATGAGACACAGAAAGCTAACATGATGAAGTTAATCATGGAGCAGAATGTTTGGATCAGATAGATGGAGGTATAAATGGAGAAATTGATCAAAGAGAAAGAACATATTCAAAGGGTAGACATAGTCCCCTTGGATGTTATACCCATCACTCAACTCCCAACTACAGGAACAAAAATTGCAACAACTTCTTCAACTCAAGCTACAAGTACTAAATAGGTGACAAAGACATTGAAAAATATGTCAATCGAGTCAGAATAAATTAACAAGTTGCATGGGTAGCTCAAAGATCTGCAAGAAAAGAAAGCCAAAACTGAAGCTTCTCATTTGGTTGAAGTCCAGAAGTCACAAAGGCTACTAGAGAGGTTACAAAGGGTGGAGAAGGATACTACAATGGGTCAAACCTTGGACTAAGCCAAGGAAACCATTTGGATGCGTATTTGGACTCCATGAATGAGATTTTTCCATGCATCCAAACCATTTTTGAACAAAAATAAGTTATACAAAAGGCCACTGAAACCATTGTTCAAGTAAGGGAGAAACTAAGAGACATGCCTACAGAAGCTTCCAACATCATAAAATTCCTAAATTCAAAGAATAATTATGAGCTTTAAGAGTTAGGAATTAGTGACAGGGCTGCCACCATCTTGGAAGTCAAGAATGTTTTGACTTAAAGAAATCTCATTAATCGATTGGAGAAGAAATGTGAAACACTGGAGTTGGGAGTGAATAGATTCTTCAGTAGGATTGAAGCATTAAATCAGAAGGGATTTCACAACATACATGTGCTTAATGAAAAATTAATTACTCAAGAAGATTATGTTATGAAGATGAAGTGTCCATAAGCAGTATTAAATTCAGTGGTATAGAATACAACATGACATCTAGAGCATTCTTAGAAACATTGTGAAATGACATCTTTGTCCAGCATGAGGTAAAACATATCTTCACAGTAAAGCCAACATTTGCAAAGTATACTGAGGTTGATGAGATTTTCCTAAGGGTACTTAAGTTAACCATTTGAGATGAAAAAAGGTGGGATCAACTATCTGATTTATTGGATTAAAAAGCAACTCAAATGCAATAAGAATACCATCCAACACATCAGCCAGCATAGCATAGTTATAGGATGATTCAGCAACTGAATCCTCCAAAACAGAGAGACCTCTTCATGCAGCTATCCACCTTGCCTATGATTATGCAAAAGATTGATTTTATTGTTTAGGATAATGCTAATAATACATTGTTAGTTGAGACAACGATTTTTGTAAATCATTTTGTAATTATTATTTTTACAAATACTTCACTATTTGAAGTATTACTGGTTGATTGTTGAAATAGGATTCTTCTATGAATTGTAATTTTCACGTTGCTGGAAGCATCAATAATACAAGGACATTTTCATAGGATTCATGTGGTGTACGAACTGATGATGTTTTTCTTCTCTTCATGTGTTTAATCATTTTTTCTTTTCTCTGTTATTTCTGAAAAGCTTAATTACATAACAGAAACTATGACGAATAGGATATGTTATACAGAACACCCTATTCTAGCTGTTAGTGATTTATATGTTTTCTGCTTAAGTCAAATTAAGGAATCCTTCATTGCTGCTTAGTTTCTACTGAATCTTACGTTTCTTATGTTTCATAATCCATTTAAAATTGTGAAAGATCCAACTAGTGCAACCTAGCTTGCCCTGTGAAACTCCTTCAAAATTTAATGAAGATCCAGTTAATATTTAGACTCCATAGCGCAATTGAATTATAACAATTTAATCAACCAATCAATCCAATAAAAAAAAATCAGTAGAGTCATAACTAGCACAAAATTCACATCAAACGTAGCTAAAATTTACAAAGAGATCCCTCTCTAAAGCTGACAGTGCTAGATCCCAGCTTCCAAAGTGGTTTTGATGTTGTCCTATGTGTTTACTCCCTCAACCTCAAAAATACAGAATCAAAACACGACCCATTTAAGATCATTGAGAAACTAGGCCCATCCACTTTTATCCTTCAATATTTACAAGGAAAGAGGGATGTTCTTCCCATAAATGGGCTAGTTTTGAAAAAAAAATCTTGAAAATGCATATTTTTCTATAAATGTGTAAATAATCATATGTACATATCGGTGTATTTTAGTTAGATATGTTTAGTAGTACTCTTTTGAATTCATATTGGGGTCTCTCATCATTAATATGGAGTTCTATTAATTAAAGAAGAAGTTTTTAGAAAGAAATTATCACATTAGAATTTAGTATTGCATCTATTATAATCTCTAAATCTTTATATCCATTAGCCTGTAAATCTTTCATGACTTAAAACATTATAAGATATTGTTTTCCTTTGATTTATCATGTACAATTTCTTTTAAAAAAATAAAAACTATTTTGAAGTTTTAACATCTTTTGACTTTAATTGTCATCCAAAACTCTTAAGGAGTAATTTTACCTCCCCATCCACTAATTTTACATTTTTTAGAGTGTAATTCAAAAATACTTAAAACTTGAAAGATAAGGGGTCTCATTATGAGCCATCTTACCATGATCATGGGGAACTAATGATGTTGACATTATCACAACTGGTCACCAAGCCAGGATAATGGCTTATGGCTACATAACTATAGGACAAGAGGTCTCATCATGAGCCAACTTGTTCAATATCATTATAACCTGTGAATGGCATTATCATTATCTGGCTACCAAACCAGGACAATGGCTTTCAAGAAACTAAAAAGAAAAAGTTCAAAAGAACATTAATACCTCTGAAATATTACTATAAGTGGTTGGGATACTAGTATTATTCGATTAAATGGTAACCTTGTCGATGTTATGGACGCCTGTTGGCAACACTGGCTCTATCAATGAAAAATTAGTATATCTTTATGCTAAACTTCTATAGTTCTCTATTTTATCTTTACAACAAATAAATGACTGACAAAAGTAATGAAGGTTCTTATCAATAAAAAAATTTGAAGTTGTACAAAATAATAAGCTATGTTTATTCAGAGTAATCTTAATCACTCTAAGCTTATTTTGAAGAGAGCAGAAGAGCGAAAAACCAAAACGGAGGGTTTTTGCGTGGGATTTTCGCCATGGATGGGGGCAGAAGAGGGAGCTCCACTCCCTCTTTCAGATAGGTCATGGTTAACAAGAGAAAGGCCCCTCCAGAATCAGACAGAGGCAAAACGATGGAAGGAGGAAAAAATAGGGAATAGGAAATAGAAAGTAATAAGGAGAAGGATAATGTTGGCACAAAAGAAAAAGAGGAAAATGACAAAAAATAGGGAAAAAAAGACAAGAAACAAAAGGGACCATGCAAGCCCAAAGCTGGAGTCACTCCCAGAGTTATCTTAAATAACCCTAAGCTGCAGGCCCACAGGGAGCACATGTAGACTTATGCAATAATATGCAAATTCATGGGACTATGGCCCACCGAAAAGGCTTTACAAACATGGATTAGATACCACTAGAAGCCTAAAGGAAGAATTGATCTTCATCTAGGATCCAAGTTTTTTTCACTATGGTGTTTACAAACATTGAGGACAAAGATAGAGTGTTTGAAGGCGGGCCCTACTTCTATGCAGCAGCAAGGCTCTACATGCAGCCGTGGATGATGAACTTCGTGCCGGAGTGGGAAACCTTTACCTCAATGCCGGTTTGGGTAAGACTCTATTCGCTACCTTTGGGTTATTGGCAAATAAAATCACTAACAGCCATAGGAAATAAATTAGGGAGGTTTGTTAAAACTTCTGAAGCAACAAGAAGGGGAAAATATACCTCCTTTGCTAGGATTTGTGTAGAAATGGACCTATCTAGAGCTCTTCCGGACGAGGTCATACTGGAGGTTTATGATGAGGAATGGGTGCAGATGGTTGACTACGATCATATTCCATTTAGATGTCGAAAATGTCATGAACATCGGCACCTTCTGAGAGACTATCCTCTCAATAAGGTAGAGAACAAAAGAAAACCTAACACAATGAAAGAAACAGATGGCTTTCACAAAGTAACTCACAAAGGTAAAAACGACAAAAAGGGGCCAAAACAACACCAAAGTGGAGACCAAAAAGTGAGGCAAAATTAGTTCCAGGTTCTTGAAGAGGAGGAAGATGCAGCAGTTGAAAATCAAGTTGGGAAGGATGAAGATGATAAATAGGAAAATGAAGAAGAACAAGTTCAAGAGCAGGTAAAGGAAAAATAGAAAGAGATAATGATGAGTGAACCAGAGATGGATATGGATCAGGAGATGACCCAGAGCGAGATGGAAATAGAAGACAATGAGTTACAAAAGATTCTCGACAGAGAAAACCTAGATCTAGAAGGGTTCTTGAGTAAGGGTACAACTAATGGAGTAGAATCTCTACCACAAGGAATGCAATCGAATAAAGCAGCTATTCATATGGAAAACTCAGACAAAGGGCTTGGGAGAAGATCACAACAGCGAAAGATAGGGTAAGCAGGGAGTGAAAGTGGTAAAATCAACTCCAGTATTAGCTCCAAGAAACCCGGGGAAAAAAAGGGGCAAAAAAAAGCAGAACGAGCTATTAATGGAATATGGGAAGATCACGATAGACTCAGGTAAGATGAAAGATCTAACCAACTACTCCTTTACCAATCTGTAATTATCAAGTTTACAACTTGGAACATCATAGGTCTAGGAAGTAAACGAAAATAGAGAATGTTGAACAATAGAATGAAACAGGTAGCTCCAGATATAATTTTTGTCCAAGAAACAAAAAATTTTGTCCAAAAGATAAGACAAATCCATAGTAAGTGGCTCAGCAGATATGAGTTTATAGAAGTCAAAGCAGAAAATACAACAAGGGGTGTCCTCATCCTATGGAATCCCCAAAAAATAGGTATTATTGATGTGGAAGCAATGAGGAATTATTTATCAGTTGTCATTCAGCCTGTAGGAGACAAGGAGACTTATATTGTAATGAATGTTTACGGCCCACAAAGGTTAGATGACAAAATCAAGTTTATTGAGTCCTTAGTGGACCTTCAAAACAGATTTACAGGGATACCGTGGGTTATAGGAGGAGATTTCAATATGATTAGATCTCTTTTGGAGAAAAAAGGGGGCACAAGAGCACTAAACAAAGATTCCTCAGCTTTCCAAAGTTTTTCTCAAAACATGAAGCTGGTGGACATTGAGACAAATAATGGTCTTTGCACTTGGAACAATAAAAGAGGAGGGGATTCCCAGGTAGCTTCAAAGCTAAACAGATTCATGATCTCGGAAGAGCTCATGCTTCTAGACAAGGAAATTATAGCAGATATCCTTCCTTTTGGAGGCTCAGATCACTACCTGATTCAAATGGAGATCAAGGGCATTGGTACCCCAAGAAAGAAACCATTTATGTTTGAAAATATTTGGCTTTCACACCTGGATTTCATCAGCAACATTGAAAAATGGTGGGCTGAAGACCTATAGATTTAGGGATCATCCATGTACCTGTTACACAAGAGATTAAAACACATCAACTAGAAGCTAAAGGAATGGAACCAGAAGGAATTTGGCAATATTTTCACAAGTAAAAAAATTGTAGAAATCAATATCCTAGAGCTCAACCAAGCTCTGATCAAGAATGGCTTTGATAAAGAAAAAAATGAACAAGCAGAGAAATATCACCAAGAATGGGAAATGCTATGTAATCAAGAAGAAATTTTTTGGAAACAAAAATCTAGGGTTCTCTGGCTAAAAGAAGGAGAACGAAATACTAAATTTTTCCACAGATCTACCATTGCAAATAGAAATCACAATAGAATCTCTTCGATCAAGAATGAGAATGGCCAGATTCTCCAATCCCATGAGGAGATAGATGCAATGTTAGTAAAGCATTTTTGGGGCATTGCCAAGGAAAACTTTTCAGGAAGAGAACCTTTCATTAAGAACTTAATAGAACATATTCCTAAACTGGTATCCAGAGAGGACAATTGTAATCTCAACAGACCTGTAACTAAAAAGGAGATCAGTGAGGTCCAGATGGATTTAATGTGGATTTCTTCAAAGCCTGCTGGCATATTGTTAAAAGGGATATTGTTGGGATTGTTGAAGACTCCAGGCAGAACAAGACCATTTTGAAAGCTCTCAATACCTCCTTCGTTGCGCTTATTCCAAAATAGGATAATGCTCAAGCACTTGAGAGCTACAGGCCCATTTCCTTATGAAATGTGGTCTACAAAATAATTTCCAAGGTTGTGGCTAACAGACTTAAACCCCTACTGCCCACGCTCATCTCCGGGGAACAAACAGGGTATGTAGAAGGAAGAAAAATTCTGGACAACATAATTCAAGCTCACGAGGTGGTGCACTCGTTAAATTGCAACAAGAGAGCGGGCATGATCATGCAACTGGACATAGCGAAAGCATACGACAAAGTAAACTGGATTTACATAAAGAAAGCGCTCACAGCCTTTTGTTTTGATCATAATTGGTTCAGATGGGTCATGGCCCTTGTGACTTCTTCCAGCTTTTCAATTTTAGTGAATGGCTCTCCTTCTGAACTTTTTCTCCCTTCCAGGGGTCTTAGATAGGGAGATCCACTTTCGCCTTTTCTCTTCATCCTTATGATGGAAGGGCTAGGGCGGTCCATCAAGCATGCAAGACTAATGGGAAAAATTCAAGGGCTACAACTTTCGGAGAATGGGCAAGTTCTGACTCATCAACAGTTTCTAGATGATACCACGCTACAGGGAATTCCCACAGTTAAAGAAGCACTTTCTTACAAAAAAAATTTAAATGACTTCATGAAGGCCACAAGTATGGAAGTAACCTTTCCAAATCAAAAGTCTTTTTCTTTAACACTCATATTGCCATACAGAGAAATGTCTCCAGAATTTTAGGCTTTCAAAGAGAATCCCTTCCCTATAAGTATTTGGGATTTCCTCTTATAGCTAAACCCCATCACAAGATTATATGGGATACTCTAGTAACTAAAATTCGAGATAGGGTTAGGAAATGGACAAACAGATCTCTAAATTTAGCTGGTAGATTGGTTCTTACTAAAGCAGTTCTCCAAGCAATCCCAATCTTTATGCTATCAACCCTCCCAGCTCCAATAGGAGTCTTACAACAATTTCGTAATATTCAACGAGATTTTCTCTGGGGCAAAGAGGAAACAAGGAAAAAATGGGCCTTAGTCTCGTGGGAAAAGATCTGCAAACCCAAGAACCAAGGAGGCCTGGGTTTGGATGATCCTGAGCTTCTCAACAAGGCTCTTGGAGCCAAGCTCTGGTGGAGGTGGGTTAAGGATCCTAAAGCTCAATGGGCAAGCATCTGGAAGGAAAAATATGCCAATGACTGGTCGGCTTCTGAAATCATTCATATGACAGGAACTAGGAAAGGCTCACCCATATGGAACAAGGCCTGGGAGAATAGAGAAGTGGTTCAAAAAAATAGTTTCTGGGAAATCAGAGAGGGAGATCTGGCACTTTTCTGGGAGGACAAATGGCAACAAGAACCGAATCTATTGAAGGAAGAATTTCTAAGCCTCAAGCATGAGACTGACAGTCAAGGTTTAGTAAAAGTGAAAGACTTTTGGGAGAATCCACATAATGCTGGTAAATGGAGAATTTGGAAAAAAATTGAGGGCAGAGAGGATAGGACCCACAATAGTCAAGCAGAGTCCCTTAAAAGAATGTTGGATCAGAGAATAATTTTAGTAGCAGAAGGGCAGGACCAACTGAGATGGGGTAACAACAAAGAGGGCAACTTTAATATTAAGGAAGCTAAAGGTTTTCTCCTTGATCAGGAACCCCAAGCTCCAAATAAAACTTGGCAGAAGCTTTGGAGACACAAAGGTTGGATGAAAATAAAACTCTTCATGTGGTTAGTTCACCACAGGAAGATATTAACCTGGGACAACCTTAAAAAGAGGGGCATGCTGGGACCCTCCAGATGTCATCTCTGTGAGACCCATGAGGAGAATATTGAGCATCTTCTCAACAGTTGTATCTACACCGACAGGATTTGGGATTTTTTTACCAATATTTTCAAGCAGTCTGACAGAGACAAAGAAAGTATTGCTAACACTCTCATAAACTGGAGGAACAATTTTTCTACTAATGAAATTCTTAATTCAACCTGGGATCTCTTGCCGAGTTTCATTATATGAAATGTGTGGAAAGAAAGGAACAAAAGAATATTCAAAGAGGTAAACACTGCCCCTCTTAGCCTGGTGAAGCTGATAGCAAAACAACTTAAAGAGACAGTGGGCACCACAGTTAGGAATCTCCCCAAAAGTCCTCCCTCAGTTGAAGAGTTGAGAATCCTCCAGCTGTTAAACTTACAGGGGCTTTTTCCTCAATATCTAGACAAAGAAGCAAGTATGAGCAATAAGGGGAAGGAATACTAGCATCCTCCCCCTGAAGGTTTTCTAAAGTTCAACATTGATGGAGCTTCCAAAGGCAACCCGGGGGTGGCTGGCTTTGGGGGAGTTCCAAGGGGTGATTCAGGCATCATAATCTCCCTCTTCCATGGACACTTAGGAAAAGCCACTAACAATATGGCTGAACTAATGGCCTTGGAACAATGCTTAGAATTTTTTATTTAGAACAACTATCAAAATTTCATAATAGAAGCAGATTTAGAGTTGGTCATAAACACTACCAAGAGAATCAGTAATGGTACAGGGCCAGAAAAGGTCACTAAACACTAGAGGTTAACTCAGGTTCTACACAGGATCCAAGAATATCTACCGGAACATTGCACTCTTAGATTTATTCATGTGAGGAGAAAAGCCAAAAATTGGCGGACATTCTTGCAAATCAAGGTGTCAGCTGCAAGGACAGAGCAACTTTAAGGAAGTGGAGCACTATGGAGCAAAGCAATCTAAAAAAACTCTATCATAACCAGGCGAAGAAGGACAAAGTAGAGTTTAGTAGCAAAAGAACAAAATCAAACCAGTAATGGACCGTGATCAGAGGGCTTCTTTAGGTTGGATAGATAAGTTCACGATGAGAGGTATAACAAGGTATGTGGCAAAGTCGACCACGATCAGGATTATGCTCCGTGACCATCGTCAGAGGTTCCTGACCGTTTATTTTTTACGCATCACCCACTTTTTCCATTTTCTACAGTTAAAACTGCCTTGGGAGTGGGTTCATTGCGTCGCACCACTTTTAAGTCAAAAGTGGTTTTTTAATTTTGGCAGCGATGCCACTCAGAGAGTGACATGTGGAGATGGGCCTGTTCATAATACCACTTTCCCTGACACCTAAAGGCTGATTACTTTGGACGCACGATATTTGGCTCAGCCGTCCGATGGAGTGAGGAAAATCAACGCTCAAGATCGAACGTGCTGTTTGGTGGGGCCCTCATCACACACTATTTTCTGGATTTCTTGGTGGGTGAGTTTTGACCCTTGACCGTTAGATCCATTTTAGTTAAGCAACGACGGAGATGAGTCGAGCAGGTTGGAGGTGGGGCCCATTAAGGGACGTGCATCTTGCCTCGGGGTTTTTTGTTCAAAGCCATTGGATAGAGCCCATTGGTTCTTCCCTATTGATTCTAGTGATAGTTTCGCTTCTCGGTGAGTTTGGCACGGGCCCCTCCTTGTGGTTTGGTTTCTTTGGGGCTCGGTTCTCTACAGGTCAAGTGGGGCCTTTTTCATTGGCTCTGGTCCATCCACTTCCTACTTTCATTTTGGATTTATTCTTGTTCAGCTTGGAGGTTTTGCTAGGTAAGGTTTTTGGGTCGAGTCCTTTGCCTTGGCCAGTTCTTGGTTCTTTTGGGAGGCAATTCTCCTTCGCCACTTTTCTGAGTGGCATTTTGTAAATTCTGTATTTTATTAATGTTAAAGAAGGTCCTACTCTTGCTTCAGCAAAAAAAATCTTAATCAATCTAAATTTCAAATATTAAGATATTTCTAAGCCTTTTTCTTTAGTTATTAGAATTCCATTTACTTTACAGAGATAATTGTTTCACCCAGTATGTCACCAATTGTTGTAGTATTCAACAACCCCCCCATTTATTTTTTATTTAGTTATTAATAAATAATGGGGACCCTTCTTTCATTTTAATAAAACTCTTTAATTTTCAATAAAGTTGGGACATTTTTTGAATTTGTTATAAATTTCTTAGACTTAAAAGTTTCCCTCATCGGGACTCATATATTGGAAGCTTAATCCTTAAAATATTACGATAAAACATAAACCTGATAGGCCCTCTCTCTACAAAGTCAATGGATTACCAGAAGGTTTTCATCAAACCCTTAATATATCGTAACTTTCCTTTTATGAAAGTTATGATAAAGTCCCTCTCCGATAAATATTTCCTGATGATTACTTTATTTATTAAATGGAATTTGTCAAAAGGTTTAATATAAGTCATGTGCCCCTTTATAAAATGAATATTGTAAGTGTCATTGGCTCCACAATTTCCATTTGGCATATCGTCCCTTCGCAATATCATAGATTTTAAAGTGTGACACTTATGATACCTAGCACTTCCGATATCTCCCATCTCTGATGCTTTCCACCTTCGATATCTATTAACTATGATATTCTTCACCTCTAATACCACAAAACCTCTGATATTCTCATTTATAGCTTTTATTATAACTTTCATATTGGGATCTTCTTCTTTAAATCTCCGATATGACACCTCCGATATAAATCTCCCGTTATAACTTCCCACCTCTACTTAATAGTCATTACTTCATCCGAATTCCTTTTATCAGAAGTTAACGTTATCGTAACTTTTAAACACATTGCTCTGACTTATTCCTCCAGTATTTAGCTTACGATATGCTGATTTGGATAAACCCATGTGAATTCACATTTCTACACTTAATGTTTGAGAGGTGAATTTAATGTTTTCGAAATTATAAATATTTTCATTCATTACAGTTTGATTCTATCAAGATTTTCTTTAAAGAAGGAGATTTTTGTGTAAATATTCATTATTTGCACTAAGTCTTTTGTGTGAAGAAGTTATTTCTCATCCCTGTGTTTTCTATTACAAATTAGTCTCGGCCATCGTAACAACAAAGAAATTTCTAAATAAGTAAAAGAAAAGAAGAAACTCACTGCTCAACAACAATCTGCTGCTCCTCCAATTGAAAGCGCTGCTATGCCAGGATTATTTTCTAACACAGTCTACTCTTCAAATTCTAGAAATTCCTCTTGGGAATCCATGTATAAACTATTTGAGGATGAAGGACCCAGGTGTTGGTTGCTAATTTTGCCCACATTTTACCCACCTTTTTATCCCTTTTTTGTACTCATTTCATGCCCTTGTTGGTCAATTTTCATTCTAAATAGTGAAGGTACACCTATTGTCATGTCTTTGTGAATTTTTAATCATTGAAGCATAGTCATAGGGGATTATTGCCTAAAGCGACTTGTTAACTTAAGTTTTCATGCAGATTTGGAGGAATGATGATCAAAGGTATGATTCAACATATGATGACTATTGAGCTGGCAGTGACTATCTTTGGATATCAGCTTCAACGATGGATCAACCTCTTGACCAACACAAGTTCTATCTTTGAATTTTGTTGTATCTCAAGAAACCATTATGTATTTATAGGAAGACAGCCGCCATAATCTTAGGCATTGTTAATTGATTTATGAAATGTATAAGTAGTGATAATGGGGCTGGGAAAACCATCGCTAGGAGATATACGATATTTTTGAGTTGTAATAGTAAACCTTTGTAATGATATTTTGATCAATACAATTGTTGATCCTTTTACTATTTTATAGATCTCAATCTTGTCACAACCCTGATCAGGGAGTTGGACCTACTCTCCTGGCAAGGCGTCGTTGGATTAGATGTGTGTGTAGGTTTATTTTTGGTTGTGCTATCTATTTGCTACGTAAGGATTTAAGTGTGTTCTTGTGGGTCTTAACTTGTTGTTACTCTTATTTGTTGTTATAGTTATAACTTGTTCTGACACATTGTTATGTTATGATTGAATGTTTAATACTAGGTAGGGAACTTGTGGCATGCATATAACTTGCATGATAAACTTGAAATAACCAGTTGAACCTCAGGTTGACAATTAATATGGAATTGGGTGAATTATATAATTCATATCTGAACACCAAAATTTTGGCATCATTGTCAGGGAGGCTATCTAAGGCATCAAAGTGCAACCAATATTGGCCATAGGACCATTCTCTTGTCCCATGGAGGGAATTCTTTCACCTTGCTCTAGGTCTTGAGCATTAGATTGTTTGTTTCTTTCATAAGAACCATTCTCTCATCCTAGGAAGGGATGTTTATTTCACCCTGTTTCAGGTCCTAAGATTATAATTTTTTGGTTGGTTTGCTTTCCTTCTTTTGCTTTTTTTTTAGGGGCCACTCTCTCGTCTTGGGGAGGGAAATTTTCACCCTACTCTAGGTCTTGAGCTTTCAATTTAATTGAATGTCTTCCTTTTATTTTCTTATTGCATGAATAGAGATACAATTAAAAGGGGCAGAGGAAGACCCCAAAAACAGGAAGGAAAGATCTTGGTAGAAATTCCTATCTCCAAGAAATCATTTCAAGAGTTCAATCAAGAGCATCATCATGAGTTGTTGTTAGGGTGAGATTTCATACGAGATCTGGAGGGAATTTAGTTTCACAAATAGAACCTCCCCAAGTAACAGAAGCACAATTCAGGGAAGAAGAAGTAGTAAGCAAAGGAAAGAGAGAACTGAACATTGTGAGTTCAAAAGAAGAAGAAGAGTTTAGGGAATTCAATGCACCATTTGATCGAGGGAGTGATGTTAATCAGACTCAACCACGTGTTATAGAACCTATTCAGATTCCAAGTGAATATTGGAAGATATTCATTTCTCCTGCAACTTCTTCGATCAAGTTCCCAATTGGTGATATCAAGGCTGATACACCTATGAAGCCGACTCATATTACAACATTACCTAACTTTCATGGTATTTCTTCTGAATATTCGGACACCTTCTTGTTTGAATTTGACATTGTCTATCGGGCGTATGACTCTATTTATGATGCACATAAATTGAAGATATTCCTTGCCACTTTGAAGGGGACAAATTTGAGATGGTTCATGGGTTTAGGAGGGAAATATATTACTACATGGGATGACATGAAGATGATTTTCCTTGAAAATTATCAAGACTATTGCAAATCTTGAGATGTTAAGGAAGAAATTTTTAAAGAGGATGAGAGCATGGAGAACTTTGTGGAATGTTTCTAATACAATTTGCAGAGATCAGGCCATAGTGATTTGGATAAGGACATATTGAAAATAGTTTTTCTCCGGGCACTAAGGGAGGAATCTTTGGAAATTTTGAACGTAGTAGGAAAGGGAGACATGTCAAAGGAATATTTTGACACCATCTTCGAATTGTACATTAAGTGTTCATGTGGAGCTGCGAGGCAAAAGCAGGGGATCTTAACCCTCAAGACGTCCAGCAGTGGAGTTACGAAAGAAAAATTTGGAAACTTGCTGGACAACTTGAGGACTAATATCTTGAGCACAATATCCTCACAACTAGACGTTTTAGAGGCAAAACAGAAGTAGATTGAAGCGGAGAAGGCCATGTCTATTTTTTGTCATCAATGAAAAAATAAGCACCCGCTGAAGGAATTCCCACTGAATACTGTCGAGACTTATGTAATATGTGAAAAAAGCCATTTCACTAACACCTATCCATCTCTTCCTGGGCTAAAGGTAGTTTTTCAGGGAGAAAATGAATAAGTAGATCATCAGTATTTCATGGGATCAAAGAAACCATGGTAACCACGGTCACAGAACATGAATCAAGGTATGCCTCAAGGCCCTTCTTTGTATTTTAATAATTTGAATTTTCGGCCTCAATCTATACCTTTTTCACCTTCATGGCCACAGTCCTGTCAATATCCAATGCCCTGGAAACCATGGTTCCCTTAGTCTGTTCCAACTCCTTCATGGTCCCAAAATTGACGTGGGACATCCTCCTCCTTCAGGACAATTATCCTAGCCCATGCCAAAAAATAAGTTACAACTGCCCTCTAATGCCTCCACCGGTAATCCTCCTCTTCGTCCACAACTATCTATTAAATCCAACCCGAATCCAAACAATAGGGGGGATCAACAAGTTGAGACACTCAACCTTCCTACATATAGTATTTCCACCATGAAATGTAATGAATTAAATCTTCGATCCGATTGGGTGGTAAATATCTATACTTCACCAATAATTGTTGAACACATTGATGATGAAGTCTCAAACCAAAATCTAGAAATTCTGTTGGAACAACCTGGGATGAGTCAACACAAATTCCTATGGAACAACAACTCCCTTCTCAAACAATTGTTTCTAAAGGATGACAAACTGATCAACCTTATCCTGAGAGACTACCCTTGAGAAAATAGAGTCCTCGTCCTGAATTTGACTTTTTAGGGGAATTGCAAATTTATTTGTCAAAATTCCCTTACTTCAGGTTATGAAGGACATACCTATTTATGCCAAAAAAATCAAAGAATATTTCTCTAAGAAACCTAGAAGAAAATCAAAGGATCCACTCACTATTCATGTTATGGGAAAATTATCAAATATAATGTTTGGAAAGTCTATATCTATTAAGTATGGAGATCTAGGGAACTTGATTCTTACAGTACAGATTAATGGGGTTGATATCCTAAATGTGTGGACAGACTTGGGGGTAGCAATTGATTTTATAACTTCAGAAACTGTGCTTACCTTGTGTCTGTGAAACCTTAAACCAATTTGCACCATCCTAGAATTGGGAGATCGGCCTACTATAAGACCTCTAGGGAAGTTGGAAGATATAACTATTTTAGTAGACTCATGGCAATACCTTGTTGATATTTTAGTATTACATACCCAATCCCTAGCTAGTGGTTATCCTTTGATTTTAGGAAGACCTTGGCTTGTGACTGCAGACGCTTACATCAGGTGTCGATTGGGAAATATGGTGATATCCAATGGTGAAGTTACAAAGAATATTATTCTTTATCCCCCTCTAGAACTCAAATAAACTAGGATTTACCTTAACGCAGAAAACTCTACATGTGAAAGGGCTTGAACCTAAAAATGAAGAAATTAGACCAATTCTTACTACTGGTGAAGCCATATGTTTTGAGGATGAAACAAAAGATGATGACATTAATGCTTTTATCAGCAGTCGCAAGTCCGTTTCTGATTCAACCTGCCAACTATTAGAATCTGTTATGAGTTGCAATATTCAGGAAGCTATTGAACTAGAGACAGAAGTTGAAAATATTCCTATAATTGTACCCCATTATAGTATTCCTGTAGAAATTGAACCGAGGAAGACATTGAACATTAATCCTCACCTTTCACCTTCCCAGTCTGAACGGTTACTAAAAGTCCTTTCGGGAACAGAAAGAAGCCTTTGCATGGGAATATACAGACATGAAAGATCCCTGTTGATTTATGTACTCATCACATATACATTAAAGAATAATGTCGACTTGTTAGGAAACTGCGATGAAGAATGAATCCTTCTTTAAATAACATTTTCAAAGGCGAATTAGAGAAACTATTGGATGTGGGATTTATTTACCCAATCTCGGACAGTCAATGGGTATCCCCACTAGTCATTGTTCTAAAAAATAATGGCAAGTGGAAGATTTGTGTTGATTATAAGGAATTAAATAAAGCAACTCAAAAGGATCATTTTCCCTTAAGTTTTATTGGCTAGGTCCTTGGTACATTAGCCAGGAAGAATTTCTTCTCCTTTCTAGATGGATTTAGTGGGTACAACCAAATCCAAATAGCCCATGAGGATCAAGATAAAAATACCTTCACATGCCACTGGGGAACCTTTGCATACTGAGTCCTCTCATTTGCTCTCTGTAATGCACTTGCTACATTCCAAAGGGAAATATTGGGGGTTTTTCTAATCTAGTCAATGACTGTGTTGAAATCTACATGGATGACTTCACCCCATATTGGGATTCCTTTGAATATGTCTAGAAAACTTGGAGAAAGTACTTAAAATATGTAAGCAGACACATGTTTCTCTTAGTACAATAAAATTCCATATGATGATGAAGGAAGGAATAGTGTTGGGACATTTGCTTTCAGTTGCAGGAATTCGAGTTGATCTCTCCAAGGTAGAGGTAATATTAAAATTTCTACACCTAAGACACCGACACAGGTATGTAGTTTCATTGGTTATGCTAGATATTATAGACATTTTATAGAAAAAAATCTAAGGTAACATTTCCAATTTTTCAACTGTTAACTAAGGATGCAAAGTTTGTGTGGATAGATGAATGTGAAACAACCTTTGTGAAATTAAAATAACTAGTTTGCAAAGCTCGAATATTACATGGTCCGAATTGGAAGCTCTTGTTTCATTCTCTATTGATGCTTCTCACACAGTAGTAGGGGAAGTCTTGGGACAATAGGAGGACAAGAAACCGTATGCAATTTATTACGTCAGCAAGAATTTGACTCCTATTGAACTATACTATACGATAACTAAAAATTCGTTTTTGGCTATTATTAATGCTATTAATAAGTTTCAGCATTACATTATAGGGTATCCCACTTTTGTACACACTGATGATACATCCATCAGGTATCTAATGAATAAACTGATAACTCATGGTCGTATTACGAGATGTTTATTATTAATCCAAGAATTTGATATTACCATTGTAGATAAGTCAAGGATATATAACGTAGTTGCAGATTTCCTATCTAGGCTGGATATTAGTGATGAAGGTGCACCTGTAGAGGATAGTTTTCCAAATGAACATATTTTTTCAATTTCTACTCACAATCTATGGTATGCAGATGTTGCTAACCATCTTGCTATAGGAAAAGTACTTCAACACTTATGATACAGAGAGAAGTGAAGGATTATCCATCATAGTGCCCGCTATTCATGGATAGAGGGATACCTCTTTTATACAGGACTTGATCAAAAAAATCGGCATTGCATAGGCTAATATGACATCTATGATGTCCTGAAAGCTGCTCACGATAGCCCTTGTGGAGGTAATTTTGCAGATAAGAGGTTAGGTCATAAGGTGTTACATATGGGGTACTATTGGCCCTCTATTTTCCATGATGCAAGGAAATATGTCTGAGGATGCAATAACTGCTAGCGGATGTGTTATAGACATTTTTGTGCCTAACAGCATGAAACATGAAATGTCAATAATCTAAGGGATCCAAAGTCCCTAAACATGTTGTTCTTACCCCTAGAGGAACAAGGTCAGCAAACCACAGCACTAAAAATCAGTTCTCCACCTGAAAACACTCAAAAACAAGCAATTTCAGGATCATGTCAACTGCTCCACTGAGCATCTGCGCTGAATGTCAACTGCTGCACTCTGTACCTGCGCTGAATGTCAAAAGCAATGAAGGCTACCTGCGCTGGGCGAGATTGGCCAAGTGGCACAGTCATTCTGCAAGGTGTCAAATGCCCAGGAAGCTTCCAAAATGACACTTGGATCAGGGAATTCGCCTTGTGATGAGTAAGAGGATCTAGATCTCCAAGTGGAAGCAAGAAACTCCAAGTGGACTCAAGAACTGAAGTATAACTAAAGTGGGAGAGGACACTAGTCAGCTTCATGCCAGCCTCAAGCTGACTCATCCTTTCTCCAAATCTCCTATATATAGAGCTCTCTCATGAGGTCTAAGGGGGCTGGAATTTTGTGAATGTAAGGAAGTGCTGTTGGTTTGAGTCTAGAACTATTGGGTGATTGCTTTGAAGGAGGTGAAGAGGAGATTTCTTTCTGCTGGGAGGTGTTGCTGGATTGGGCCTCTTATGGTTGTAACACTCTCAGAACTTTACTTCTTCCATTAATAAAGCATTTGAGGTTCTTCTATATGCATGTATCTTAATGGTGTATTGATGCTTGTATATTTGATTTATTCTAATCCTTGAATCAGTTATGGATGTATGCTTCTTGTAGTTTCCTTTTCTTGTGCTTTTGCAGGATCTTTGTGTAGCTGGGCCAGTGAAAGAGCAAGGAGCTGGGAGCAAGCAGCAAAGAGGGAAGATTGGATCAATCATTAGCGGAAGATAACGGTTAGTGGATCTCTTCCTCCTCTCTCTTACATCTCATAAAGAAGTAATCTTGAATAGCTTTGTATTCAGTTGTTGCTGAGGTACTATCACCCTTAGAGTGGGATAGGGTCATTCCGTATTGGATACTTTTCCCAACAACAAATTGGCGACTCCACTGGGGAGCGTATCTTGTTGGTTGTTTGTGTTTTTTGCTATTCATTTCATAAACAAAGGGAGTACCGAATCGAACTGTGTTTGAATCTTTCAAATACAAAGTAGAGGGCAGCTACTCTAGCTCAGTTTCTGGGCATGTTTATGATTTGAAGAGCTGATCCACAAGGACTCTAATAAGCTCTTAGTGATAGCTTTTCATCCTCCTTGTCATCCCTTAGTGTGTCCTTGACTGATAGCTTCTGATTTGAGCAAAAACTGTGAATTTTTGAGCAATCTGTGACCCGGAAACTGTGAAAACGCAAGTCTCGTTCTTCAGTGCAGGCTATACAAAGGCAGTCTGCATTTCAGCGCAGGTAGTCCCTTCGGGAACTGCGCTGAATGTCAATCTGACAGTCCTTTACCTGCGCTGAACCAGTGGTACACTGTGCTACTGGGGTTTCCTGCTGTTTCTTGCCTTGTTTTCACTCTTGTTTTTGCTGTTTGTTACCAGTCAGTGGGCCTATCTGAAACCAACCTTCCTTGTCACTATTCCGCCTCAGTTGTATAAAGAAACTGTGTTTGTTCTTTGTGTATTTCTTATGCATTTACAGTTTCCCATAACGAAAGTGAACTAGTCTTGCTGTGACCTCTTAGATCTAGACCTGTGATAAAGTGTCGTTTTGATCTTAAGAGTTAGTTTGATTGCTGTTCATAGCTGATTGAGCTTTTGCTTTCGTCATATGGTTTGAATTTGTATATTTCTAGTGTCGAAACAAGTAAATCTTAAGGTGTCTTTTGATTTTGGACAAGCTTGTTTGCTTTCACTTGAAATTGAATTCAAAATTATACAACATCTTTCTTTTTGCATACGCCAACATTAAGAAAGAGAAAAGAAATACTTGCATTGTGCATGTGCATTATGACAGCTTGCATGTTGATTTAGGAAAAGTGCATTAGTGTGTGCTCTATGATCTGTGTGAAAAGGTGTTATCTTTCTTTTCCCTCAGTAGTTAAGGTTTTCAAAGTTGAAAGATTGAAAAGCTTGCTTATCATCTTAGACTGCATTTAGGAGTGTTACTATACATCTCGTGGTGATCCATAAAGGCAAACTGCTAAACAAGATCAACCTTAAAATAAATTGAATTTACATAACAACGCATTGAAGCATAATGCAAACATCTAGAGGTCTAAGCTAGAGACGTGTTCTGGCGTCGTTAAACGTGATATCTTAGCGTTGAGTGGTTGGGTGATTCCTCCACGGTGAAGCGATAAGTATCAATACGGACTTGTGCTCCCACGTACCGTCGCGTATATATTGGGAGACCCCTATAGGAACAAAGCCTTTATCCAATAGGAAACCGTGGCGGCCGCCCTACTGATCGCAATGCAGTGAACACAGCATTCACGAAGATCGACCACTCGTACCGTAAAACGTATTCTGTGGTTTTGCGAAAAGTTTGGCACACCATCTGCCTAGAACTCCAGAGCAGTTTCTTTTGGTCTTTTTCAAACTCTATAACTTGATCAAAAAAATCGGCATTGCATAGGCTAATATGACATCTATGATGTCCTGAAAGCTGCTCACGATAGCCCTTGTGGAGGTAATTTTGCAGATAAGAGGTTAGGTCATAAGGTGTTACATATGGGGTACTATTGGCCCTCTATTTTCCATGATGCAAGGAAATATGTCTGAGGATGCAATAACTGCTAGCGAATGTGTTATAGACATTTTTGTGCCTAACAGCATGAAACATGAAATGTCAATAATCTAAGGGATCCAAAGTCCCTAAACATGTTGTTCTTACCCCTAGAGGAACAAGGTCAGCAAACCACAACACTAAAAATCAGTTCTCCACCTGAAAACACTCAAAAACAAGCAATTTCAGGATCATGTCAACTGCTCCACTAAGCATCTGCGCTGAATGTCAACTGCTCCACTCTGTACCTGCGCTGAATGTCAAAAGCAATGAAGGCTACCTGCGCTGGGCGAGATTGGCCAAGTGGCACAGTCATTCTGCAAGGTGTCAAATGCCCAGGAAGCTTCCAAAATGACACTTGGATCAGGGAATTCGCCTTGTGATGAGTAAGAGGATCTAGATCTCCAAGTGGAAGCAAGAAACTCCAAGTGGACTCAATTACTGAAGTATAACTAAAGTGCGAGAGGACACTAGTCAGCTTCATGCCAACCTCAAGCTGACTCATCCTTTCTCCAAATCTCCTATATATAGAGCTCTCTCATGAGGTCTAAGGGGGCTGGAATTTTGTGAATGTAAGGAAGTGTTGTTGGTTTGAGTCTAGAACTATTGGGTGATTGCTTTGAAGGAGGTGAAGAGGAGATTTCTTTCTGCTGGGAGGTGTTGCTGGATTGGGCCTCTTATGGTTGTAACACTCTCAGAACTTTACTTCTTCCATTAATAAAGCATTTGAGGTTCTTCTATATGCATGTAGCTTAATGGTGTATTGATGCTTGTATATTTGATTTAGTCTAATCCTTGAATCAGTTATGGATGTATGCTTCTTGTAGTTTCCTTTTCTTGTGCTTTTGCAGGATCTTTGTGTAGCTGGGCCAGTGAAAGAGCAAGGAGCTGGGAGCAAGCAGCAAAGAGGGAAGATTGGATCAATCATTAGCGGAAGATAATGGTTAGTGGATCTCTTCCTCCTCTCTCTTACATCTCATAAAGAAGTAATCTTGAATAGCTTTGTATTCAGTTGTTGCTGAGGTACTATCACCCTTAGAGTGGGATAGGGTCATTCCGTATTGGATACCTTTCCCAACAACAGGATGGGACAACCTAGTCGGTCGGATGAGATGTTGTTACTGACTCAACTAGTGATCCATGTGGATATTGGTGGCCACTTGCCTATTCCACTGGGACCCGCACAATTGTTTCTTTTAGTTTTTCAGTTTCCTTAATTGTAGCATAGTTCAGAGGCATGTAGCCGCCACATCTCTTCTCAGAGATAAGCTACCATCACCCGAGCAATCTTATTTCCATTATGTTTGTAAGCTTAGTTTAGTATTTTTCTATTAATGAAATGAAGTGTTTTTCTATTGTATATCTGTGTTAATGATTATATCTATAAGTTGTAGCATTCCTGTTTAAGTTTGGATCAGTGGTATCAAAGCGGTCTGCTCTTTCTCAATTTTTCTTTGCATTTCCCCAACTAGGTCAGGGTATGAGGAGTTAGGGCTCACTCTGGTTGAACCATTGCAAGATCACCCTCGCAAAACCTGACGACCTCCAATGGTGGAAGAAAAGAAAGGTGAGGAGGAAGGAGATCCTTTCAAAATGTTTCTCAAGGAAGCCCTCGAGTGACAGATGGGTGCGATGATGGATAAATTTTCCCAGATCCTTCAACAACTACCCACAAGTGATGCATATTCATCCAAAATCCACTCTAGAGGTGCTACTCCTTTTAAGATACAAGTTAACTACGATATTCCCATATTTGAAGGCCTGATAGATGTAGACGTCATAGATAAATGGTTAAATTTGTTGGAAGGACATTTTTCGGCTCATGACTTTTCTTATTAGGAAAATATTACTTTTTCACTTCTCAAAGCTACCCCACATGTTAAGGACTAGAGGGAAACCTATTGTGAACAAAAGGATGAGATTGAAACCTTGTTGTTTTCAACCACACCCACTTGAAATTATTTCTGAGATGCCATCAAGGAACAGTGTTACCCTTTCGGTAGCTATGAAGATAAATACATAAAATAGACCACGCTACAACATGGAAGGGACCAATATGTGCCAAAGTTCACAAATAATTTCCATACCCTTCGCACAAAGCTGGGTATCAAGGATATTGAGCAACATTTGGTGCTCAAGTACCGCAACTGTCTACACAAGTACATGCAAGACAAGATGGAGTTGTTGGACATCTCCATGCTCAGCACAGAATATCGGGATACTGTAAAGATTGAGAAGAAATTTAGATAGAAGAAGTGGGTATTTGGATATCCAAATACAAAGCAAGGAAAAGGTGCCCCCAAACCACATAATAAAAGGCCTAGCCAAGGTGGGGCTACCGAGGACAATCGGTTGAAGCCGCAAGTAAAAAACAACACCACGAAGACAAAGAACAACACGGGAAAATTGTGTGAGTTCCATAAGAGCTCCACTCACAATACAAGTGAGTGTTGGGCCAAGCAGTCACTAGAGACCGAGCTGAAGGCTTCTAAATTAGACACAGATTCTGACTCTAAATCAGAACCCGATAAGGGAACTAAAAAAGGGAAGTAGATCATTGATGTAGAGCCCATTGCCACTGTGGCCACCATAAAATCCATAAAATATGAGCCTGAAGATCTAGAGGAGGGGGAACGCCTCTTCCACTCAGAGATTTGGGTGAAGGGTTCTTTGCTACAGTTCATTGTCGACAGTGGGAGCCAAAAGATCTTCATTTCAGTAGAGGTTGTGAAGAGGCTAGGCCTAAAGACTACAACACATCCACATCCCTACATCATCGAGTGGCTTCATCAAGGACGAGATCTTTGCATCATCCAGTAGTGTCGCCTTCCCTACACCATCAAGACCTTCATGAATGAGGTACTGTGTGATGTTTCCCCTCTTGAAGTAACTGATGTATTGTTAGGACAACCATACTTGTGGAAGTGACATGTTGTATATGAGTCTAAACCTCGTTCTGTGATTATTACTTTGGCTAATAAGTTGTACAGGATACCGGAGGTAGCCCCGCCCACCACCATCTCTTTGATCACTGTAAAGAAATGTAGTAAGATCATTTCCAAAACCTGGAAATTTATTTTTCTTATGATTCGGCCCCAAGGCAAGAAGAAGGTTGTGGCCATGGCTCCCAGGCAGGGCTCCTCTGCATAACAACAGCATATGGACAAGGTCGTGGAGGATTACAGGGATATTTTTGCCTCACCCACAGGGGTACCTCTACAATGTCAGGTCAAGCACTTCATTGATCTTACCTCGGGTGCATTGTTGCCCTATAAACCAAACTATCGAGGCTCTATTCTGGAGAACAATGAGATCAAGAGGTAGATTGAAGGACTATTATAGAAAGGGCACATCAGGCCATGCTCATCACCCTATGGAAGCCTGATTGTATTGGTATAGAAGAAGGATCGGACCTATATGCACCGTATTGACTATCAAGTGCTGAAAAAGATCAATGTCCTGAATAGGTAGCTAATCCCACTTATTCATGACCTTCTAGACTAGCTCAAGGGGGAAAAATATTTCAGCAAGATTGACTTGAATTCAAGTTATCACCAGGTGCCTATCGAACCCTCCGATTTGTGGAAGGCTGCCCTCAAATCCAAGGAGGACCTTTTTTAATGGCTGGTCATGTCATTCGGATTGACGAATGCCCCTGCAACCTTCATGAGACTAATGGATGACATCTTACGCCCCTTCACCAATGCATTAATGGTGGTGTATTTAGATGACATATTGATCTTTAGCCATAGTTGGGAAGATAACCTCCACCATATTTGACAGGTCCTTCAAACCCTTCGACAACACAAGATGTGTGCTAACTTGGAGAAATGAACCTTTGGCCTAACCTAGGTACAATATCTGGGGTACATCATTGATGAGCTGGGTGTACATGTGGACCCATCCAAGATACAAGTCATTCGTGATTGGCTAGCCCGAACCACTCTAATAGAGCTCTGCAACTTTTTGGGTCTTTCCAATTTATACCATAGGTTCATGTTGGGGTTCTCTCATATCACTTGGCCTTTAATTCAAGTCACCAAGGGCGAAGGAAAAGAAAAATTATTTCGGTTGGAAACCCAACAGCGAGAATTCCCTGATTTGAAGAATCGCCTTTATTCTGTACGAGTGCTCACATTACCAGACCTACAACAACCATTTGAGATTGAGATGCATACCACCAACTATGTTATTGGTGCGATTCTTACTCAGCATGGGAATCCAGTGGCTTACCACAGTGAAACACTTTCAGACATAGTCTGAGAGTACCCCATTTAAGACAAAGAAATGTATTCCATTGTGCAGGCCTACCATTACATTCTGGGGAAGGAAACAGTCATCCACATAGACCACTGGTAATCCAGATTTAAACAAGAATGCAACAAATTATAGAGATAACCATAAACACAAAGATGTAGCAGAAATAATGCTTCATTTCATTAACGTAAAATACTGAAATATGCTTACAAATAGGAATGGAAAGAAATCAGCTAGGGCGATGGTAGCTTATCTCTAAGAAGAGATGTGGTGGCTACATGCCTCTGAACTGTCTTACAATGAGGCTCAAGGGCCTTTTTTATTATTGAAAAATAAAAGCAAACCCTAAACAACCAAACCCTAACCCGAGGAGATGTAACACCAAGAGTTTATGGGCCCCATTGGGGTGAGTTGGACAACCAACTTCTTGGGGTCGCGACTTGGTCATATTATCTCCGTTTGACGCGCACGATAGCCCATTGGAAAGATCTCTCCAAGAAATATGATGGAAAAGATGATTTTTGATAGAAATTGTTGGTAGTAGATTTCCAAAAAAACATCGTCTAAGGCCTCGAAAAGGCTCCAGAAGTTTAGGACTTAACAAACTACTAAAAATAGTAAATTGTGCTATAATTAAGGAAACTGAAAAGCTGAAACAAGCAATAGTGGGGGTCCAAGTGGAATTGGCGGGCGGCCACCAATATCCACCTGGATCATTCCTCCCCCATTACGAAGCAATGGTCCCCATTGCATTGAGTTCCTCCATGAGATGAGGGAACTTCTGCTGAACTTGCTCCCTGGTGAGCCACTTACCCTGGTGAAGGTGTTGGCCTACTTTGAAAACTTGATACAGTTGAATATTCTGTTGGCGAGTGTGCTTGATCTGTGTGTCCATGATCTGATCAGTTGTAGCTTGTTCCATGCAATCTAGATTTAACTCTGTGGGTGTGAGTTGTTCTGCAATGTCGGATGTGTCTAGTAATGGTGGAAAGTATGGCCGAGGGCAGTCCACATTGAACAGAGGGTGCAGGCCAAGGAATGGGGGAATTCTGAGCTCAAATGCATTATCTCCCATAGCCTTGGTAATGGTGTAAGGACAATATCGGAGTGGTCTGAGTTTCCAATAGGCTCCAGTAAGGCATTCCTTTTGCAAATGCAACCAGACTTTGTCGCCCACCTGAAACTTGTGTGGCACCCGATGTTGATCATGTCGCTACTTGCACTTGGCATTTGATTTTTCCAGAATGTCATGGACCTGCTGGGGAATATGTTGGATGTGCTCAATGAAGTTGTTTTCCTTATCTGTTTCGGACTGGGCATGAGCCAAATCTACGTGAGTAGCTGCAAATGGCATGGCCACATCAATGGGACATAGTGGCTAGAATCCCAAGCCCACCTGAAAAGGGTTGTGGCTAGTGAAGCTATGGAGAGCCTGGTTGTAGCTGTGTTGAACATAGCGGAGGCTCTCGTCCCATGTGCCTAGATGCTTTGAGTTGTACATGCGCAGAATGTGTACAATCATCCTATTGACAACCTCTGTCTAGCCATCAGTTTGAGGATGGAAGGTTGTGGACTTAGTGAGTTTGGTGTCCAGCATCGACCAGAGACTGGACCAAAATGTAATGAGGAACCTACTATCCCAATGTAATATGATAGACTATGGGATCCCAAAGTGTACCCACACTCATTCAAAGAAGAGTTTAGCAGTGGCTTCTGCTGTGATATTCTTCTTGCAAGCCGCCATAATGGCCATCTTCGAGAACCTGTCAACGACCACAAAAACACAGTCATTTCCATGCTTAGTGGAAGGAAGGCTTGACATTTAATCCATGGACATGGATTCCCAAGGTCGACGAAGGGTAGCCAGTGGGGTATAGAGCCCTTGCTTCTTGATGGTCGGTTTGGCAATGGCGCAGGCAGTGCATGATTTGATGTATTTCCCAACATCTTGTTAAAGATTTGGCCAATAGAAATACTTCTGCAGTACTACCACTGTTTTCTCGACCCTGAAATGCCCAGCAACCCGACTATAGTGTGCTTCCCAAATCATCTTGGCATGCTCACTTAAAGGAACACAAAGGTGACCCAGGTGGAAAAATATGGCATCTTGGAGGTGAAAATCTAGAACATGCTGACCCTTCAAGAGTATCTGGTATGTGTGGCCGAATTCTGGGTTGCTTTTATAGAGAAGTGGCCAATCAGAAGTCTCTTGCCCAAAAGAGTTCAGCACGGTGGTTAATGGCATTATCGGTGGTCGACTGAGGCAATTTGAAACATTATTGGGGTTGCCCTTCTTATACTTGATATTCAAATGGAACTGTTGCAGGTATGTGGACAAAGTTTACCTCATCTTCTTCTTTTGAAATATGTCCTAATTAATTGTGTTCTTCCTTTCCTTTTGCTGAAGCTTTAAATGCGGCTTCTGTCATATCTGATGGCCCTCCTTTTCTCATCTCAAAGGTTGTTAAGATTCTGTGAAGCTGCATCATAGTGCTACTCTGCAGATCCTATTTTTCTTCTATGGCAGACACTTTGGATTCAAATTTAGCAGAGAAGGATCTCAAAGCTTTCTCAACTAAGGTAACTTCCTTAATTTCTTCACCCAAATTCTTGATACATTTGACAACTTCATCTATAAGTAGGAAGTAACTAGTTATACTTTCATCACTATGCATCTTAAGAGTTTCATACTGAATTCTGAGAGTTTGAAGCTTAGCACGTTTTTCCTGAGAGTCGCCTTTGTAGCTCAGAATGATTTTGTCCCATATTTCTTTGGCTGATTTGAGTTTCATGACTTTGACAAACTCTGGTTAGGACAGACTTCCCAATAAAGTATTGACAGCTTTGGCATTGGTTTCATATTGCTTTTTACTTGTCGTATCTATAGGAATTGTTGTTGGAAATGTATATCCTCCTTCCACAATTTCCCAAACATCCGTTCCAAGCGATTGTAGATAGGTTGTGGTTCTTATTTTCCAATAAACAAATTTGCTCCTATCGAATATTGGGGGTCTGATGGATCCCATGCTTTGTTGATTATTCATGATGATGGATCTCCCTTCAAGCGATCAAGCTTCTTCTAAAGGACCTGCTCTGATACCAATTGTTGGAAATAATACTGAGAGAGGGGGGTGAATCAGTATTATCAGATCAATAATTTTATTTCCCAAACATATTTATATACGCTACTTCAGTGAAGTGAACTAGCGTGTACATGCAACTGTGCTTAAAGAAACCAGCGTATATGCAGAGAACTTGTGATTTAGATAGTTTATCATGTGTTGAGCTTAAACCAGTATATCAGAGATTTATTAGACAGTGCAATAAAAGCATAATAAAGCATCACACATAAGAAACACACATGAACACCAAGATTTAAGGTGGAAACCCAATGTGGGTAAATACCACCTGCTGCTGTTGTCTCTATCTTCTTGCAAGCCGCCATAATGGCCATCTTCGAGAACCTGTCAACGACCACAAAAACACAGTCATTTCCATGCTTAGTGGAAGGAAGGCTTGACATTTAATCCATGGACATGGATTCCCAAGGTCGACGAAGGGTAGCCAGTGGGGTATAGAGCCCTTGCTTCTTGATGGTCGGTTTGGCAATGGCGCAGGCAGTGCATGATTTGATGTATTTCCCAACATCTTGTTAAAGATTTGGCCAATAGAAATACTTCTGCAGTACTACCACTGTTTTCTTGACCCTGAAATGCCCAACAACCCGACTATAGTGTGCTTCCCAAATCATCTTGGCATGCTCACTTAAAGGAACACAAAGGTGACCCAGGTGGAAAAATATGGCATCTTGGAGGTGAAAATCTAGAACATGCTAACCCTTCAAGAGTATCTGGTATGTGTGGCCGAATTCTGGGTTGCTTTTATAGAGAAGTGGCCAATCAAAAGTCTCGTGCCCAAAAGAGTTCAGCACGGTGGTTAATGGCATGATCGGTGGTCGACTGAGGCAATTTGAAACATTATTGGGGTTGCCCTTCTTATACTTGATATTCAAATGGAACTGTTGCAGGTATGTGGACCACTTCTGATGGCGATCATTCTGCAATTTCCCTTGGGTCTATATGAATTTTAGGGGTTGATGGTCTGTGTGGATGACCGTTTCCTTCCCCAAAATGTAGTGCTTCTATTGTCGGCAGGCCTGCACAATGGAATACATCTCTTTGTCATAAGTGGGATACTTCCGGACTATGTCTAAAAGTGTCTCACTGTAATATGCCACTGGATGCCTGTGTTGAGTAAGGACTGCCCCAATAGTATAGTCAGAGGCATCTGTCTTGACATCAAATGGTTGTTTCAAGTATGGTAATGTGAGAACTGGTGCCAAGCAGAGGCAATCTTTCAACTCTGTGAATGCCTTCTATTGAGATTTGGACCAAAAGAAATTTTCTTTCACTCCTCCCTTGGTGACTTGACTTAAGGGCCAAGTGATATGAGAAAATCCCAACACGAACCTACGGTAGAAGTTGGCAAGACCTAGAAAGCTGTGAAGCTCTGTCAGAGTAGTTGGAGATGGCCAATCCTGAATGACTTGGATCTTGGTTGGATCCACATGCACCCCCTGTTCATTAATAATGTATCCCAGATACTGAACCTGGGTCATGCCAAAAGTGCATTTCTCCAGATTGGCACATAAATTATGTTGTCGTAGTATTTGGAGAACCTGTTGGATGTGGTGGAGGTGCTCTTCCCAACTCTAGTTGAAGATCAGGATGTCATCCAAGTATACCACTACAAATGAGTTGGTGAATGGCCGCAAGATGTCATCCATTAGCCTCATGAAGGTTGCAGGAGCATTCGTCAATCCTAAAGGCATAACCAACCATTCGAAAAGGCCATCCTCGGCTTTGAGGTCAGTCTTCCACACATCGGAGGGTTCGATTAGTACCTGGTGATATCTTGACTTCAATTCAATCTTGCTGAAATATTTTTCCCTCTTCAGTTGGTCCAGGAGGTCATCAATCCGTGGAATCGGGTACCTATTATGGACAGTGATCTTGTTCAGCACCCGATAGTCAATACAGAGTCTCCAAGTCCCATCCTTCTTTTGTACCAACATGATTAGGCTCCCGCAGGGTGATGAACTCAGAGGGATGTGACCTTTTTGGAGGAACTCCTGAATATGCCTCTTGATTTCATCGTTCTCTAGAATGGAGCACCGATAGATTGGTCCATTAGGTAGTAGCGTACCTGGGGTTGGATCGATGGAGTGCTTGACCAGACAGTGCAGAGGAACCCCTGCGGGAGAGGTGAAGATGTCCTCATACTCCTCCACAACCTTGTCCATCTGTAGTTGTCATGCGGAGGGGCCTTGTCTAGAGGTCAAGGCCACTGTCTTCTTCTTTCCTTGAGGGTGTATCATCATGAAAACAAATTTCCCGGTTTTGGAAATGAGCTTACTGCATTGTTTTGCAGTAACCAAAGAGATGGTAGTAGGTGGTGTTACCTCTGGTATCATGTACAACTTATTTCCCAAAGTAACAATAACAACATGAGGCCTTGATTCATACGCAGCATGTCACTTCCACTAGTATGGTTGTCCTAATAATACATCACAAACTTCAAGGGGAGAAATGTCACACAATACCTCATCCGTGAAGGGCTTGATGTTATATGGAAGGCGACACCACTGGCTCACACGAAGATCCCGTCCTTGGTGAAGCCACTCGATGATGTATGGTTGTGGATGTGCTATGGTCAGTAAGCCTAGCCGCTTCATGACCTCTGCCGAAATGAGTTTCTTTTGGCTCCCACTATCGATAATGAATTGTAGCAGGGAACCCTTTACCCACATCTAGGAGTGGAAGAGACACTCCTCCTCTTGTGGATCTTCGTGGTGGCAATGATGGGGTTGGGCTCTGCATCGATAATCTGCTTTTGTTTTTCATTCCCTTATCAGGTTCTGACTCGGAGTCAAAACATGCATCTGATTCTAAAACCTTTAGCTCGGCCACCAGTGACTGCTTGGCCTGACACTCACTTGTGTTGTGAGTGGACCTCTTATGGAACTCACACGACTTTCCTGTGTCCTTTTTCAGCTTCGCGGCACTTTTCTTTGCTTGCAGCTTTGGAGGGTTGTCCTAGGCCACCCCACCTTGGCTTTGTCCTTTGTTATGTGGTTTAGGGGCACCTTTTCCTTGCTTCGGATTCACAGATTGAAAGTCTCGCTTCTTCTGTTTAAAATTTTTCTCAACCTTGACGGCATATCGGTATGCTGTGCTGAGCGAGGAGATGTTCAGGAATTCTATTTCTTCTTGGATGTACTTGTGTAGGCAACTGCGGTATTTGAGTGCCAAATGCTGCTCCGTATCCTTGATACCCAACTTTGTGCGAAGGTTATGGAAAATATTGGTAAACTTTGGCATGTCTTTGTCCCTTCCCTACCGCAGCATGGTCCACTTTATGTATTAATCCGCATAGTTTCCAACATGGTAATATTGCTCCTTGATGGCATCCCAGAATGAATTCCAAGTGGGTGCAGCTGAAAATAGTGAGCCTGTACTTTCATCCTTCTACTCACAGTAGGTTTCCCACCAATCCTTGATGTGGGGCACTGCTTTGAGAAGAGAAAAAAAATCTTTTCCCGACTAGAAAAATCATGAACAGAAAAATAACCCTCTAGCACATTTAACCATTTATCGATGACATCTACGTTTATCTAACCCTCAAATATGGGGATTTCAAAATTAACTTGTACCTTAAACGGTGTGGTGTTTCGACAGTAGCTGTTGGAAGCCAATGCGTTGCCCCCGGGTAGCCGCTGAAGGATCTGGGCAAAGTTGTCCATCATCGCGTTACTTTGTTGCTCGAGGGCTTCTTCAAGCAAGATTTTGATATGATCTCCTGCCCCCTCATCTTTCTTTTCATCCACCATGGGAGGTCGTCAGGATTTGCTAGGCTGGTCTTGCAAAGGTTCGACCAATTCAAGCCGTAACTCCTTATTCTCGACCTTGTTGGGGACATGCAAAGAAAAACAAAGAAGAAAAGTAGACCGCTCTGATACCACTGATCCGGATTTAAACAAGAATGCAAAAAATTACAAAGATAACCATAAACACAGAGATATAGCAGAAATAATGCTTCATTTCATTAATGTAAAATACTGAAATATGCTTACAAACAGGAATGGAAATAAACTAGCTAGAGCGATGGTAGCTTATCTCTGAGAAGAGATGTGGTAGCTACATGCCTCTGAACTGCCTTACAATGAGGCTCAAGGACCTTTTTTATTATTTAACAATAAGAGAAAACCCTAAACAACCAAAACCCTAATCCGAGGAGATGTAACACCAAGAGTTTATGGGCCCCATTGGGGTGAGTTGGACAACCAACTTCCTGGGGTCGCGACTTGGTCATAATATCTCCGTTTGACGTGCATGATAGCCTGCTGGAAAGATCTCTCTGAGAACTACGACCAAAATTATGATTTTAAATATATAATTGTTGGCAATATATTTCCAAAAAAACATCGTTTAGGGCCTCAAAACGGCTATGGAAGTTTAGGACCCGAAAAAACTGCTAAAAATAGTAAATTGTGCTATAATTAAGGAAACTGAAAAACTGAAACAAGAAATGGTGGGGGTCCAAGTGGAATTGGTAGGTGGCCACCAATATCCACCTAGTTCATACAGACACAAGTGAAGTTGCAAAACGATCGCCATTAGAAATGGTCCACCTATCTATAACAGTTCCATTTGAACATTAAGTATAAGAAGGGCAGCACCAAAAATGTCATTGATTGCCTCAACCAACCACCGATCATGGCACTAATCACTGTATTCGACTCTTGTGGGCATGAGACATCAGGGTGGCTGCATATTTACAAGAGCAATCTAGAATTCGGCAGCATATACCAAACACTCCTGGAAGGGAAGCAAGTTCCAAAATTTCACCTTCAAGAGGCATTGTTGTGTCACTTGGGACACATCTATTTTCCTTTGAGTGAGCTTTCCAAGATGATTTGGGAGGCTACAATTGGGTCGCTAGACATTTTGAAGTAGAAAAAATAGTGGTGGTATTGCAAAAGTATTTTTATTGGCCGATACTTCGTTAGGATGTTGGGAAGTACATTAGATCTTACACCACCTATGCCATTCTGAAACCAACCATCAAGAAGCAAGGCCTGTATACTCCTCTACCTACTCCTAGTCAGCCTTAGGAATCTGTATCCATGGATTATATGTGGGGCCTTCCTTCTATTAAGCACATAAACGATTGTGTTTTTGTCGTCATTGATGGATTCTCCACGATGGCCATCATGGCGGCCTGCAAGAAGAGTATCATAGCAGAGGCCACTGCTAAGCTCTTCTTTGAGCAAGTGTGGGTACACTTTGCGATCTCACATTACATTATCTCAAATCGACACAGTAGATTCTTGAGTGCATTTTGGTCAAGTCTCTGGTTGATACTGGATACAAAACTTAATAAGTCCATGGCTTTCTATCCCCAAACTGATGCCCAAACAGAGGTTGTCAACAGGATGATCACACACATTTTGTGCATGTTGATGAGCCTCCATATTGCAACAAGAATGCTGCAACTCCCAAGGCTACCGACTTTAATTATCAACCCGGGATTTGTACAAAAGATCGTACACATTTTGTGCATGTTGATGAGCCTTTGTATTGCAACAAGAATGTTGCAACTCCCAAGGCTACCGACTTTAATTATCAACTCGGGGTTTGTACAAACTTAAGAGGTGTCAGAACTATATGTGCGGCATACAATGTGTCATTCCTTTTATGTCATGATGTAACGGAGTGCATGTACTAAAGACAAATCCTAAATGAATTGCAGAAAATGAAATGTTTGAAATGGAACCTTAACCTATTGCAAGAAAGAAAGTACAAGAAAAGAGACGAAAATTCAATGCTAAATCACATCATGTCCTAATTAACTGCCAAGAAACTATGCTTTACAATAATGCTAAATTATCATGAACCAAATGCTACTATCTAAGAATGGAAGTAATAAGCATCAAAAATCACTAATGTGCAAGTAAAGGGACTGAAATAAATTTGTTTTTGTATTTTTGTTTTTTTCATGCAAACTAATGTCTTTTGGTGATGAGGCAAGTGAATTTAAGGATGTTGGAGGTTGTATGGAAGGGTTAGGAGATGGTTGGATGGTGTGGGAGACACTTGGGAGGCTTTTGGTGACTTCCTAGAGGTTTTCCATCAATTCGGCCTCAAAATAGGTTGTTTCAGGAAAACCTACAAGATGATCCTGTAGGAATTACAAGAAACCTATAGGATACAGCCGAGAGAAAAATGTGAGGTGTTGGAGGTGATGGGAGGCCTAGGAGAGGTGTGTGATGGGTGGAATGGAGTTGGAAAATTCCTAGGATCATTCAGAACTCAAAACCAAAGTTGGGAGATGGATGGATTCACTCAAAAAGGTTGGAGAAGTTTCCTTGTGAAATGATGAAATTTGTGAGGGTTTAATGACCAAGAAAATCAAATCCAAATTAGATGGGACAAATTTTTTTATTAACTAGGATGTCTTAGGTCCCTATTCCAAGAGGAATCACTCAAAAATACCTATGTTAACCAATGCCAAAAAAATAAAAATAAAAACATTACTAGTCGAAAATCTAGAAATTTGAGAACTAGTGAGCTAGTGAATCTAAGAAATGCCTAACCAAATCAAGTGCAAATGCAATGGAGTAATTTTTTTTATGAAAAATAATTATTTTTTGATCTAATGAAAGTTGAATAAATTCGATTGAAGCTCGTTAGCATGCTCTAAAAAATAGCAGAAATTTATTATTCTTTGCTAAAAAGGAGGTCCAACAATCTAGATTTTGGAATGAGAAGACTAATCCAAGAAACTCAATGATTATGATGAAATTCAAAAGATTTTACAAGGATGAAATAGTGCTTTTGATCCTACAAAATAACTTACATCAACCATTTAAATCAATCCTACAACAAGAAATTATTAATCCTAAATGCAGAAATAGAAAGACATAAAAACTAGAGATGCATCTGAATAAGCAATGAAAAGAAGGAAAGAAAATGATACAAAAGGGCTTTTAGGTTCTTGGGATTGCCAAGCCCAAGGAAAATCAGAGACCTATGGAGGAGAACAAGATTTAGAAGTTGAACATGACACCAATCTTCATTACTTTCATCAATAGAATTACATCCCTGCAAGAAAATACAATGGAGCTGCAAGAATACAAGCTCTCTCCACAATAACGCTAATGAAAATCTCCCCCCAGAGGAAAATTTGACTTGGTACTTATAAAAAATTATTAGGAATCATTCCCCATAAATGGGGGAAGACTTCCCCACCAAAATCCCTTGATTAGTGGATCTAGTCCCCAATACTAGGAATTTGCATTAAATGGCAGGGAACACATTCCTAGATTTTCTCAATCATTCCCTAGAGTAAAATTCGACTTGGTACTTATACAAAATGATTAAGAATAATTCCCCATGGATGGAGGAATATTTCCCCACCAAAATCCCTTGATTAGTGGATCTGCTCCCTTGATTAGTGAAACACATTCCTAGATTTTCTCAAACATTGGAGTTCCATAATTTCTGCCATAATTCCATAATATCTTGTTGACTTATTATTTATTATTGATCCTCCAAGAGTAGGGAACAAGTCCCTAAATTATCTCCTCCTCCAACTCTTCATAAGCTACCCAATATTCTCATAATGCTCCACAAAAAATAGATAATATTAGACACAAATATTCAATTATTCATAAACCTCCCTAATGAATATATTAAAGTTAAAACTAAATTATCTAGTGCAAAAAGAGAGATTTAATGTGTTGAAGGATGGTCATAGGCCTTAATTTATGTTTTAAATTAGAGGCATGGGCCTTAATTTATGTCTAATTTAGAGGGCCATCATACACCCCCGCTGAAAGTGTTCCTCATCCTCTGAGAAACTTGGTGACCTCATTGTGCCTCATCCATGGCCCTAGTGGCCTCTCTCTTGTGCATTAAGAATATTGGTTGTAAGCTCAGCAAGGGCAAGCCCAAAAGCATATTTGTTCAAAGAAAAATCATTGTTTCTTGAGACCATTTGCTTCTCTTCTTTCCCTTTATTCAAGATGGGTTCTTGAATATTTTTCAGTTTGGCAAGGTATTCCACACCCTTATCAGCCTTCTGCTACCTTATTCCGCCATTTGGACAACTCCTGTAGGATTTCTGGGTCACTGTAATTCCTACAGGATCATCCTGTAGAAAACACGGTCCCTTTGTAAAATAAAGTAAAGGAGTGGAAAAAATGACAGAAATGGAGGAATGAATGGTAATGAGTGGTACAATAAAAATGTGAGTGACAGGGGTCTCTTTGTGATCCTCCTTTGCTCTTTGACCCTCCTTATTGCTAACCTGCAAATGGAAATTTCATGAAAATGGAGAGGATGCTCTCTTTTATTTTTTTTCAAGAATGAAATTGGATGCATGAATGATGAATAGATAGTGATTATGAAGTGGCTGGAGAGCTTGGAGTGTTGTGGTGACCTTGGCCTTTGCAAAAATTTCTTCTTTTAACTGCTGTCCTCATTCCTTGAAATCAGCACCCTTCATAATTTGATTTTTCAACATTGCATGAGTTGAGTGAGATGCAATCAACTAGTTGAAGGTGGCTGAGACTGCTAACCCATCCTTAGCTTATAAAACCTCATCTCTCATGCATTGACAACAAATTTCTAACTATAATATGTTCAAGAGAAGAGGTCAAGAATACTGCATACCTGTACCTACCTGATGGTTGTTGGAGAGACATGCATGTTGCTGCTAAGTTGATGTTGATGTGCAGGTGTTGGATGGTGATGCTAATGATCCTGATGCTGCTACTGAGCTTTCGAGGAGCTTCTTTGACCTCTGGATCTCCTTTAAAACTGCTCACTACCAATCCTATAGGTGTTGTTCTGTATCCTGTAGGTTTACAGGACATCGACTTGTTTTGTCCATATCTCCCAAACGGTAGACTAGAATTAGCTTAAACTTTTTTAGCATGTTACCATCGTCATTATGCACCTCCCCATAGAAAAATTTTGGTCAATCGATGTACGGAGCTCAAGAACAAATAAAAATGGTTGAAGGTGATGGAGGTTGATTTCTTGGAAACCGTGAGCTGGAATTTGATGAAATTGCTTGGTCATGTTACCATCATCCATATTCATCTCCCCATGAAACAAATTTTTAAATGGATGCACGGATATTGAGAAAATGCAAAAATGGTTGAAGGTGATGGAGTCCAATTTCTTGGAAACCATGCACTGGAATTTGTTGAAATTGATTGAGCATGTTACCATCATCCATATGCATCTCCCCCTGAAACAGCTTGGAAAATGTATGCATGGCTTTCAAGTCATGGAGAAAACAAAATTTTGCTCTATGTATTTTTGTATCCTGTAGTAAAACGGAGCATCCTATAGTTTTTTAGGAAAGCAAGGAAAAAGAGTGGTAGAAGCTTGAGAATGATGGGTGGATGGTGAAAATAGATGAGGGTGATGGATTGACATGGCCTTGGCCATGTTGGAGCATTTAAGCAAAGTAAGAGAAAGTCGAAATTTGACTTCTTTTGAGTAGGCTTGACCAATTTTCCTTTTGGTACCAACTTGTTCTTGTTTCTTGTAGATGTTGGAGAGTACATGCATGCATGGATTAAAGATTATTTTATTTTTTCTTTTTTTTTCTTCTAGGCCTACTAGTCGCCTCAATGAGGTTTTCAACTAGTAGGTCTGCCTAGGTGCCTCAAAGGAGGATTTCACCTAGGATCTTTTATTTTTTCTCTTTTTTCTTTTTTCCCAACCCATTGACCACCTCATGGAGGTTTTCAATCAATGAGCCAATCTGAGGCTCCTCAAAGGAGGTTTTCACTTGAGATTTTTATCTTTTCTCTTTATTTTCATTTTTTTTTATTACTTTTTTTTTTCTACCCTACCCTACTTGAAAAACAAAATCACTTTCAAGTATAAGAATACTTCCAATGGAGCCATGTGCACATCAAGATGATAGAAAAACTTATGTGTAGGCTTTAGATGTATGCTTTGACATTTACCTAAATTTGAGAGATCAAATGATTTGACTTTAATAATATCAAGCACAATTGAAGAAGAGGGTATTGCTGCAAATTAATCACTGTCTGGAACCATATTTCAATATAGTTGTAATGCCCCTGGTCCACTTGCTAATTTGGATCATTCTTCATGTCTTCTTCTACCATGACCTTGAAATTTTCCTCTTTTTGTTGATTGTTCTCTTGAAAACATGGAGGATTTGATGGTAACCATGAGGGAGTTCTCTCGATCTCTGATTTTGATGTCTGCTCTTCATCAAGTGCAACCCATGGTTCTATGGTCTTCTTATATGAATATTTTTCTTTGGGATGTGGTCCTTCAATGATATCAAGATGATCTCTTTTTTGCAATACTATTCTTGAGCTATGGTGAATATGATTGATCTCAAGAGGAGATGTTTGGAATTTTTGTACCTCAGCAATGTAAGTGGGCTGAGCTACTTCAATGTGTGGGTTTGGAAATGGTGGTACAGGTAGTTGAGTGGGAGTGCATATTTGAAATGGATGTGGATGGGGTTGTGGTTGAGGTGGAGGTGAATGGTAAAGATAACATGGAGTTTTGTATGGAGGATATTGAGGAAAATACTAAGGATATTGTAGATAGCTCTCATAAGTTCCTTTCCAACCTTGTTGCCAAGATTGGTTTTGGGTTTGAGATGGCCAATGTTTCCAAGGAAATGGTGTGTTCCAATTACTTTGAGGTGTATGTGCATAAGCTTGAAATTTTGAATTGGGCTCTTGCATCATATCAAGTTGGATAGGCTGCCATGGTCCTGTTGGAGCTACATAAGATTGTTGCATTGGTAATTGACTTGCTCCATTGTCCTCTTGGTGAACTTCCTTCAACCTTGGTAATAAGAAGCAACATTTAACATTATGTGATTCTGCGTGGACAACACAAAAATCTTCTCTTTGCTCATTTTGTATTCTTAACATTTCTACTTGTTTCGTTAGATTGCTAAGAAATTTTGTTTTGAAGTCATCAAACAAATTTCCAAGTTCAGCTTCACTTATTGATCTTGATGTTGATTTACCTACTGTTGCTTTTCCTCTTGATATGTGTTTGCATGTTTCACAAAATTACTCAAATGATAATTGGTATACATCACCTCTACTCATGATATTAACGAGATCAATCCATTCATCCCTAATTGTTCTAAGTAAGAGGGTTTTTACTGTGTCGAATCCTAAATGATGTAGTTTTCTCCTCTTAACATTATACATGAACCTCTCTATTATATCCTCTATACTCTCATTTTCTCTTTGATTCATTCTAAATATTTCTTCTTTAAGATCATGATCTTTATATTTTTCTAGAAATACCTTTTGCATATCATTCCACGATCTTATTTAATTAGTCCCTAAACTCTTGAACCATGTAAGAGCTCTATCCTTCAAAGTTGCTGGAAACAATCTCAGTTTTTGAGTTTTTAATAAGTAACAATAAGATCTACAAGAAATATCAAATTCAAAGAGAAAGTTTTCTGGATCCTCTGACCTTAGATCATGAAATTTTGGAAAAAAGGATGGAGGGATGTTCTTCATGTGCACACTACCATCAGTATATTGAATGGGAAATCTAAGAGGATCTTCCTCATTGTCATCATCTCCATCCATTTCTTCTACATTATTTACCATATTCTTCTTCTACCTACAAAAGTGAATGGTGATATGGCTCTTACTGCACCATGTGATCAAATGGGGCGGGTGGGTTGGTGTTGGAAATTTTGTTTTTGTTTTTATGATTGAATGAAAACTATAATGAAATGCAATTTTCTACTTTTGAAATTAAATATGCCTAATGAAAATATTTGTTTTTGCAAGAAGAGAAAAGACATGAATCAAGTAGGGAAGAAAGCAATGCATGCTTTGACACCTCCCTGACAATGGCGCCAAAAAGTGACGAGCCTCAGCATTACAACAAAATGTTGCAACTCCCAAGGCTACCCACATTAACTGTCAACCTGGGGTTCGTAGAAACTTAAGAGGTGTTGGCACTATATATGCGACATACAATGTGTCATTCCTTTGATGTCATGATGTAATGGAGTGCATGTACTAAAATCAAATCCTAAATGAATTGCAGAAAATGAAATGTTTGAAATGGAACCTTAACCTATTGCAAGAAAGAAAGTACAAGGAAAGAGACGGAAATTCAATGCTAAATCACACCATGTCCTAATTAACTGTCAAGAAACTATGCTTTGCAATAATTCCAAATTATCATGAACCAAATGCTACTATATAAGAATGGAAGTAATAAGCATAAAACATCACTAATGTGCAAGTAAAGGGGCTGAAATAAATTTGTTTTTATCTTTTTGTTTTTTTTATGCAAAATAAAGTATGCAAACTAATGTCTTTTGGTTATGTGGCAAGTGAATTTAAGGATGTTGGAGGCCGTATGGAAGGGTTAGGAGATGGCTGGATGGTGTGGGAGACCCTTGGGAGGCTTTTGGTGACTTCCTAGAGTTTTTCCATCAATTCAGCCTCAAAACAGGTCGTTTCAGGAAAACCTATAGGATGTACTAGAAACCTACAGGATGATCCTATAGCAATTACAGGAAACCTATAGGATACAGCCGAGAGAAAAATGTGAGGTGTTAGAGGTGATGGGATGCCTAGGAAAGGAATGTGATGGGTGGAATGGAGTGGGACAATTCCTAGGATCACTCAGAACTCAAAACCAAAGTTGGTAGATGGATGGATTCGCTCAAAAAGCTTGGAGAAGTTTCCTTGTGAAATGCTGAAATTGGTGAGGGTTTAATGACCAAGAAAATCAAATACAAATTGGATGGTACACATTTTTTTATTAACTAGGATGTCTTAGGTCCCTATTCGAAGTGGAATCACTCAAAAAGACATATGTTAACCCATGCAAAAAAAAAAAAAAAACATTACTTGTCGAAAATCTATAAATTTGAGAACTAGTGAGCTAGTGAATCTAAGAAATTCCTAACCAAATCAAGTGAAAATACAATGGAGTAATTTTTTTTATGAAAAAGAATGTTTTTTTAATCTAATTAAAGTGGAATCAATTCGATTGAAGCTCATTATCATGCTCTAGAAAATAGCAAAAATTTACTGTTCTTCACTAAAAAGAAGGTCCAACAATCTAGATTTGGGAAAGAGAAGACTAATCCAAGAAACTTAATGATTATTATGATCTTAAAAAGCTTTTAAAAGGATGAAATAATGCTTCAGATCCTGCAAAATAACTTACATCAACCATTTAACTCAATCATACAACAAGAAATTATTAATCCTAAATGCAGAAGTAGAAAGACATAAAAACAAGAGATGCATGTGAATAAGCAATGAAAAGAAGGAAAGAAAATGATACAGAAGGGCTCTCAGGTTCCTGGGATGGCCAAGCCCAAGGAAACTCAGAGACCTATGGAGGAGAACAAGATTTAAAAGCTGAACATGACACCAATATTCATTATTTTCATCAATAGAATTACATCTCTGCAAGAAAATACAATGGAGCTGCAAGAATACAAGGTCTGTACACAATAACACTAATGAAAATATCTCCCTAGAGGAAAATTTGACTTGGTACTTAGAATCATTCCCCATGAATGGAGGAGGCTTTCCCCACCAAAATCCCTTGATTAGTGGATCGAGTTCCCAATACTAGGAATTTGCATTAAATAGCAGGGAACACATTCCTAGATTTTCTCAATCATTCCCTACAGGAAAATTCAACTTGGTACTTATACAAAATTATTAATAATCATTCCCCATGGATGGAGGAAGCTTTCCCCACCGAAATCCCTTGATTAGTGGATATGCTCCCTTGATTAGTGAAACACATTCCTAGATTTTCTCAATCATTGGAGTTCCACAATTTGTGATATAATTCCATAATATCTTGTTGACTTATTATTTATTATTGATCCTCCACTGGTGTTTAGTCAATTTAGTGTCCTAAATTGCTTGCATAAATTATCAACCGAGGTTTGTAAGCTGATGAAGTGCGGTGCACTATATGTGCTTAGTTAACCTTTTTCTTACTTCATTGTTTTGTATTTTATGTTGTTTTTGGGGGGTTTCTGTTCTTTGATGTCTAAGAATGTGTAACCTGAAACTATGAGAAAATTTAAGTGAATCTAATTAATTTTAAAGGAAATTAAATGCTCCTAAGTTAATCTAATCTCCTAAAAATGGACCAAGGAATGTTGGCTAGTTAGAACCTCATAAAAAAACAGAGCATCTATCTTATCTTATCATTAGTCCTAATCCATGGATCTAATTCTTAAAACCAAGAATGAAATTGATGCAGAAGGTAACTCAGTAATTGCATTCATTAAACATTCAACCATTCAATTTTGGAATATGATTAAATCAAACTCCTTGAAATGATTATTGGGAATATCAGTGATGCAACTAAGTGAGGATCTGAAAGCAAAAAGGTAAAAGCATATAAAACTAACTATAAACAAATAATGTATTTTTGACTTTCTCCAACATTCAAATGTGAAGCATTACCCTCTTGAAGTGTTGTGCAAGAAATCAATTATACCTTAGTTCCTAAGTTCCTAGGAAAATAACAATGTATCGAGTAAATTCAATCATTGTATGAATTAGACATTTAACCATTTAGTTTAGGATCGTCATTAGCTTGAAATGGCTTTTGAAAACATCCATTAACACAGTTGATTGAAAATTCTGTTCTAAGAAAATGAATGACAAAACAGTAAGAAAACTAAGCAACTGTGTATTCTCATTACTGCAATCTTAATTCAGTTTGGAAACAGAGTCGTTTTTCTCCACGAAATAGATTAGAAGAACAAGGATGCATAGTTGTGATTTATCATTATGCTATTGATTAAAAACTGAAATGAAATATCATCCTAATTTAGAAAACAGATCTGTTAAAAACAGAGTAATGGAAATTGAATTAAAAACAACAAATGAAAAACCTCCTTTAGTGCAGGGGCCCTCTGCAACTGACGTGGCTGGAATGCTAGCTAGTTAAGGATGCACTTTAAATGATCATTGGCAACATGAAATTTGTATTATGAAAAAAAAGAAGTCTAAATACAGAGTATTAACAAAAAGCCTGAACTTAACACGTAATTCCTTCTAACTTCTAACTTCCTCTCGGTTCCGTGCAACTGATATTTAAAGGAAAATAACATAACTATTTATGAGATAAACTTGCTACAAGTGGCTAATTCAAATTAAATTTCACATGATTGTTTATGAGATAAACTTGCTACAAGTGGCTACTTCGAATTGCAATAGGACTGTTTAAACTTTTGATTAGCTACAGGTGGCTAATTCGAATTATATTTGCAAAAAAATTGTTAGAATCTTGATTAGCTACGAAAGAGCAAATAAAGAGTTATACTACTTTCAGATAACATATTTTGACTACATGTTTGACCATGACCTTAGGCTTTCTTTTCCATCGATCTGGACTGAGTGAATAGGACAGAATCCATGTGGAGATGATTCTAGAAATGTCGATGTGGCCCAATTCTTCATTTGGCACCTAGAACCTACCAAACCATGAGAGTAGCTATGGAATCCATAGTTAGCTGCAAAATAGGCTTCGTTCTAAGCTAATTTGCAAAAATCTATTCAAATAGCAAGAACATGAAATTATAATATGGTGATCATTTTAATGCTTTCCTTAAGACAAAACCTAGAATTTATCATTGATTGGGTCTGTAATCTTATGAGAAAGTGAAGGAAAATGGTGAGAAAAAATGTCAAGGAGAGGGTAATTCTGAGGTTCAACATATCCGCACTGCAAAATCATTGCATTTCCTCATGCAATTTGCCAAAAATGTGAGTTCTTCCTCCCTACTACATTTTCTGAAACACCTCTGCTAGTACATCCAATTTCCTTCTTGTGTTCTTCTTTGAATTGACTGTCATTCTGGGATTTATCATAAGAAGCTTGTACTTAAGGTTAATGACTTCTTTGTTCAAAATCTTATTCTTTCTTTTCAATTTCATGTTTTTCTTATGCCACGGTCCTATATGTAGAATGGTATTACCGTGAATTGCCTTGTCCAATTTATTTTTTTCCTTCAAGGTCTCATTCTCATGTTTGATATGTATGTTCAATATCTCTAATTCATAAATTTCATATTTGAGAGCATCAATTAGAGGTTCTTGTGGATTGACAGAAGGTTCTAGGTTCATTGAGGCACTTCTCTTCTCCAGTGATTCTATATAGCCATATATTTGTTGATGCACTGGATCTATGCCTAGAGATCTTCTACTTGGGCTACCTTCAAAATGATGAGCAAGAGAATTTCGAGGACTGTGTGTAGAAGATATGTTAATAGGAGATGGTTCTGGGGTTTCCTCGACTAAATTTATAAACTCTGTCCCTTTTGATGATGTTTACTTTACCAAACCTCGAAGTCTAAAGCTCCTTCTAAGTTGTGGAGGACTTACATTCTCCTCATTTGTGACCTTTTTCTCCTTTCTTATCTTCCCTCTTGCCTTGATTTCCTTCTTGATTTTAGTCAGTTCTTAAGAGATTAACTTTTCATCATCTTTCTAGAATGAAGACTCAGGTCTGTTTTCAATAGTTATACCAGTCTTCTTTCTTCTACTTCTTCTGACATTATCTTCTTTAGGTGACTCTAGTGCTTCTTGGAAATGGTTTCTAATAAGGAAATTATCCCAGGTATCTCCTATGCTTTTTAAATGAAACTCAATCAATATCTTTATCAGCCCATGATGATACATGGTTGTATCTATGAACTGTATTCTCTTTTGTACATTTGAGACCATCCCTCTTAAACTATTTAGCAGGAAGAAAGGAAGATTGATTTCTCCATTTTCAAAGAAATTCATCAGTAAATGGATATGGTAGACATACATACAACCAAACCTCCCCTCACAAGTGATAAATTTCTATAAAACCAAGAGTATGTTCCTCCACTTACTTTTAAGAACTGAAATGGGTATACCTTTTCTAAAAACAGAGACATCCATACCTCTGTTTTTGAGTATTACTTTCCATGATTCATTGTGGAACTCCTTGTTCTTGAAGCATCTTTCGCCATGCCTTGGATGTTTTATAGCCTCGGTCACGAATGACTCAGTCACTGCAAACTTGATATCTCCAATTTCTACCTCTGTGCCATCAAAAGATCGAGCAAAGGATTTTGTAATCTCCTTATGAAAACCATAAAATTTCTCGATGAATTTAAGCCATCTAGCTTTCTGCAACATTTCTTTGAGCTGTGGGTATCCTTCCATGTACTTTACTCCTACCGATTCTTATCTGACAATTAGCCCCATGCCTTCTACTACATAGAGTTCTAAACCTTCAGAATTACCCTTCCCAGTTTTATGAAATGAATTGGTTGCAAATATGGTGAAAGGAACTGTGGGTTTGTACAAAATAATTAGATGGTAGGGGTTCTGGAGAAACGTAGACAAGTATTTCATGTCGTAGTCATGATCTTTGATAATCAACGAGGGAGTTAATTATGGACCGTTATGTGACAAAATATGGAGGATGTGGTGGATATGTAGTATAATGGAGATTTCAATCAAATCAAATGATGATTCGTCAAGGAAACATATGAATATCCATATTATATATGCTTTATTTTTTAACCTAGCTATTTAAAATAAATTTTTGCACTTTACCTTTTAGAACTTAACCTTTTCGTTTGCTATTTTCTTTGGTGTTGATCCGTGGATACCCTTTTAGAATATTGGTCTTCAAAACAAGATTCTTCAATTTCCTGCAGTCATCATTTGTTTGTAAGATTTATAATTATGCCAGAGTTGTTGAATGAGATATGGCTGCAGAATCAAATTAGCTGCAGAATGGAATCAGCTGCATAACATCATAAGAAATGAAGTATGGCTATGGAACATGAATGTGAAAGGAAATGGAAATGGAATATGACAGTGAAATGGAATGAAAGTGGAGTGAGATGGAATGAAAATGTAAAATAAAATGAAAATGGGGTGAGATGGAATGAGACTGTAAAATGAAATGAATTTGTAGATTACGAACTGCAAATGAAGTAGCTTTATGTCACTACTTATTACAGAAAGGAAATGGAAGATATAGGATGTCAGAAATCTCTGATTTTCACCCTGTATTGTCTATATAAGTATGCCAATTAATGATTGGTTTTCATACTTATACATTTTATTATTATTATTATTTATATATATATATATATATATATATATATATATATATATATATATATATATATATATATATATACATACATGAAAAATAAAAGCTAAGTTAGTGGAGAAGAAGAATTCTTCTTCACCAACTTCATTTCAATGTTATCTTGGAAAATCTTGATAAAATCCTCTCTTGAAATTGGCTTATGATATATCTTCAACCAATGACCATTCACAAGAAGAGGTACCTTTCTTTCATCTATTGTCCTTATTCTCACTGCTCCATTATTAAAGACTTCTTCAATCTCATATGGCCCAACCCAATGAGTCTGAAGCTTTCCTTGGAAATATTTGAATTTTTAATCTAACAAAAGTGCCCAATCCCCTGCTTGAAACTTCTTCTCCTTGATATACTTATGATGCCATTTAGCCCTTTGCTATTAGATATACTAGTTCTTTGAACTGTATCTTTCCTGATTTCATCAAGCTCATTAAGTTGCTCTAATCTATGTTTCTGTGCTTCTGACAAATCCAGTCCCAATTGGACTGCCATCTTGAAGGTTCTGATTTGAAACTCTATAGGGAACAGGACTTGCTTCCCATAAAAAAGCTCATAGGGAGTATGTCCTATTGTGTTCCTCCATGTATTTTTGTAGGCCCATAAGGCTTCAAGAAACCTTTTTGCCCAATCTATTTTGTGTAGATGTACAATCCTAGTGAGAATTCCTTCAATCACCTTATTGGTAGATTCAACTTGACCATTTTCTCGTGGATGATAAGGAGTAGACTTTCTGTGTTTGATCTTGTAATCTTCCACAAGCCTTTCCACCATTTTAGATGTAAATTGAGATCCCTAATCTGTCACAATTTCTCTTGGAACACCAAAATGAGTGAAGATGTCCTCAAAAAGAAAATTAACTGCATATTTTTCATTAGCAAAAGGTAATGCTTTAGCCTCTACCCATTTAGTGACATTATCAGTGCATAACAAAATATAGTTCTTTTGTTTAGATGGAGGATTAATTAGTCCAACAAAATCCAAGGCCCATTTTTCAAAAGGTTCAATGAGTACCTGGGTTTGTAGTGGCATCTCATCTGAAGGAGAAGTTTTTCCTACCCTTTGGAAGCTATCACACCTTTGGACATATTCTTTGGCATCTCTGAAGATGGAAGGCCAATAATATCCTAAATGAAGTATTTTATAGGTTGTCCTCTTGTCAGCAAAGTGTCCACCACAAGGTTCATCATGACATGCCTTAATAATTTCAGGCATTTCATGTTCTCGAACACATCTTTTGATCATGAGATCTAGACCTATTTTATACAGTTCATTAGCAATACATGAGTAACTTTCACTTGTTTTAATGATTTTTTTTTCTCCTTAGGAAACAAATGTGAAGGTAATCTTCTTATGACTAAGTACTTGGCAATATCTTCAAACAAAGAGGTTTGACTAGTTACTGCAAAATGATATTCATCAGAAAATTTATCTTCAACTGGAGTGTCATCTTTGATATTTTGAATTCTAGACAAGAAATCAGTAACTGTGTTTTGTTTTCCAGGTCTATCTAGAACAGTGATGTTGAATTCTTACAGGAGTAATAACCATCTTGTAACTCTGCCATTAGTAATAGGTTTATTCATTAAGTACCTAATTGCAGAGTGATCTGTATGAACAAAGGTTTCATAGCCTGCTATGTAATGTTTGAACTTGTTGATAGCATGAACAACAACTAAGAATTCCTTTTCAGTTATAATGTAATTTAACTCGGTGGGAGTCAAATTCTTGCTTGTGTAATAGATGGCATAGAGGATCAAATATTTTTTTCCTAATATAGCTCCCAGAGTTGTATCTGAAGCATCTGTTGAAATGTGAAAAGGTAGTTTCCAATTTGGACCTCTCAAGATGGGTGCTTCAGAATTTTTCTCTTTTAAAGCCTCAAATGCCAACTGGCAATCAGGATTCCAATTGAATTCACAATCTTTGGTGAGTAATTTAAAGAGTGGGGATGCTAGTTTAGTGGAATTTTCTATAAACCTTCTATAGTATCCTGTGAATCCTAGAAAACTCCTAACATCCTTTTGAAAACTTGGAATTGATAGTTTAGAGTGACTTCAACTTTATATTTATCAACTTTAATTCCATCTCCTGAAATGTGATGTCCTAAAACAATCCCTTTTGTAAACACCATAAAACATTTTTCATGGCTTAGTGAAAGGTTTGCTTCCTTACATCTTTTAAGAACTTTTTCCAAATTTTCTAAAGCTTCTTCAAATGTATTCCCATAAACTGTAAAGTCATCCATATACACCTCTACACAATCATGTATTAGATCAGAAAAAATTCCTAGTACCACTCTTTGGAATGTTGTAGGTGCATTGCACAATCCAAAAGGAGGTACTCAGTAGGCACAAGTTCCCCATGGACAGGTGAATGTGGTTTTATCTTGATCTTGAGGTGCTACCTGAATTTGATTGTAACCACTAAAACCATCCAAAAATGAGAAATAATTCTTACCTGCTAATGTATCTAACACTTGATCTATAAAGGGAAAAGGAAAATGATCTTTTAGGGTAGCTTTATTCAATTCTTGATAATCAATACATACCCTCCATTTACCATTCTTTTCAGGCACAATCACTAGAGGAGGAACCCACTTTCTGTCTAAAATTGGGTAAATGAAGTTTACATTCAACAATTTTTTCAACTCCTCCTTCAAAATTTCCCTAAGATTTGGATTCATCCTTCTTTGAGGTTGTCTGATAGGTTTAAAATTTTCCTCAATGTAGATATGATGTATACAAGTCTTAGGACTAATTCCTTTCATGTCAGTGTATTCCCATACATATGTAGAAGAATGTTGTTGCAATGTTTTGGTTAACTTTTTCCTGTTGTAATTTTTCTAAGTTATTGTTTATGTTCAATTTTTCCCTTGAAAGATTTCAACTGTAGAGCTACCAAATTCTTCCATAGAATAAAGAGATATCTACCTAGATGACAAATATTTAATATTGGATTTTTCTTGAAATTGATCATGTTCATATTCTGGAGATGATTCAAAATTTTCCATTATATTTAAGATTTGACTATCTTCACTAATGGTTGAAATAATAAAGAGAGGCTGAGTATCATTTTCATCATCAATCCATTCTTTTTCATCTATCTCTGTGATTGTTTTTGTTGGAGGATATAGAGTGAATTTCTTAGTTGAGTTACCATCAGAGATATACATATCACCAGATCTACAACTAATGAAAGCATCAGCTATAGCCAATCAAGGTCTTCCTAATATAAGTGGATGTCCTCCTAGATTGTTCTTAGGGATTAAGATCATAAAATCAATAGGGTGCTCCCAAGAGTCTAAGGACACTCAAATATCTTCTAACACACCTTCTAGTTTGATTACAGATCTATCTGCCAATTGCAGTAATGTAGGTGTATAAAGAAGAATAGGAAGCTTGAGTTGTTCCATGGTTTGTTTGCTCATGATGTTTATTGCTACTCCTAAATCAATCAATGTATTCAGAATTTCAACTCCATTGATATGTGTTTTTACAACTGGACATCCTGGATCTACATAATTTTGTATGACAATTTTTCCCATCATTATGTCTGCTATTTTTCCTGCCAGCTGAATTCTTTTTATTTCTTTTGTTTTTCTTCCTGGTTTCTTCATGCTAAAATACTTTATTGTTTTAGCTAGAATTGGAATCTCCTTAATGGCTTGTAACAAAGGGATTTTGATATAGACATTTTTCAATTCATCTAGAAAATCATAATTAGGCAACATAATATGCTTTTTTACCCCTCTATCAATTTGTAATCTTTTAGGAAAAGGAGGTGTAGAAGTAGATACTGGTGGTTGCTCTATGATAGAAGTTGAGTTTATTGGTTCTTTCTTTTTTCATTTTCAGTATTCTGGTTTTGAAGAGATGTTCATTCAAAACTTTTATTTGGCTATAAAGAATCTTCCTCAGAATTGTCTTGTTCTAGAATAACTACAAAAGGCTTTTTCTTTTCTAATATCCTACGAGATCTTAGTTGGACATTATTGAGATCTAGAGGAGTGATCATATAAGTTGGAAATTGTTTTCCTTCCAGCAAATAGGTATTCTGAGGATTTTTATTGTTGGGGTTTGGTAATGGTTGGGCAAGTAACTGATTTGGTCTCTGTGGGAATGGCAGTGAAAGTTGAGGATTTTGGTTTTGAAGTTGGGGCTGTTGATTTTGTTGAGGAATTTGTTGGGGAGGATAGTTTGGATATGATGGAGGATATTGATAGTATTGAGAGAATCTTCCATAGGGATTTTTCATTCCTTGAGCCCAAGGTTGAGATTGAGATTGAGATTGAGGCCAAGGTTGCTGCCCAGAATTCCAATTTGGTGGGGGATGAATATACATTTGGTTGTTAAAACCCTGGTTTTGTGGCCCCTGCCGAGGTCTTCTAGAGAAAAAGCAAAGAGATTCTGTTGGATTTGAAATTGTTTCCTCTTGAAAATGTAGGTTTTAACCCCTACAGAAATTACCTACATACGAATTCTAAAACACATAAAATAAACAATGCGAGAGCATAACACATAAAACACATATACACAGAGATTTTCCCCTGGATCCCAAAATCGAGACTACCAGCTTGATTTTTCATTATGTTCCTTTCAATGTTATAATACATATTTATACATGCTGAAGCATCCAATACCATGGACCGAAAACCATCGTGTCCAAAACCATGGACTAAAAACCATCGCGTCCAAAAACATGTGCGAAAATCATGCACAAAACCATAGGTGGGTCCACCCAACCTAACATAGGTTCCAAAACCAGAGTGGAGTTACATGCACCCCTCAAACCCCCTGTGACCTTCCCACTACGCAATCGGCGCAACGAAGGGGGGGCTTTGCCCCCCCTCTAACCCCCCAATTTACTACGTGGGCTAGTCATGGAAAGAATATAACACAACCCAACAGAAAAGTAGCCTTAAGACAAGGAATTGAAGGACAACTCTTGGTCTCATGGTTTTCTGAACAAATCACACAATTCTCTATGATTTTTTCATCCAAAGGGCATTCTCTTAAAGCATGCTTCTTTCTACATTTGGGACGGAAAATAGCTAAAGCATTAGTCTTGTATTTATGCTTGTTTTATAACTTAAGGGTGTTTATTTGTTCACTAAGGCTCCCTAGAATCTATGTTTTCAATTCATCAAGCATGTTTCCAATTTCTACCCTACTCACTGATCCAGTTGCAGATTTATTCACTCTGGCAAGAGAAGGACCTCTTAGACCTTTCCCAGTTTTGGATTTGCCTCTTGAGAGATGGACACATAATTATCCAATGTCATTTAATGGGAGTTGGTAGATATCTCCCTTCCCCATCATGTTAAGGATGTCTATCCACTCATCTCTAATTGATGTTAATAAAAGAGATTTTAAGTATCTTGATCTAAGTTATCCACTTTTTCTCTTTTTAAGTTATAGTTGAATCTTTCAATTAAATCCTCCAAATTTTCATCATCTCTTTGCATCATTTTAAACACTTAATCTTTGTGATTGATAGGCATGCAATAATCCAAATACCTGTCCAAAAATGATCTCTTCATGTCATTCCATGTTCTAATAGACTAAGTGATCAATCCCATGAACCATTTTAAAGCAGCCCCTTTCAATGTTGAAGGAAATAATTTAAGTTTTTGAGAGTCTTGTAAATAATCATAAGTTCTGCACAAGACTTCAAATTCAAATAAAAAGGTTTCACGATCTTCAATTTTTAATCCATGAAAATTTGGGAGGACAAAATGTGAGATATTTTTCATTGTGGCATATGTTTCTTCATCAACTATAGGGAATCCAAAAGAATTATCAACTTCCCTATTTCCCCTACCTTCTCCATCATTTCCTATACATTCTCCATCATTTCCTTTACCTCTTCCTCTACCTCTTCCTCCTCCAAACAGTGCAAATTCTCCATTCAAAACTCCCTCTCCTTCTTCTTCTCTTCTTGCCATTATAGATTCTTCAGAGTTAATATAAGATTCAACCTGCAAGTTTAATTGCTCTTCCTCTCGTTCCTCTATCAATGTTATGTGGAAGAAACGTTTTACTTCTCCCTCTCCACTAGGAATTTCTAATTCTTCAGCTAAAATATGTTCCCCTATAGAGGTGAAAAGGGCTACTCCTTCTGTTGGAGATCTAAGATTTTCTTCCTCTAGGACTGCCTCAGTAGATGAAGTAGGAGATTCTCTTAATTGGATTTCTGACATTAGAACTTCAATAATTCTATGGCTATTGAAATGTGGAATATGAGTTTGAGATGGAGGTGTATCTCTTCTTAGTCTTGGTCGAGTAAGTGGTGTTGTAGGAATTAAACTCCTGCCTCTAGCTATGAATCTACCCCTAGAGTCTCTTTCTCTATGCATATCAGTTTTTAGATGTAAGAGATGAGGTTACCTAATTACACTTCCCTGGCAACGGTGGAAAAATGTTTAGTCAATTTAGTGTCCTAAATTTCTTGCATAAATTATCAACCAAGGTTTGTAAGCTGATGAAGTGTGGTGCACTATATGTGCTCAGTTAACCTTTTTCTTACTTCATTGTTTTGTATTTTATGTTGTTTTTGGGGGGGTTTTGTTCTTTGATGTCTAAGAATGTATAACCTGGAACTATAAGAAAATTTAAGTGAATCTAATGAATTTTAAAGGAAAGGAAATGTTCCTAAGTTAATCTAATTTCCTAAAAATGGACCAAGAAATGTTGGCTAGTTAGAACCTAATAAAAAAATAGAGCATCTATCTTATCTTATCATTAGCCCTAATCCATGGATCTAATTCTTAAAACCAAGAATGAAATTGATGCAGAAAGTAACTCAGTAATTGCATTCATTAAACATTTAACCACTCAATTTTGGAATATGATTAAATCAATCTCCTTGAAATGATCATTGGCAATATCAATGATGCAACTAATTGAGGCTCTGAAAGGAAAAAGCATGTAAAACTAATTGTAAACAACTAATGTATTTTTTACTTTCTCCAACATTCAAATGTTAAGCATTACCCTCTTGAAGTGTTGTGCAAGAAATCAATTATACCTTAGTTCCTAAGTTCCTAGGGAAAATAACAATGCACTGAGTAAATTCAATCACTGTATGAATTAAACATTTAACCATTTAGTTTAGGATCATCATCATCTTGAAATGGCTTTTGAAAACATCCATTAACACAGTTAATTGACAATTTTGTCCTAAGAAAATGAATGACAAAATAGTAAGAAAACTAAGCAACTGTGTATTCTTGTTACTTCAATCTTAATTTTGTTTGGAAACTGAGTCGTTTTTCTCCACGAAATTTCTTAGAAGAACAAGGTTACACAGTTGTGATTTATCATTAAGTTATTGATTAAAAACTGAAATGAAATATCATCCTAATTTAGAAAACAGATTTGTTGAAAACATAGTAATGGAAATTGAACCAAAAACAACAAATGGAAATCGTCCTTTAGTGTAGGGGCCCTCTGCAACTAACGTGGCTGGAATGCTAGCTAGTTAAGTATGCACTTCTAACTTCCTCTCAGTTCCATGCAACCGATATTTAAAGGAAAATAACATAATTGTTTATGAGATAAACTTGCTATAGGTGACTAATTTGAATTAAACTTAACATGATTGTTTATGAGATAAACTTGCTACAAGTGGCTAATTTGAATTGAAATAGGATTGTTTAAACTTTTGATTAGCTACAGGTGGCTAATTCAAATTAGATTTGCAACAAAATTTGTATACTCTTGATTAGCTACGAAAGAGAAAATCAAGAGTCCTACTGCTTTCGGATAACGTACTTTGACTCCATCTTTGACCATGTCCTTACACTTTCCTTTCCATCGATCTGGACCGAGTGAATAGGATAGAATCCATGTGGACACAATTCTAGAAATTCCCATGTGGCCTAATTCTTCATTTGACACCTGGAACCTTCCAAACCATGAGAGTAGCTACGGAATCCGCAATTAGCCGTAGAATAGGCTACGTTCTATAGCTAATTTGCAAAAATCTATTCAAATAGCAAGAACATGAAAATATAATATGCCGATCATTTTAATGCTTTCCTTAAGACAAAACCTAGCATTTATCATTAATTGAGTCTGTAATCTTATGAGAAAGTGAGGGAAAAAATTGAGAAAAATTGTCAAGGAGAGGGTAATTCTAAGGTTCAACAAGTAGTAAGGAACAAGTCCCTAAATTATCTCGTCCAACTCTTCATAATTTGCCCACTATTCTCATAATATTCCACAAAAAATAAATAATATTAGGCACAAATATTCAATTATTCACAAACCTTCCTAATGAATATATTAAAGTTAAAAATAAATTATCTAATGCAAAAAGAGAGGTTTAATGTGCTAAAGGATGGTCATAGACCTTAATATATGTTTTAAATTAAAGGCATGGGCCTTAATTTATGTCTAATTTAGAGGCCCATCACATGTACAACTCAAATCATCCACGCACATGGGATGAAATTCTCCCCTATGTCCAACACAGCTACAAAAGATCTCTCCACAACTCAACAGGCCATAGCCCCTTTCAGGTAGGGCTAGGATTTCAGCCATTATGCCCCCTTGATGTGGCCATAACATTTGTAACCACTCAAGAAGATTTGACTCACGTGCAGTCCAAAGATGAAAGGGCTAACAACTTCATTGAACGAATTCAAGACATCCACCAAAAGGTCCATGATATATTGCATAGAGCTAATGCTAAGTATAAGTAATGCCATGATCAGCATCAAGTGTCGCACAAGTTCCAGGTGGGTGACAAAGTTTTGCTACATTTCTAGAAGGAGCACCTTATTGGACCCCACCGCAAGCTTCGCCCACTCCGATATGGGCCATATACCATCACCAAGGTCGTTGGTGATAATGCATTTAAGCTCAGCATCCCACCATTCCTTGGTACTCACCCAGTGTTCAATGTAGATCACCTTTGGCCATACTTTCCACCATTGTTGGACACATATGACATTACAGAACAACTCACACCAATAGAGCTCTACCCAGACTGAATAGAACAGGCCACAACTGATCAAATCATGGACACACAGATCAAGAACACTCAACAACAGAGGATACAACTATATCAAGTTTTCAAATCAGGCCAACTCCCTCACCAAGGCAAATGGCTCACTAGGGACCAAGTGCAGCAGAAGTTTCCTCATCTTATCGAGGAAATCATCGCAATGGGGAACATTGCTTCCTAAGGGGGGAGGACTGATCCAAGTGGATATTCGTGGCCACCCGCCTATTCCACTGGGACCCTCACCATTTTTTCTTTTAGTTTTTTAGTTTCCTTAATTATAGCACAATTTACTATTTTTGGAATTTTTTCAGGTCTTGAACTTCAAGAGACATTTTGAGGCCCTAAACAACATTTTTTTGGAAAAATTCCTTTAGCGATTGTTGTGACAATCGCATTGATTATTACAGTCCTCAGAGAGATATTTCCAATGAGGTATCATACGCGTCAAATGGAGATAATATGACCAAGTTATGACCCTGGGAAGTTGGCTGCCCAACTAACCCCAACCGGGCCAATAAACTCTTGGTGGTACATCTCCTCGGGTTAGGATTTTGGTTGTTTAGGGTTTTCCCTTACTTTTCAATAATTAAAAAATGCCCTTGAGCCTCATTGTAACTAAGTTCAGAGGCATGTAGCTGCCACATCTCTTCTCAGAGATAAGATACCATCGCCCAAGTGTTTCTGGGAAAACTAGTGTCTTTTCGATCTGCTAGTCCCACTAAGACGGGTAGCTATCTTAGAAACAAACAATCAAAGAAATTGTGATTTCATTTATGTATGATAGATAAGAGAGAAGCAAAGAGGACGAACCTGGATCTTCCGCTTGGCTTCTTGCTTGTTTCCTCTCTCCCTTGATAGAGCTTGCCACTCCTCTCCTACTTGTCCCACTTTAGAGAATACCTGTAGAGGAAAAGCAACAAAACACCATCAAAGCATATCGATCTATAATACCATAAACAATGCAGAATCAAAAATACATTGACCATACAATTGCATTCACAAATAACAAAATTCACAAATACACGATTATATGGAGGAAAACTCAAATAGATTTATTAATAGTAGAATAGAGGATTACAACCCAGCTGTCTGATCCAGCATCATCCTCCCAGCATCAAAGCCCTCTTCACCTCATGAAAAGCAAGATCACCCAACAATACAATGTCTCTTCTCAAAGAGAAACCAACAACACTTCCTTACAAATTCCAAAATTCCAGCCTCCAGATCTCTGAAATGAGGGATCCATTTATAGATGTCTTGCAAGGGTGTGAGTTAGCTCTGGGTTTTTTATTAGTGTCATTCCTCTGATAGTTCTTGGTTCCACTTGGAGATTTCTCTGATCTCTTACTCATCCCTGGGCGAATTCAGAGAGGTAAGTGTCATAGGAGAAGTTTCTAGAAGATTCCATGAGCATCCACTTAGCATACTATCTCGAACATTTGTCCATTCTCACTCATCGCACCCTACAGAAGGCCTTTTCAGTATGCATCGCACTTCCTGTGTGTAGCAGGTGAGATGCATCGCACCTTGACAATGGAGCAGTCAGTATGGTCTAGTTTTTGCCAGTTCTGAGTGGTTTTTCAGGTGGAACTTCTGGAAAATGATGTAATTAGTTGACCATGATACTTTAGGGTATGAAACAAAACTTTTAGGGATTAAAGAGCCCATGGTTGATCGACATATGTGATTTGGGTTGAAGTGCCCAAATATGTCTATAACAGTTGCCCCCTAAAGCACGAGGTCGTAAATCTTTTGATGTCGGGTGAAATTCTTTATCATTAGGATCCGAGGTATTCGAACTAGAAGGTGACATGTATAAGATACAATACAATACATCATCATCATATTATTTTCATGATCTAACTAAGGCGGGCGTTCCCATGCTCAACTTTATAAATTCATTTTCATGTACATAGGGCAGATAATCATCTATCGTTGCAAACTGGTGATTCTTTATATGTAGAGTCATCATCCCTTAGATTGGATGATCATCTGTGCATCTTCTGTGTACATTTGATGTCTTTATTTTCCTAAATATATCGCAGCTCAGAAGGATGAAACTAGATCCAGGGTCTTCAAGCTCGTTCAATATTCACCTGATGTACAAGTCGATCCATGTGAAAAGATGTTCTGAAGTCGAACCTAGAAATACATCGCCTGATTACCAGCCAATAATGTCAGCTGTTAACAGCCGTGAGAGGATTCATCGATAATGATAATGACCCTCAAGGTACTATAGTACAATTCACATCGTGTGAATATATAATTCGATTTCAAACACCACACAAAATCTTTCTGTTGAAGGCCATTGATGTAAACCTGTTGCCAAAAGTGAGAAACTTGCCATTGAGGCATGCAAGCTTCAAAGTACTGAAAGGGTTGTTTCTAAGTCAATTTCTTGGATAATGAGCTGATGTCAACAAGAAGTGACCCATCATAGGAGGGCCTTGATGTATCCCACATCTACGACATGAAACGAAGCAAATGATTTTCTGGAGGTGAAAATGATCTGATGATACAAGGTTCAAGAATGGCGGTCATGAAAAATGGAGGGTGAAGGTATTCCAGTGGATGAGGCGTTAGCTGGATGGTGAATTCTTTGAATGACTTCTCTTGAACATGTCAGCGACACTAAGATGGATTGGTAGGGTTAACCCCAAAAGATGGATGTTACAGAGAACCAATGGTGATATGACCGGTGAACGGAATAACCCAACCCGACTCAATCATGGTGATGGAGTGAAAGTGTCATGTTCAAGAGTGACCTACTACCAATAAAGTTCTTCAAGTTTTCTTCCCTTTTTCCCCAGTCATTGCTGACCAGTACCTCTTTATTTTTGTAAAGTTTGAGGAGGATAACATATGCTTGTTCTATAATTTGCCCTTCGGGCAAACCTGTCGCTATGTTTTAGTGAGCCTAGTGACAATGAAACTCATTCTTGTCTGGATAGACAAGTTTGTCACTACTGTTTTAACAAGTTTAACGACAACGTTAAATCGGTCCTTTTCATGTTTAGAGAGTTTGAAAAGGGATGAAAAGAAAACTCCAGTGGTCCTTTTTCATAGCATAATCCCTTAAGTCCGAAAAAGTATAAAACAATACGAAAGGGATGACTTTTTGATCACTTTAGTGAGCCGAAAAAGACAAGCGCTCGATCTTTTGTTTGATAATCCCTCAGGTCCCAGAAGATTAAAATGTATAAGAGGGATGGCACTTCCCCTTACTTTAACGAGCTGGAAAGGCCAATAGCTTGACAATCTTTTTATTTTTAATGAGTCTAAAAAGAGTTTAAAAGAGACTAGTTTTTGAGGAACGAGTGGTGTTTTCGGGTAGCAACTGGGTCCAAGTAAGTTTGGAACTTCTCAAAACATTGAAGTGTGAAGAGGGTGGCTAACAGAACCACTTGTCGTAGCTGTTCCTCAAAAGGGTAAACAATCAAATGGAAGTGTATGATCGGCCAAAAGAATGGAGGTGATGGTAGAACACAACCAAGGTTCAAAAGGTTGATAGCATGGCAATCACAGAGGTCGTTTACTGAAGGTGGATTCATTTTTTAATGAGCTTAAATTGGGAGAAACTATGCTTAGTGGCAGGTTTAATTTTTAACGAGCTTGAACCATGTGAAAACATTGCTCGTTCAGTCGTCAAAGATGTCTCTCATTGGTAGGTTTATTTTTTAGTGAGCCTGCACTCTACGAGAACATGTGCTCATTGCCTTTTTATGTAGGCTAGAAACAACCAAACTACAGAGCTAACTACACTAAAGCTAAGGAACTACTGAGATTAGGTAGGATGGTTTTGTCTTTCATCTAGACACAACCCTTCCTTTGCTTCATCTGTGCACTGCAAACAAAGGTGAATGGTGGATCAGACCAATCACCTAACCTAAGAAGTTAACACTAAAAAGCTAAAAAGCTAAAAAATGAAATTGGTCATCTTTTTCTCGCGTAAAAATGTTTGCATGCCTCCAGGTATTGAGAAAACGAAAGTTTCCAGATCACCATATGGAAGTCCCTACAGTTAGGCAGTATTGCTTCTATCAGTGGCTTAGACAAAAAACACTTCCTTGGCTTTGTCCATCAAAATAGACAAAGGTGAATGGTGTGAGCTTCCAATCACATAACCTACGAGGAAATAATGCTTCAGACCAATCATATAACCTACAAGGAAATAATTGTTTCAGTCTGATCCCATAACCTACAAGGAAATGGTGTTTCAGACCAATCATATAACCTACAATGAAATAAATGTTTCAGTCCAATCCCATAACCTACAAGGAAACCTATCTTTTCAGCTGGGTTTGTCCGCTGGAGCAGACTAGGGTGCATGCCCCCTAAGCTTCGTTACATTCACCAGACTGCTCGCCACAATCAGGTGGATGGAATGAAGGTTGAAGAGACATTCTTGATGCAAAGAGACCATTTAGGGATGATGTTTGACTTGTAGCTATGTCTGAACCAGGAAATGAAAGCTGGTCAATAAGTTGTACCACTTTGCCTTCATGCAGAAAACACATCACTTGAAAGAGTGTGGAAACAATAGCTTCCATGCTATATATATAGTCACGTCCAAGAAGTAGATTGTAATCTAATGGGCCTTGGACTACCATCACGTTCAAGTGAATGATTTTCCTTTTCAAAGTTATCGGAAACTTTGGAAGGATCCCTAACAGTCGACGGGTTCCTTTGTTAAATCCTGACAAATTTTGTGTCTCAGGTAGAAGTGATGGCGAACCAAGCGCTTTCCAAGCATTTGAGGAAAGGATACTCACTGAAGCCCCTTCATCTATGATAGTTCCAGACATGATCATTTTGTAAACTTGTACTATGATTCGGAATGGTACATTAGATGGAAGGCGGGGTCTTGCTAGTTGATTCCAATCGAAGGAAACGACTAGACTGCTTGGAGGGGGTACCGGATAAATGGCTAGATGAACCTCCTGAACTAGGGAATTTTCCTCTTGTTGTGACTCTATGTCGACAAAAAGAATTTGAATAGTATCATTTTCATTCTCTTTCGAAATAATATCATCTGAAGGTGTACCTCCTGACGATAAGATTGGGTCGACTACAATCTTGACCTGTTGTCTTTGGTCTGGTATGGGCTCAGAAGGTTCACTTTCAATGATAGTTGTTTCGACCGATGATTGAGTTATGTCAGTCGGATTTTCAACTAGCAACGGACTTCGTGAGAGTTTCTTGTATCCAGGTAGAAGTCGCTGCGGTGAAGTACGATGGTTATCCAAGACACTTTTGGCTTCGTCCAAAAAGGGACAACAGTGAAGCACATGATTACCTTCACATAACCTACATGGAAACCTCACCTTTCCTTTCTGTTCATTGACTTCATTTTCACTAGTTGATGGTGTGTTGTCAACCTGATTTCTAGAGGTTGATGACACCAGACGGGGAGACCATTCTCTCAAGATCCGTGGAATGAAAGGGCAATCTCGATGAAAATGGTTTCCTTTGCAAATTATGCATGGAGATATGGGCTTGGAAAGTTTGGTGTGCGGATTTTCACTGGATGATGCATGGTTGCCCCCTTGCTTGACTGACTTCTTCTTCTTCTTATCAGCTACTTGTTTTTTAGTATCACTAGTTTCACCAAGCGAAGAGGAAGAAGGGGAAGGAGAAACAAGCGAAGTAGAAGGTGAAGGGACAACTTCAGTATCATCTGGTTGCTGATTTGATTGCTGAGGAATCACGATATTTTGAACGACAGAGGTTGAGAATAGCCATATTGTGATTCTCAGAAGGGACAATGTAGCCATATATGGAGCACCAATATCTCCGCAAGAAGAGAAAGGACTAGGATTCCCCACGAGAGGGGTTCCTTGATTGGTGGACTCCATTACCTCAACCTAATATCAACGAAGGAACATGGATGTTATTCGGAATTAAATAAATTTTATGATTCTTTGACACAACTTTGCTTTTTCAATTTTTAAGAGTCGAGAAAAAGCTAAAGATGACTCTAGTCACCTTCGATTTTTAATCAGCCTGAAGTGACAAGTGCTCAAATGGACCTTTTCTTTTAAGGAATCGAAAAGGAACGAAAGTGACTAATCTGGAAATCTAGACATAGGGATAACCAAACCAATCACAGAACTAAAATATACACCTTGGTGGTAAATTAAAGAGAAATTACCAAGGATGTTACGTACGGTAGTCAATCTTCCCGAATGTTGTGTTCAGTGCATTGCGATCAATAGGGCGACAGACACGACATCCTAAGGATAATAGATATCAGCCTACTGTGGTCTCCCAATATATACTCAATGGTATGGGGAGCACAAGTCCATACTAGCACTTGTCGTATCAAAGAGGAGGAATCACCCAACCTTCAATGAAAACAATAGTTATCAGGTTTTACGACGCCGGAACACGTCTATAGCCTAGACTTCTAGATGTGTTGCATTAGGTTCAAAAGCGTTTTATGTTTATTGAGATTTGTTTTAGAGTTGATCTTTCTTAGAAGTTTGTCTTTCAAGGTTCACTGCGTGATGTAGATGTAAAATTCCTAAATATGCAATCTAAAATGATAAATAGTGGTTTATTTCTTTTAGCAATGAAAATCCTAGCTACTAAGGAAAGATGAGTACGATTCTTTCAACTGAGAGCGAAGAGCACACACTAAATTCACTTTTCCTAAATCATCTTTCACACACAGTCTAAATGAAAAATGCAAATGCATGTATTTGTTTTTTGTTTCCTTAATGTGAGAATGCCAAAAAGGAAAACTAAGTACAGATCTAAACTATTTTCTTCAAAGCGACATTTCAACAATTTCTTTTCAAAATGAAAGGAAGACTAAAACGACACTTTCTATTTCGAACGAAAAACTGCTTTCGACACTTCAAATATTGAAAATTCAAAGAAAATACAATGAAAAAAGTACAATCGACTATCTAGAGGAGGAAGACTTTACGACATTCTTCTTTTCTGACTCAAAATGATAGTTACGACACTTTTTGCATCAAAAACGACAGCTCGATTAAGCTACTTTCGACAAAGAAGGACAGTAAATGATGGAAAAATACATAAAAAATTTTACAAATCCTAATTAATGGAGGCTGAATAATGTAAAGGAAGAAGGCTTCAGCAATGAGATACTGATCATATGCAGCAAAACTACTGAATAGAGCTGAAAACAAGGAGGAAAAAACCAAATTCCAAAGAGATAAATAGTATCACTTAGTCATCGCACCTATCCTTCAAGGAAATAAGGATGCATCTCACCTACAACACACGGGAGGTGCGATGCATACAAGCTTCTAGTTACAGATAGTGCGATGGACCAGGGAGTGAAACTGAGTTTGGTTTTTGCTCAAAATTTGCAGCTAAGTTCAATTATTTTAGTTGAGCTATGATGGATAGTAAAATAAAAGTATAGGGGTATGATCTTCGGAGGTTATTGAGCCACCACAATGGCACTTAGAATCCTTGTAAGTCAGATGTTTAGTTCATAAACCAACCCAGAAATTGACTGAAGCAACATTCATCTACTTTGCAATTGCATAGAAAGAGAAGTTTGAAGGCTAGCTGGCTAACTTCAGACTCTGTCTCTAGTTTATAAAGCAAACAACAATAAAAACAGACAAACTAATCGGTCCCCAATGGAGTCACCATTTTTCTTCCAGGAAAACCAGTGTCTTTTCAATCTACTAGTCCCACTAAGACGGGTAGCTATCTTAGAAACAAACAATCAAAGAAAATTGTGATTTCCTCTATGTATGATAGATAAGAGAGAAGCAAAGAGGAGCAACCTAGATCTTCCGCTTGGCTCCTTGCTTGTTTCCTCTCTCCCTTGATAGAGCTTGCCACTCCTCTCCTACTTGTCCCGCTTTAGAGAATACCTATAGAGGCAAAGCAACAAAACACCATCAAAGCATCTCAATCTATAATACCATAAACAATGCATAATCAAAAATACATTGACCATACAATTGCATTCACAAATAACAAAATTCACAAATACACGATTATATGGAGGAAAACTCAAATAGCTTTATTAATAGTAGAATAGAGGATTACAACCCAGCTGTCTGATCCAGCATCATCTTCCCATCATCAAAGCCCTCTTCACCTCATGAAAAGCAAGATCACCCAACAATACAATGTCTCTTCTCAAAGAGAAACCAACAACACTTCCTTACAAATTCCAAAATTCCAGCCTCCAGATCTCTCAGATGAGGGATCCATTTATAGATGTCATGCAAGGGTGTGAGTCAGCTCTAGGTTTTTGATTAGTGTCATTCCTCTGATAGTTCTTGGTTCCACTTGGAGAATTCTTTGATCTCTTACTCATCCCTGGGCGAATTTAGAGAGGCAAGTGTCATAGGAGAAGTTTCTAGAAGATTCCATGAGCATCCACTGAGCCAACTGTCTTGGACATTTTTCCATTCTCACTCATCACACCCTACAGAAGGCCTTTTCAGTATGCATCAGACTTCCCGTGTGTAGCAGGTGAGATGCATCACACCTTGACAATGGAGCAGTCAATATGGTCCAGTTTTGGCCAATTCTGAGTAGTTTTTTAGATGGAACTTCTGGGAAATGATGTAATCAGTTGACCATGATCCTTTAGGGTATGAAACAACACTTTTAGGGATTAAAGAGACCTTGGTTTATCGACATATGTGATTGGGGTTGAAGTGCCCAAATATGTCTATAACACCTAGCTATCTTATTTCCATTATTTTTTTAAGCATATTTTAGTATTTTTCTATTAATGAAATGAAGTGTTTTTCTATTGCATCTCTATGTTTATGATTATATATGTAAGTTGCAGTGTTATTGTTTAAGTTTGGATCAACTAGTTCCTGATCCCTTTGGGAAATGGGTTATCGATTTTGTTCGACAATTCAATCCATCCTCACATCAAAAAGTCCGCATTCTAGTCTACATGGATTCTGTGACAAAGTGGGTGGAGGTCAAGGTTGTTGTGAAAGCAACAGAACAGGTTGTCTTAGATTTCTTATTCGAATAAATTTTCGCTCAGTGTGGAGCTCCTAGGGATATAGTTTCAGATGGAGGGGCACAACTCACATTACATCTAATAGCATGACTTATGAAGAAGTATGGAATCAAGCATAGGGTGATATCTCCATATCATCCTCAGGTGAATGGTCAAGTAGAGAGTACAAATAAAATGTTGGAATATATCCTTACGAGGACTGTAGCAAACCATCATCAGAATTGGGTTGAAAAGCTTCCTGAGGCACTTTGGGCATATAGAACAACATGGCAGAACACAACGGGATTTTCCCCATATGATATTGTCTATGGGAAATCCCCTTTGTTTCCAGTGTAATTTGAAATTAAGACGCTCAGGACAGCCCTTGAAGTAGGTTTGTATATTTCAGAATCCCAGAAACACCAACTGGAATAGTTAAATGAGTTGGATGAAATTTGGTTGGTAGATTTCTAGAACACTGCTGCAATTCAGGAGTAATGAACTAAATGACATGATAAATTTATCAAGAAAAAGGTGTTTCAAAGAGGAGATTAGGCATTTCTCTATGAATCTCAGTTCAAATATTTTAAAGGAAAACTTTGCTCTAGATGGATGGGACCATATGAAGTTGACATGGTGTGTGATAACGGGACTGTTAGACTCATAACAATTGATGAGGCACACACTCCCTTCATTGTAAATGGGCATTGCCTCAGATTGTATCACCATCTAGTTTCCAAAGATTCCTTTATTAAACATCTCTCTGATAATTCTAGTTTTGAAATTGTTAGTGCAGAGAATTCTTCCTTTGCACCTTTTGAGTAATATATATATATATATATATATATATATATATATATATATATATATAATATATGTTTTTACTACTCTATTATTATTTTTCTTGCAGGTACTTTGCTGGTGTTGTTACACCACTGGTGTTGTTACTCCGTTCATCATGATTTTGTCTAAGTACATTGATGGTGTTACTCCTCCGGTGTTGTACTCCGTTCATTGTGATTTTGTCTAAGTACATTGGTGGTGTTATTCCTTTGGTGTTGTTACTCCTCAAGTGTTGTTACTCCTCTGGTGTTGTTACTCTATCAAGGTAAGTTGTCGGGTACGTCCCCAATTGAATTCATGGATTTTATTGACATTTCACCTATGACATGACTAAACATGATCTCAAATGGTCATCCCTTATTTACAGGGAGGTAATATATCAATGTTAAATGTGTCGTATTTAACAACAATAATGATTCATCATCATTGTTTTTGAACCTCGCTCTAACTCGTACACTCCACATTAACATTTAGATCTTCACCATACCTTGTGCAATTATCTATATGCGTTGGAACTTGAATTATGTAAGATTGAATTGAATTATGGTCCATTCCACTGCATTTTAATAATTTCCATTATTTACCATAATCCACCATGGATTTTTCCATAATATTCGCCTGGATTTCCCTTTCACTGCATCCCTTGCAACCACAATCCCTGTGATTTCAACTTTACAATCTAATGCTCTCCTCAACTATTTTGCTGCTACTCCGAGTGTTGCTACTCTGAGTGCTACTATAGAAAAATTTGCAAAAAGGGTGGGAAAGCTATTAGGCATGAGCCTGAAGACACAACTCAGGTCTTATGCCATCCGGATGTATGGAAAGTTTTCCAGAATGCAAGGTGGCATACCTATTTTGAGAGGTTGCAGGGATTCAATGAAGTCGTTGCATTCAAATTTGCTTTGAACTTGGATGGGAATTATTCCATAGTTCATTGGCTGGATATTCTTGTAATAGAGGAAGTTATTTTGACTGTTAGTGGATTGCCACAAGGTTGGCATAAATGGTTCTCCTAGAACTTGTCTCTACCAAAATTTCCAGAATTATTCTTGCAAGTAGGGGAGACCGTGGTTCAAAAGGGAAGGGGATATGATTGGAATCCCTTGCCACATCCATGGTACAAGGTCATGTATTTCATGGTGCGATACATCACTTATGAATGGAAACTTGCTACCCTATTGAAATACCATTTCAAACTTCTTGCATGCCTTCGGCTCTGTCATGTGCATTCTCTGGATATGCCACATTTGTTATGGAATAATATGAAGTTAATGGAATGGTCTACTCATTGGTCGTGGAAACCATTGGCAATCCTCACAAACCATAGACTTGTTAGGCTACTGCTGGTGCATGCCCTATCACAAACTTCTTTTGCTTGGACACAATTCACTAAATTGGTAAAAGAAGGACCTGCAGCCATGGTGCTAGAAAGAGAGGAAGAGGGATTAATGGCAGAAGAAGAAGCCGTAGATGACACTCTTACACAATAACGAGCATTGGATTCCCAACAAATGGAAGCATTTTTTATGGGGTAGGCCGCTGTTGAATAACCAATTGAGAAAGGGGCCACAGAAAATTTTGTTACACAAGAACCAACATTGACATGTGACCTAGAAGAAGAATAAATGGAAGTAGAAGGGGGTGCAGATGGTGTTTCTACATAGGAACCAACATCGATTTCCGACCTGGAAACAAGAGTGATGGAAGTGGAAGGAAGTGCAATAAATGTTGTTACACAAGAACCAGCATCGACCACTAAGCCGATGGAATAATTGCTGGCAGTACAAGAAATTGCAGGCAGCGTGTTAGAGTAGGTTAATTTATTAGTTGAAGGTCTTCAATATATTAATTTTCTATATTAGAGGGGCTCAAATTCATAAAAATTATCACTATCATAAATTTTACCTGTCACTATTTGGAGAGTCATGATGAGTTTGGTTAGTTCTTTGGTCATTAAAGTCAGTCATGGGAAGGTATATTTGAGCATTGAAAACTAATATAATAAATTGTTGAGTCAGTAGGTTGAATGCTGATAGGGTGTGTACATTTAAAGGAATGATGTTAAAGCAGTACAATCATTAATGTTCCAATTTGTTCCTCTTTAGACATCATTATTTTAGCCTTTTTACCATCCCCTTATTCCCTTTCTACCCTAAATTTCCCCTATTCCTAAGAATTCATATCATCCCTATTCCTTATGTTAGGCCTAAACCTCCCCACTCCCATTTTATCCTAAGTATAAATCCCTAGGCCTATATTTTCCCTTGCCTAAACATAATTTCAAATGATGATTAATCCATGCCCATATCCATTATATATCAATAATACATCATACAACATCATTTCCCTAGATTTTGTTATGCCCCCAAACTCCAAATGATTTCTTTTCAAGTGTTTTCATATGGAGCATTGATCAAACAACAAGTCAAATTACGTCAGCAGAATTTTGAATTATTTTTGAAATCTCTTCAGAAGGCGTTGTATGAAATCACACAAAAAGACAAAGGTAAGTAGTTTGTAGATGAAGAACAACCCAAGAAGCTTGAGATGGAGTCTAGCAGGCCTACTACAAGAGCAACAAAGTTGAAACAGGAATGGATACAACAAATGAAGGACTTTGTTTGAGTCACCCTTTTGCAGAATAGTTTCCAACCACATGAAAGAGACTATTGGAAAATGGAAAGAGGTATTTCTTAAGCATAGACTAGAGCACAATAACATCTTCTATATTTTACATAGGTGTCAAGGATAGAGATATTTTATTTCATATTAAAAGCCCATTTTTCAGACTGCACAAATAATCTATTTTAAGTCATTGTTTTGAAAAGTATTTTCTGGGAAGCTGGGAAATAATTTAGAGAAAATGAGAGAGGTTTATCTTCAAGAAACTATACTCTATAATAATCTCTTACATGATTTACACAAGTATTATGTTTTTGGAGATCTGACCCATTGAAAACTCGCTACGCAAGCATTGGGAAATCCATGCCCACACTACTACACACAAAATGGAGGGAAGCCACTTGTTAGGTTTTCAAGAGGATGACATAGAGTATATGTGCAGCTAGCTCACTTCCTCAGCAGCCCGCCTTGTGCTATTTTCAGAAGCCCAAATTTTTGGATGCTATGTAGCCTTTTGCACACTCAAAAAGTAGCATTGTGATTTTTACTAGTTTACTTCATGTTGATCATCTTCAGAGATATGTTGGTTTACTATTTATAAAAATTCTATTTTTAGAGACAAAAAACACTTATGTTTTACGCTTTTGAGGAAAATTATTTGCAAAAATAGTATTTTTCCTCCTTTCAATTTTGAGATCGATCCTCTGTTGGATCGAATATGCATTGAATTTAGAAATGATGTCATCCTATGTACACACTATTTTTTTGGTTAATGAATATAGAAAAGGTGGTTGATGGTTTCATTATTTGCTCAGGAAACTATTGTAGTTTATTGTTGTGATCTGTGTTAATGCATGTTCCTGAATGTTGAAGAGATTCCAGTGGATTTACTGAGATACTTATGGTATGGATGTTTCAAATTAGTTATATACTATCCTTGTTGTGTTATCTTGTTAAACTTATTTGAAGGTGTATGGAATAGTTACACTTGAATTCATTTCATATGCTCATGTGTAGTTGTGCCAAATATTTCAATTTGCAAATGGAATATGTATGCCTTTTACTGTTTTTTTTTTCTTCTTGATAGTAATTTATCTAAGCTGCAGTAATTAATTGTTAGTTATTCTATTATTTCTGATGAATACCTTAATATCCCCATCTTCACTATACTACAATTTGTCTTTTAATCCGAAAGACATATTAGTTGAGCCTCTGTACATGAAATTGGTTGGAGATACATCAGCATGTTGGACAGGGAAGGTTATGATCACCTTACACTAGTTTTCTTAGAATCCTCTACTATCCCCATACCAAAGATTTAAACATTTTTAGAACTGGTCTTTGTCAAAAATCATATTCAAAGTTTTATCTCTGAGTTTTCTTAGTGAGAGAGCCCCCTTAGGTTGAAGAAGATGAGTCATTAAACCAAAAGAGGTTTGTGGTTACCTCCAAGTTTTCTCTTTTCAGCATGGAGAAAACTATAGACTGATAACATATTGGCATCATTATCGGGGAGTGAACGGTTTCATATTCCCCAAGAAAGATCATCTTAGTTCATATCTAATTGTTGATGGTGGACAATAGTCAGACATAGGAAGGTTGAACCATTCACCTGGAAATTTTATTATTCAAAGGTCAATAGTTTCAGTAGTTTCAAGATGAATTCTCAATCCATAAGGTATGCTCCCATGAACCAAGATCATGTTCCAAGATTTCCAAACTGCATGCCTTCTGTAGATGGGCAGACTTGCTTACCAAGGTTCAAAGATGAGCATGGGGAGGATGTTTCTCTACATTTGGTTAAATTTCACATACATGTATGCAAGATGAGGGTTCAATTTCCTGAAGATTGTCTCATGAAGATCTTCATGGTCATTCCAGAAGGAAAATAAAGGTTAAGGTATGAAAAGTTACCAGCTACTAGCTTATGTTATTTGAAGCATTTTCATATAGTTTTTTTTTTAATTATAAAGGATCTTACCCATCTCTACTACTAGATCAAAATTGTTGTGATCATTTTTAGAATTCCATTTAGCATTTGGAAACTTTTTATGGAGATAATGAGATTATAGAGGCCTTTAATGAGAATCATTTTCAACATCATAAGGAAAAGGTAGAGGACAGTTTCCATGATATCTAGATGGATTCTCAACAGGAAATTATTCCTTAGCTGAAGAAGAAGTTGACTAGGAAGTCGATGTAGATATTCATGTTCATTCTCCTGAGATTGATGAAGTAATACAACATGTTTTTTCTCTTGAGCTTGATGAACATATTCAGCAATTTTCAAATGACCAAGAAAGGGAGGAAGATAGTAGATCAGTTTGTTCTTCATGTCATTCATTTTCTCAGTTTTTGTCTCATGAAGAAACTTATGAAAATCAGATCTATGAAATTGCATGCAGTGAAATCATTCATGATGATAATCATCCAAATTTTCAAGAAAATAATGAAGAAGAACAGATTGTTTTAGACCCCTTGAATGATGCAGAAAATATTCATGATTTTTCATCTTTGGAATTGACAAGTTCATAAATTTTTAAAGGTCAAGATAATACTCTTGTTGAAATATATGAAGACTTATTTCTGAATATTCTTGTCATACAAGATGTGTCTATTTCAATTGAAGATTTTCAAATCCATACAAATCTTGTTTCTAATAAGGATGATAGGAGGAGTGAATAAGTTGTTATTTCTTCATTTGAGAATGGTGTTGAATTTCAAAACATAAAACAAGAAGCAGTTGGAAATGAAGAATGTCCTTTTCTTTTGAGTTATCAAGAAAATATAGTTTTTTATGTTCTTGAAGATTATTTTGCCAGTTTATTGGAAACATCAATGCAAGCAGATTTTGTGTTGTCTATGGACAATGGGAATTTTCTTTAGTTGGATTTTGAGTTGCCATTTCTTAAATTTTATTTCTTGCTCAAGGAAAGTGTTAGCAGAATTTCGTCAAGTAGCCTTGTGCTTTATTGGCTACATTGGAAAGAGGTGATTACCTAGTGTCCATTATTTCAACATATGCAAGATTCCATTGTACATATCATGTTACTTTCAATATTACAAGTGTGGGTGGTTGGCACTAAGATTTGAAGCTCGAGGTGAAGGCCATTAGGTGTCAGTGATTTACTACCATAAGTTTAGTCAGTGAATAGTTAAATTTTCAGCCTTGTCAATAAGTTGATTTTTCAGTTTTTCATGTTTGACTCCATTTCCCAATGGTTAGGTACATGGTCTGTGTTTTTATTTTTGGCACCTCACAGGGATGTTTCCATCCCCAATGGATCCAATGTTAGAGTAGTTTAATTTATTATTCAAAGTTCTTCAAAGTATTAGTTCGTTGTCTTGGAGGCGGTCAAATTCATAAACATTATCACTGTCATAAATTTGACCTGTCACTGTCTAGAGAGTCATGATGAGTTTGGTCACTTATTTGGTCATTAAATGTAGTCATGGGAAGCAGTATCTGACCATTGAAAACTATTGTTATAAACTGTTGATTCAAGATTTTGAATGTTGATAGGGTGTCTACAGTTAAAGGAATGATGTTAAAGCAGTACAGTCATTAATGTTCCAATTTGTTCCCTCTTTGGATATCATTATTTTTTCCTTTTTCCCATCCCCTTATTCCCTTTCTATCCTAAAATTCCCCTATTCCTAACCATTCATATATTCCCTATTCTTTATGTTAGGCCTAAACCTCCCCACTCCCATCTTATCCTAAGTATAAATCCCTAGGCCTAAATTTTCCCTTGCCTAAGCATCATTTCGAACGATGATTCATTCATGCCCATATCCATTATATATCAATCATTCATCATACAAAATCATTTCCCTAGATTCTACTATGCCCCCAAACTCCAAATGATTTCTTTTCAAGTGTTTTCATATGGAGCGTTGATCAAACATCAAGTCAAATTACATCAACAGAATTTTGAATTATTTGAAATCATTACTAAAGGCGTTGTATGAAATCACACAACAAGACAAAGGTAAGAAGGTTTCAATTGAATAATAGCCCAAGAAGCTTGAGATGGAGTCTAGCAGGCCTACTACAAGAGCAACAAAGTTGAAACATGGATGGAAACAATAAACGAAGGACTTTGTTTTAGTCAGCATTGTGCAGAATGCTTTCCAACCACATGAAAAAGAAGTTTGGAAAATAGAAAGAGGTTTTACTTAAGCATAGACCATAGCACAATAACCTCTTTCATATTTTACACAGGTATCAAGGATGAGGATTTTTTATTTCATCTTAAAAGCCTATTTTTTGGATTGCACAAATACTTTGTTTTAAGTCATTGTTTTGAAAAGAATTTTCTGGGAAACTGAGAAATAATTTAGAGAAATTGAGAGAGGTTTATCTTCAAAAATATATAATTTACAATAATATCATTCAACATTTACATATGTATTACGTTTTTGGAGATATGATCCGTTGAAATTCGCTACGCAATCCATGACCACACTACTACACATAGGATGGAGGGAAGCCACTTGTCAGGTTTTCAAGAGGATGATAGGGAGTATATGTGGAAGCTAGCTCACTTCCTCAACTACCTGCCACGTGCTAATTTCAGAAGCCCAAATTTTTGGATGCTACGCAGCCTTTTGAACACTCAGAAAGTGTAGGAATTATGATGCATGTTTTTTCCTTGATGGCAACTCACTTGTAACAAAACAAGTATATGGTAACTAGATGAATCTACAGGTCAGATCAGAGGTGACAAAACGATGGAAAAAAATAATGGTCAAAGGTTTGATACAGGGAAATTGTTAGTGTTGTCCTTGATAAGCAACCTACCTGATGAGTTGTCCTTGATGACAACCTATTTGATGAATGGACTACTTGATAAAGGTATAAACAAGATGTGACAAAATGCAGGGAAGTGTTGTGGCCAGCAACAACCCCCCCTTTTTATTTAGTGTTATTCCTAATACTAAATAAGTGGGGACCCTTAGTTAAAAAATCTAAAAAATTAAAGTAGTGTTTAAATTTCCTTTTTCTAATAAACTTACCATCATAATCTTAGGAAGCCCCCCTTAAAAAATCCAAAAAATCTAAGTTTTATGATAAGGTAAGACACAAATCTTTCCTTAGGAATATCAGATCGCAAGCAGATAATGGGATACACCTTACAAGAAGAACTCCAACATTTGTGAGATCGTGATACGCAATAATATCGCATCGCATATAGTATAATTTACAATGAAACACGTTAATTTTCCAATATGCGATGGCGCCGATCGCAAGATCGCATTTCGCAGAAAACGAGTTAACAAAGATTGTCATATGTAACGTTTCTGCGATTTGCGATATTGCAATATTGTGATATTGTGATACACCGACAAAGCGATAATGCAATGTCACGAGCGATCAATTTTGCGATGTTATGATTTTGTGATTCTGCGATGTTGCGATCTGCGATATTGCGAAGCAAATCGCAAAATCGCTTCATCGTAGATCTTTCAGGCACGTTATTCAAGAAAAGTATTTTCCTTAAGCTGACACCTGGTTATGCGCTTTAATGCTAATAAATGAATTAGTTGTCAGTTATTAATGGAATATGGGTGCATGCTTATCGAAAGAATCATTTCACGTAAGGTGGTATACTTGGTATGTGTGCGGCATTTAAAACTTTCCCATCACCCTTCCTTGTCATTCATTTTCACTTCACTTGTGAATTGCAGGAACGGAGAACAGAAGCCAATACAAAGCAATACGAAAGTTAAAATGGGAAAGAAAAGCAAATCCCCGAGCTCAGAAGAAAAGGAAATGGTGCCCTTGTATACAAACATGGCCTGTAACAGAGACGTGGGAATAGCTACGTGGTAAGGCATGTATAATTTGCTTGAAGAGGAGAATCCAAGAGTAATGGAAGTTGTTGCTACCGTGGGCTCAAATGGTTCTTCTGAAGCATCTCTTACAGAGCTAGTCTGCTCATTCTTGCACCGAATAGCAACAAGGCCCAAAATTCTCCCATACATGGACATGGTGAAGTGGATACTGGACAACGCAGAAATTCGAAACAGATAGTTTAAAACTCAAGGTCAAGAGCTTACGGAAATATTATTTTCACAAATAATGAACTTTATATCCTCTAGAAAGAAAAAGCGCAAAAGGCGAAAAACCCATCAAGGAAACACGGATCAAGAAATGGAGGCAGCTTCCGATGCACGATTAGCGCATCGTTGAGAAAAAAATTTCGAAAGGGAAAGCTGCTAAGTGCCCAGTCACCTGCAAGCCTCGAAAATTGTAAAAAGGCAATGATTCAAACAAATTGGAGACAGAAAGCTCAAGAAAAGGCACAAGCAATCCAAGGGTTAACCAGGTTAAACTGGGATTATTACTGGGCTTACTTGGTAAAGCCACATAGCCAATGGATGACTATGAAGTGTATCATCAATGTGGCCAAAAAGATGGCACCAGCTTTTGTCAATTCTGTTTTCTCAGCTCAGCTAAAAGCGGAAGTTGGCCAGCCGACTCTTCTCAAACAGATGCTACATGCATGTGATTTCAAGGACCAAATACAGAAGTAGTTTAATTTTAGATGCAATTTTAGTTTTAATTTTGTTTTATTTTCTTGAAAAGAGGACGTTCATTTAAACCACATCCTATATTTTTGTAATAATTTATTTTTAGATTTAGTTAGTAGTATTTCAACCCTTCTTATGCATTTAGAGAAGGGTCCTGAAATTTATCAAAAACTTATCCCCAAAACATGCACTTCTGTACCCTCTAAGGAGGTTTTGATGAATGAATGGAACAGGATTTATTGATGTTTGCATTTGATATCTGCTACTGATGTTGCACTTTTGTACTCTTAGTGGATATTTGATCAAGGAGAAATAAATCGTTATCACTTGAAGCTCATGAGTAGGACTAGTTATAAATGGTATTTCTATCTCTTAACTATTTCTGCCTTGTGTTAGAGTGATTTTTAGTTCAGTTATTTATATATTGATGTATGAATTCCTGAGTTATCATTTGGCACTTTTGTACGGTGATAGCTATTTATTTATGCTTAGTGTATGAATAGCTTATTATGCGATATGTTTTTCACAACTGTTTCGTCTAACTTTTTATACGAAGTGGTTCATCTTTATTGAATTATTTTCTCATAACAACTGAATGATCTTTATTACCAGTTGTTGTTTGAAATCATTTTAGATTGCATAAAGGAAAAATTACACCCCAGGTTAGTGTAGATTTATATATTTCTGTTTATTAGAACATAAATTCCTTATTATTAGATTAGAATTAGAGTAGAAGTATTCCATTTAGAAATTGTTAGAAACATAAATATCCATCTTTCTCACAGACACACACACAAATTGGGAAACTGGTCCCATATCCCCAGTCGGACCCGCTATACCAAACGGAAAAGGAACTGCCAACCAAGGTCTGCACCAGGCAGGTATCCCCCTTGTTGTAGACCCGATTTTCGGGGCTTCAACATATTTGGCGCTAGAAGGAGGGCCTGAACTGTGAATGGAAAGAAAATCCAAATCTAAATACCATTCCGAGAGTAAATCGCCCTCACCATCTCCTCCGACTTCTCCATTGCATTCAAAACCTTAAATCCAGAATTAGAATTCGCTGGATCAATACCTGCTGCTACAAACCCTGATATTTCAGAACAATCTACTATTGCACCTCCTGAAGTTGAATCTTTGATTCACAAACTTCAGCGATTTTCAATATCTCCTCAAAATTCTTATAAATCTCAAGGCAGCGTGACTTTGCAATATAACCCTACTCATCCTCTTACGAGATTAAAGAGTGAAAAGTTTGGCGTTCAGCCAACCGAATTACCTCTACCTACTAGGAAAAGAGCAAGGAAGTCTCCTAAAGGATCTGATAGCGAGACTTTTTCATCATCATCATCCATCTCAACCTCTTCACGGCGAAGTCAACCATCCACTCCTCCACTTCAGATCATTGTCCATCAGCCTATTGCAACTTCCTCAACTCCTTCTCAATCATCTGGAGTCATAATATCCTCATCTTCTCAACCACAAGGATCATCTTGTGCTCTTTCCTCTGTTAGTATTTCACCATGGCCCAATCACCATGGAATAACCCAAGGGCAGTCTTAATGCCTGCACCCTTGAGTCAGTTACTAGCCCATCCCAAAAAATGGTTGCTTAAGTTTAATCCTGAGGCAGGCATGCTAGCAGAAGAACATATAAATAACTTTATGTTATCTATAAATCTCAATGGAGTTGTTAATGAGGATGTTGTTGTTCATCTTTTTCCTTATACTTTGCAAGGGATAGCCGGATCATGGTATTTCTTGTTACCTTCTGGATCTATCACTAGTTGGGACATCTTCCAAGAACAATTTTTGACCAAGTTTGGTGATGACAGGTCTACAGCGACACTGATCAATGACTTGTCTAATCTTAGGGCCGAGTCAAGAGAACATATCAAAAATTTCAATTTACGTTTCAATAAAATTTTAAACAAAATTCCTACTGCTTCTTAGCCTAGTGAAGAAGTGCAAAGTGAATGGTATATTACTGCTTTACCATCAAACTTAGCAATCTTTGTTGATAGGGCTAACAAAACAACCTTAGTTGAAAACATGAAAGAAGCGATAACAGTAGAGAAACGTATTACGGCCCTAGAAAAGAAAAATGCGATGGAAGAACAAAAATCTAAGAAGGTCTCTTTCAAAGAAGATCCCAAGAAAAAACAACCCAAAGATCCATTCAATTTAGAAGGATTACAAAACGTTTTGAAGACCATGTCTAACGAAATGGTCGACATTAAGAAGCAAGTGGCAGAAAATTCTTCTAAAAAGCCATACAGGACTTTTAAAAGAAATCTTTCAGTTGATTCCAAACTGTTACCGGGAAATCTAATGTCTATGTAGAGCTGCTAGTCCCACTAAGACTGGTAGCTATCTTAGAAACAAACAAACTAAAACTACTTTTGTTTTCCTTTATGAGAAGTAGATAATAGGGGAACAAAGAAGACCAACCTCTGTCTTGCGCTTGGTTCCTTGCTTGATTCCTCTCCCTTCTGATAGATCTCTGCCACTCACTTCCTCGTCTACCCAGCTTCAAAGAGCACCTGTGGAATCAAAGCAGCATAACACTATCCAAGAACAGAGATCTACTATCATAGACAATATAGGACCAGATATATATTGACCACACAAATGCAAATATCATCAATCATACAAGAATGTGGAGGAAAACTTGAATAGATTTATTAATATCAAGAATAGCAAAGAGGATTACAACCAATTGTTCTGACCTAGCGTCATTCTCTCAGCAAGAAAGCCCTTCTTCACCTCATGAAAAGCTTAGATCACCCAACACTATGATGTTACACCAAGAAACCAGCAGCACTTCCTTACAAGATACAAAATTCCAGCCTCTGGATCTCTGGGATGAGGGATCCATATATAGATGATTGCAGGGAGGTGAGTCAGCTTCTGAGATTTGATTAGTGTCCTCTCTCTGATAGTTCTTGATTCCACTTGGAGATTGATGATCTCTTACTCATCCCTGGGCGAATGTAGAGACGCAAGTGTCACAGGAGAAGTTTCTGGAAGATTCCATGATCCTCCACCTCGCAAATTGACTCTGCCATTTGTCCACTCTTGCCCATCGCACCCCATAGAAGGGATTTTCAGTATGCATCGCACCTCCCGTGTGCATTTAGGTGGGATGCAGCACACTTTGACCATGGAGCAGGTGAGATGGTCCAGTTTTGACCAGTTCTGAGTAGTTTTTCATGGAGAACTTCTGGGAGATGATGTAATCAGCTGACCTTGTTCTTTTAGGGGATGGAACAACACTTTTAGGGACTTAGGAGCCCTTGGTTTATGGACATGTTTGATTGGGGTTGCAGTGCCCAAAAATGTCTATAACAGTTGCCCCCTAAAGCATGAGGTTGTTAATCTTTTGATGTCGGGTGAAATGCTTTATCATGAGGATCCGAAGTTTTTTCGAGATGGAAGGTGACCTGTAATAAGATACAATACAATACATTATCTTCATAATATTTTCATGATCTAGCTGAGGCAGGCATTCCCATGCTCAGCTTTATAAATTCATTTTCATGTACATAAGACAGACAATCATCTGTGTGCAGACTGATGATTCTGGTAGAGCCATCATCCCTTAGGTTGGATGATTATCTGTGCAGCAATGATGTACATTTGATGTCTTTATTTTCTTGAATATATATCATAGCCCAGATAGATGAAACTAGATCTGGGGTCTTCAATCTCGTTCGATCTTCACTCAAAGTACAAGTCGATCCATGTGAGAGATGTTCTGGAGTCGAACATGGAAAGACATCACCTGATTACCAACCAATGATGTAAGCTGTTAACAGGCATGAGAGGAATCACCGATAATGATGATGACCCTCAAGGTACTACAATACAATTCATGTGGTGTGAATAAGGGACTTGGCGTCGAACACCGCACAAAATATTTCGGTCGAAGGCCATTGAGGTAAACCTGTCGCCGGAAGTGAGAAACTTGCCATTGAGGCATGCAAGCTTCAAAGTACTGAAAGGGTTGTCCCTAAGTCGACTTCTTGGATAATGAGCTGATGTCGACAAGAAGTGACCCGCTGTAGGAGGGCCTTAATGAATCCCACATCTACGACATGGAACGGAGTAAATGATTTTGGAGGTGAAAATGGTCTGATGATACAGGGTTCAGGGTGGCGGTCATGAAAGAATGGAGCGTGAATGTATTGCAGTGGATGAGACACAGGTGAATTCTATGAGTGACTTCTCTTGAACATACCGGAAACACTGACATGATGGATTGGTAGCGTTAACCCCAAATATGGATGGTGTGATGGACCAATGGTGATATGACCGGTGAACGGAACAACCCAACCCGACTCAGATGCGGAGTGAAAGTTTCATGTTCAAGAGCGACTTGCTACTAATAAAGTTTCTTCAAGTTTTCTTCCCAATTTTTCCCCAGTCATTGCTAACCAGTACCTCTTTATTTTTTTCAAGCTTGAGGAGGATAATATATGCTTGTTCTATAATTTTCCCTTCAGGCAAACCCATCGCTATGTTTTAATGAGCCTAGCGATAGTGAAACTCGTTCTTGTCTGTATGGACAAGTTTGTCACTATTCGGTTTTAACGAGTTTAACGACAAAGATAACTCGGTCCTTTTCAATTTTAGAGAGTTTGAAAAGGGACGTAAAGAAAACTCCAACAATCCTTTTTCGTCATATAATCCCTTAAGTCCGAAAAAGTATAAAATAATAAAAAAGGGATGAATTTTCGGTAACTTTAATGAGCCGAACAAAACAAGCGCTCGATCTTTTTGTGTAATAATCCCTTAGGTCCAAAAAGATTAAAATCTAAAGGAGGGATAGCCCTTCCGGTCACTTTAACGAGCTGGAGAGGCCAATTACTCGGCAATCTTTTAATATTTTACGAGTCAGATGAAAAGAGCTTAAAGGAGACTCGTTTTTCAAGGAACGAGTGATAAATTCGGGTAGCAGCTAATTCCAGGTAAGGTTTGGAATTTTCCAATCACGACAGTGTCACAAGGATGGCTAACAGGATCACTCTTCGCAACTGTTCCTCAAAAAGGGTAAACAATTAAATGGAGGTGAATGATCGGCCAAAATAGAGTGGAGGTGATTATGAGAACACGACCAAGGCTTCAAAGGCTGATGATAATGCATTCACAACAGTTATTTACCGGAAATTGGTTCATTTTTTAAAGAATGAGCTTAAACTCTGGGGGAAACATTTGCTCACTGCTTATGTTTAATTTTTAACGAGCTTGAACTCCACATAAAAATTGCTCGATCCAGTCGTATAATAAGGATGTCTCATCTAAGATGGCATTTTTACAAAGCTTTGCCCGCATCCTTTCTTTATGCAAGTTAGGAAACGACCAATCCTACGAGTTTATAGGGTTAGAGGACCTACAAATTTAAAAAATAAATGGTCACTCTTAGCTTGCATGCCAAAAGGTTTGCATGCCCCAGGTATAGAGAAAAATTTCCATGTTACCAAAGATTGCTCTATCCGCACTGCAGACAAAACACTTGCTCGGTGATGTCTACCGAAATAGACAAAGGTGAGTGGCACAACTTGCCTCCACTCACATAAATTCAACTGAGGAATCTTATTCCGGTCTAATCTCATAAACCAGTCATATATCCTTCGTGGAAACCTACCCTATACCCAAGGTTTTTCTGCCAAAACAAATCAGGGTGCATGCCCCCTGGGTTTCAGTCATCTCCTCTCGAATCACTCGCGCTCATCAGGTGGACGGACTGGGGATTGATGAGACATTCCTTGCATGAAAATACCATTCAGGGATGGTATTTGACTATTTTCTATGTGTGAACCGGGGAATGAAAGTTGGTCTACGAGCTTGACCACTCTTCCTTCATGTGGAAAACACATTACTCTAAAGAGTGAGGAGACAATGGCTCCCATGCAATAAATATAGTCGCGTCCAAGGTGTATATTATAATCCAGGGGTCCTTGGACTACCATTACGTTCATGTGAACGGTTTTCCTTCTCAATGTTATTGGCACATTGGGAAGGATACCTAACGGTCGACTGGTTCCTTTATCAAAGCCCATTAGATTTCTCATTTTAGGCAAAAGCGGTGGCGAACCAAGCGCTTTCCAAGCAGTTGAGGAAATGATACTCACAGAAGCCCCTTCATCTATGATGGTACCGGCCATGACCATTCTATATATTTGAGCAATGATTCGAAATGGTACACTAGCCGGTAAACGGGGTCTGCCTAGTAGATTCCAATCGAAGGAAACAACTAGGTTTCTTGGAGGTGGGACCGAATAGACAGCCGGATATGACTCTGAAGAACTTCCTTCCTACGGTAAAGGAATGGGTAGACTACCCCCATGTTCATCAGAGTCTGTGTTTACGAAGAGAATCTGAACGGTGTCGCTCTTGTTCTCTTCGGTGACTGTACCATCTGAAGATGGACCCTCTGAAGGCAAGACCGGGTCAACTGCCGCCTCGACCTTTTGACTTTCATCTGGTGTGGATTCAGATGGTTTATCTTCAATGGTAGACGCTTCGACTGACCACAATGGCGTGTCAGTCGGATTTTCAACTAGTGATGGACTTGGCAAGAGTTTCTTATATCCAGGAGGAAGACATAATGGTGAAACTGGACGGTCATCCAAAACTCTTTTAGCCTCATCTAGGAAGGGACAACAGTGGACGGCATGATCGCCTTCACACAATTTACAAGGGAATTTACTTTTCCTTTTCTGTCCCGACATTTCGCTTTCACTAGTTGAAGGTGTACTTTCAACATGATCATCAGAGGTTGTTGACACTGGATTGTGCAAACGAGGAGACCAGTCCCTTAAGATCCGAGGGATGCAAGGACAATCTCGATGATAGTGATCTCCTTTGCAAATGACACATGGAGATTTAGGCTTTGACAGCACAGTGTGCGGATTTTCACTAGATGATGCCTGGTTGCCCCCTGTCGTCTTCGGCTCCTTCTTCTTCTTCTCTTTCTTCTTCTTCTCCTTCTTCTTCTTAGTTACTCGACTTCTAGCTATACCAGCTTCATCAAGTGAAGAGGAAGGAGGAGAGGGAGAATCGGATGAAGTAGAAGGTTGGGGGGTAGCTTTGGTATCGTCTAGTTGCTTACTTGATTGCTCAGGAATCACGGTGTTCTGAACGACAGAGGTCAAGAAGAGCCATACAGGCAGGCTGATTGTCAATCCTGGAAGCGACAATGTGGCCATATGGGGTGCACCAACATCTCCCCAAGAGGAGAAAGGACTAGGATTTCCCCCAAGGGGAAATCCTTGGTTGGTGGACTCCATTTTCCTCAACCTAAGACCAATGTAGGAAAGGTGATGTTTATTCCGATTAAAATAAATTTTAGATGCTTTGACACAACTTGTTCTTTCAATTTTTAAGAGTCGAGAAAAAAGAAAAGAGGACTCTAGTCGCCTTTGATTTTTAATGAGCTTGAAGTGACAAGTGCTCAGATGGACCTTTTCCTTTAAGGAGTCTGAAAAGGAACGAAAGAGACTACTCTAGAAATCTAGATAGAGGGATTACCAAACCAATCGCAAAATTGTAGAATAATTTTTTACAGTATGGCAGTCAATCCTCCCGAATGCTGTGTTCAGTGCATTTCGATCGATAGGGCGGCAGACACGGCTTCCTATGGATAAAGGATATAGCCTAGTGTGGTCTCCCAATATATACTCGACGGTACATGGGAGCACAAGTCCGTATTGGCACTTGTCATCTCAAAGTGGAGGAATCACCCAACCAACAATGAAAACAACAGTTACCAGGCTTTATGATGCTGGAATACGTCCCTAGCCTAGACTTCTAAATGTTGTGTGTTAGGTTCCAAAGCATTTTTAGATTCATTAAATTTATTTTACAGTTGATATTGCTTAAGAAATTTTCCTTTCAGGTTCACTGCGTGATGTAGATATACAATTCCTAAAATGCAATCTAAGATGATAAACAATCGTTTAATCTTCATTTTGCAATGAAAATCCTAGCTACTAAAGAAAGAGAGATGATATTCTTTCAACATAGAGCAGAGAGCACACACTATATGCACTATCCTAAATCAAACCAACAAACGGTCTAAATGCAAATGCACATGCATGTATTTGTTTTCAGCCTTCTTAATATGTGAATGATAAAAAGAAAGCCAAGCGCAAATCTGAATTATTTTTCAAAGCGACATTACTAACAAGCTTCTTTTCAAGACAAGATGAAGACAATAACGACACTTTATGATTTGGAATGGAAATCTTGCTTTTGACACTTGAAAAACTACTAATTCAAATCAAATACAAGAGTAATAGTGTAATTGACTATCAAGAACAATCGGATTCTCTTCCATGACTGAAAATGACACTTGCGACACTTCCAAATCAAGAAACGACAGTTCAATTACGCTACTTATTTGTAAAAGAGAACTAAAAATGGCTCACAATACATAAAAACATTCATAGTTCTTTGCACAATGGAGGCGGAATAATGGCAAGGAGGGGGTTTCCAACAAAGGTATACTGACTACAGACAGCAAAACTCCTGAATAGAGTTGAAAAGAGTGAAGAAAAACCAAAGTCTGGAGGAAATATTAGCCTTCTCTGATCACCGCACCTGTTACACAGGGATTCGAGTATGCATCCCACCTACAGCACATGGGAAGTGGGATGCATACTGATATCCTTGAAGAGAGGGTGCGATGGTACAGTGAGAGACTTTTGATCCAGTTCTTGATCACAGTTTGCAGCACAGTTCAGGGATTTAGGCCGAGCAAGTGATAATCAGTAAGTAAATCACAGGGGTAGATCTAAGGAGGTTACTAGAGCCACCACAAGGGCAATTAGACAGCTTGTAAATCGATTGTTCAGTTCATAAACAAAACACAAAGATAGACTGAAGCAGTATTGATCTACTTTGCACCTGTATAGCAAATGCAGTTCGCAGGTTAGCTGGCTTGACTTCAGGCTCCGTCTGTAAGTTTATAAAGCAAACAAATATAGACAAACAAACAATCTATTCGCTCCCTAGTGGAGTCACCATTTTGTTACCAGGAAATCTAGTGTCTATGTAGAGCTGCTAGTCCCACTAAGACTAGTAGCTATCTTAGAAACAAACAAACTAAAACTACTTTCGTTTTCCTTTATGAGAAGTAGATAAGAGGGGAACAAAGGAGACCAACATCTGTCTTGCGCTTGGTTCCTTGCTTGATTCTTCTCCCTTCTGATAGATCTCTGCCACTCGCTTCCTCGTCTACCCAGCTTCAAAGAGCACCTGTGGAATCAAAGCATCATAACACTATCCAAGAACAGAGATCTACTATCATAGACAATATAGGACCAGATATATATTGACCACACAAATGCATATATCATCAATCATACAAGAATGTGGAGGAAAACTTGAATAGATTTATTAATATCAAGAATAGCAAAGAGGATTACAACCAATTTTTCTAACCCAGCGTCATACTCTTAGCAAGAAAGCCCTTCTTCACCTCATGAAAAGCTTAGATCACCCAACACTATGATGTTACACCAAGAAACCAGCAGCACTTCCTTACAAGATACAAGATTCTAGCCTCTGGATCTCTGGGATGAGGGATCCATATATAGATGATTGTAGGGAGGTGAGTCAGCTTCTGCGATTTGATTAGTGTCCTCTCTCTGATAGTTCTTGATTCCACTTGGAGATTGATGATCTCTTACTCATCCCTGGGCAAATGCAGAGAGGCAAGTGTCACAAGAGAAGTTTCTAGAAGATTCCATGATCCTCCACCTCGCAAATTGACTCTGCCATTTGTCCACTCTCGCCCGTCGCACCCAATAGAAGGGCTTTTCAGTATGCATCACACCTCCCGTGTGCATTTAGGTGGGATGCAACACACTTTGATCATGGAGCAGGTGAGATGGTCTAGTTTTGACCAGTTCTGAGTAGTTTTTCATGGAGAACTTCTGGGAGATGATGTAATCAGCTGACCTTGTTCTTTTAGGGGATGGAACAACACTTTTAGGGACTTAGGATCCCTTTTTTTATGGACATGTTTGATTTGGATTGCAGTGCCCAAAAATGTCTATAACACAAACCCCCTAACGCTATATCAAATGCTGAATCAGAAGAAGAAGAAGAGGAAAACGCTACCGAAGAACATACCGATGAAGAAGAAGTTGTAGAGTTACAAGGTATGTTGGATTTCATCCACCCAAATGAAGAAGATCAAGAGGTATTCCGGGTTAGCACTCGTAGCAGAAATCAGCTTGATCCTCCTCAGCCTACACCTAAGCCAAAGAGCGCAAGCTCAATGACTAAGGATAATGTCGCAGCCAAGAAAACATCACCTAAAGCGACTCAAACCAGCCTAGTCCAAACAGACACATCTACTCCATCTAAAATGCTAATCGTTTCGAATGAAATGGAGTATAACATTGTAGAAGACATGAAAAAGACTAGGGCCAATATTACTCTTTTTGAATTGAGCAATTTAAAACACTAGCAGAAAGTACTTTTGAAAGAATTACATGCTGTGCCAGTTGCACCTTTACCAGCTGCTGTAATCTCTCAAGCTTCCCATGATATGGGAAGACCTCCAACTAATACGATGAATAAAGTTGATCCAAATGATATCGCATTAATTGGAGGAAGATCGAGATTGCATACTCCCCCATTTCTCCTTATGAAATTTTCAATAAAAATGTGCATAATTGCTTCGTTGATTCTAGAGCTTCATCCAATATTTTACCAAGATCAATTTGTGCAAAATTGAATGTTCAACCACAAAAATCTGCTATACACATAGTCCAATTAGATCGATCTCATGTTGAAGTGATTGGCGAGTTAAATCAGGTTACCATAAGGCTGTCATCCAACCCAAAGGTATGTCAAGTTATCGACATTTTAGTTGCTGATATTCCTGAATTTTATGGCATGATTCTTAGTAGAGACTGGTCAGAAAAACTTCATGGATACTTTGCAACTGATTGGTCACATATGTGGCTGCCTTATAATGGTAAACCAAACCAAATAAAAGTTGAATGCGAGCGACATCAAAAATACATAGTAACGGAACTTGAGGGAGAAAATGAAGCAGTAGCATACAATTCTAACATCATAGGCGACTATTCAGTAGATTCTTTCTTAAGAAATTTTAATGCTCATACTTCACCTTACTTAGAACATTCTATTTTATCTCAAGTAGAAAATTTTTCTCAAACAGATAGTTCTAAATGCATTAATTTTATAGATAGTCCTATAAATAAATCTTTGTTTTGGAAATTATTTTTTGATGGTTCTAAGTCTAACGAAGGAGCAGGAGAAGGATGTGTGTTAGTAAGCCCAGAGGGAGATAAAATCATGCTAACTTGAAGACTGAAATTTGAATGTACCAATAATACCGCAGAGGACGAAGCTCTAGTCCAAGGCTTGTACAAGGCAATCAGATTAGACGTCAAATACCTGCAAGTTTTCGGAGATTCTAAAGTTGTAATTAGATAGGTACGTAATACTATACACTGTTGATCAGGTCATTTAAAGCATTATCAATCTTTAGTTCAAGATCTGACTGAACATTTTATAGCATTTAATATTTCCTCAATACCCAGACTCCAGAATGCTAGCGCAGACCTCTTAGCAAACGTAGCTTCCAAGCTCATTCCTTCAGAAGATTTTAGCCCTAACCGATTTTCAATTGAGTTAATTTTTAGACCATATATTCCTGACAACATCACCAATTGGAGGATTTTAAATGACGATCCTGATATCGTAAGTTTTCTCACATCTGAAGGATCCTTCACCAATCAAATAATTGACGAAGACCAGCATGACCAACAATTGCAACAGGATAGTATTAACATGCTATACCTAAATCAGTAGTAAAATTAGAAGACCTTTATGATTTGAAAGATCGATTCAAAAGATCTACCAATTCAAAACTCCAAAGTTCAACTTTGAATTATGAATTAGTAAATCTAGGAACTGATGCCAAACCACAAAATGTCAACCTAGGCCTTGGCCTAGCCCCCAAGGAGAAATTAGCATATATTCGTCTCTTGAAACAATATAAAAGTGTCTTTGCTTGGAATTACGATGAACTCAAAACATATGACACTTCCATCATCCAGCATACCATCCCAATGATCGATAATGAAAAACCTGTCCAACAAAAATTGAGAAATATCCATCCCAATTTAGAAAATCAGATCAAAACTGAACTCAACAAGCTATTGAAAGACAAAATAATCTTTCCCGTTAGAAATTCTAAATGGGTTTCCAATATGGGACCTGTTAGAAAGAAAAACAGAGATATTAGAATCTGCATTGACTTTCGAAACCTTAACAAGGCCTGCCAAAAGCATAATTTTCCTTTACCTCCTATGGAACAAATACTGCAGGCAGTTGCAGGCTCAGAATTAATGTCATTCTTGGATGGATTCTCAGGATACAACCAAGTGCTGGTACATCCTGACGATCAATTAAAAACAACATTCAAAACTAAGTAGGGCACATACGCATATCAAAAGATGCCATTTGGTTTGATTAACGCGGGTGCCAATTTTCAAAGAGCCATGGACATCGCATTCAAAGGGTTAGTTAATAAGTTAGTGGTAATCTATTTGGATGATATTAATGTTTATTCCAAGAAACGAAACAACCATCTCAGGGATTTAAAACAAATTTTCCAATGTTGTTTAAGGTATGGGATTTCTCTTAACCCGAAAAATCTTTTTTCGCATTAAGTGAAGGAAAGCTTCTAGGATTCATTGTGTCAAAATCTGGAATTCATATCGATCCTAACAGAATCAAGGAAATTTCTGAAATTCCCCTACCTCACAATAAAAAAGCCATGCAATCTTTCCTTGGCCAGATCAACTTTGTAAAGAGATTCATCCCAGATTTTTCAAGAATCATATCCCCTTTACAAGCCATGATTAAAAAAAGGGCAAACTTTAAATGGGACCAAGATGAACATGAGGCATCCAATCTGATCAAACAAGCAATTATCAATGCTCCATCTTTAGCAACTCCAATTTTTTTTTATCCTTTTATTTTGTACACATTTGCCTTGGATAAATCATATGCTGCGATACTCACTCAAGCAAATCAAGAGAAGGCGGAAGCCCCAATTGCTTTTTTCGGTTCCAATTTACAAGGTGTTGAATTGAACTATTTAGATGTGGAGAAGAAAGCTTATGATGTTTTCAAAGCAATTAAATATTTTAGACCTTTCTTACTCAAGACACATACCAAGATCATAGTACCATTTCCAGCGTTAAGAAATCTTCTAGTACAGAAGGATGTGGGTGAGAAAAGGGCAAATTGGGTTACTGCCTTACAAGAATATGACGTAGAAATCAAACCAGCAAATATTGTAAAAGGTCAAGGCTTTTGCAAAATGCTGCCAGGAGCATCACTAATGCCTAAAAATCCATCTGAAGAGGTACAAGTGTACGAGGTAAGCCTAAACGATGCTGAGTCATTATATGCTGATATTATTTATTATTTAAAGAATGAATATGCTCGTCCAAACCTCGATCATACCAAGAAAAGAGATCTAAGGTTAAAATCCAAACAATATCAACTTGTGAATGACATTCTTTTTAGAATAAATTATGATTCTATTCTTCTTAGATGTCTTGAGAAATCTGAAGCTGAAAAAGTCTTGCAGGAACTCCACGATGGGCCAGTAGGTGGACACTACGCTGGAGACACCACTGCTCATAAGATCTTACGCGCAGGTTATTACTGGCCCACATTATTCAAAGATGCACACAGCTACGTAAGAAAATGCCAAATCTGTCAAACCGTTGTTGGGAGACAAAAGAAACCATCCTTGACACTACAACCAGTTACCATCGAATAGCCTTTCGATCAGTGGGGATTAGACATAATAGGTGAGATCGTTCCTCACTCTTCTAAACAGCATAGATACATCCTCACAACGACAGATTACTTTACAAAATGGGTAGATTCAGTTCCACTCAAGACGGCTAATGCTGAAAATATCATTGAATTCATAGATCAGTTCATAATCACCAGGTTTGGATTGCCTTCCGCTTTAATGTTTGATAATGCATCATACTTTTTTGGAAATGCAATAACTGAATTCGCACTCAAAAGAGGTTTCAAACTTAAATACTCGATCAATTATTATCCACAAGGGAATGGGTTAGCTGAATCTACAAATAAGAACTTAATTAGAATCATTAAGCAAACCATTGACCAAAATCATAAAAATTAGCATAAGTCTTTAATATATGCTTTATGGGCAGATCGAATAACGTAGAAAGCCTCTATCGGCACTTCTCCCTTTAATTTAGTTTATGGGAAATAAGTTGTTCTTCCGACACATTTGGCAATTCCCTCTTTAGCCTTGGTCCAATATATTGATGAAGTACCAACTTCCTCTTTACAACTTAGGCAGCTGGAATTAATTAAATTAGAAGAACAACGAGAACGGGCTAAGATTACTCACGCTCGTCATCAAGCATTAGAAATCCTCTTTTGATTCCAATATGATATCCAGAAAAGATTTTCAAATGGGAGATCTACTTTTAAAATGGGACAGGGCTCATGAGGAAAAGGGAAAACATACAAAATTTCAAAGGATGTGGTTTGGTCCTTTTCAGATCATAGAAATCATAGGTCTGTCTACCTTCATGTTACATGATTTAACAGGAAAAAGAGATTCTCTACCTGTTAATGGTCAGATTCTTAAGAAATATTTTCCACAGAAGAACATTCTTCTATTTTTGTAAAGTAGTTGTTTTTCTTTTCATAATAAAACTAGTTGTAAATGGTTACAATAGGCATTTACGAAAAAAACACCAATTCTCTTTCAAATTTTGATCTTTCGCTTGTATAAATAACAAATCTTTTGGAAAATTGATCTTTATTATTGAAAGATACAGTTAAAAAAAACTCTAGCCTAGATATGATACTAGTTTCAACTTCATAAAATTTGATGAAAACAACCTTTAGTGAGAAATTGTTTTATATCAGTGTAATGAAAGGTATCAATAACAAAATAAAGATTCTCTGTAGAACAGCTATTTCAAAAAAACTCTATTATTGTCATCTAGAGCTATCTTAAGGAAACAATGACTTCCTTCCTACTAAGGAAATCACAACTTTCAGAGGAACAATCCAAGGATACACTTTATCTTAAAGAGTGAGAGGTCTCATCAAGAGCCAGCTTATCATAATCATAAATATTATAACTTGCTGACTTTGCCAACACTGCATACCACAACAGGGCAATGACTCGAGATTGTTGCAATCAAAAGACAAGGGGTCTCATCACGAGCCAGCTTGTTCAACAATGTTATAAATCAGTGAATGACTGTGTCATAAATTGGCTACCAAACCAAGACATTGCTCTTTAAGAATAAAGAGAAAATCAAAGCAATAAGTGTGGATGTGGATTCTTCTTTGGGAATTGTAGGTTCCTTTAAGTAGGATACAGGATCATTGCTGGGTAACTGGTAACCCTGTCGAGGCTATAAATGCCTGCTAGCAGCAGAGGCTCTACCTACGAAAAATGAGGATATTTAGAACTGGTTTACAAAGAAGACTTTGTTTTTATCTTTACAAGCCAAGTAATGACTTATGTAAATACAAGGACTAGCTTGAGGCAACAAATAATCAAAGTTTAAAAGAGTTGAAACAAAATGTCATTGATAGGTTAAAGCATAATGTACTTTATCTTTCTATAATAAAGTTTAACTTTCTAAAAGATTTTCTGTTTTGGAAGTTTTGAAAATTCAAAAAGTAGCAGAGATAACTATTTCTTCCAAGTGAATCGCCAATTGTTGTGGGCAGCAACAACCCCCCCTTTTTATTTAGTGTTATTCCTAATACTAAATAAGTGGGGACCCTTAGTTAAAAAATCTAAAAAATTAAAGTAATGTTTAAATTTCCTTTTTCTAATAAACTTACCATCATAAGCTTAGGAAGCCCCCCTTAAAAAATCCAAAAAATCTAAGTTTTATGATAAGCTAAGACACAAATCTTTCCTTAGGAATATCGCATCGCAAGCAGATAACGGGATACACCTTACAATCCGAACTCCAATATTTGCGAGATCACGATACACGATAATATCGCATCGCATATAGCATAATTTACAATGAAACATGTTAATTTGCCGATATGCGATGGCGTTGTTCGCAAGATCGCAATTCGCAGAAAATGAGTTAACAAAGATTGTCATATGTAACGTTTCTGCGATTTGCGATATTGCGATATTGCAATATTGCGATACAACGATATTGTGATACAGCGACAAAGCGATAATGCGATGTCACGAGTGATCAATTTTGCGATGTTATGATTTTACGATTCTGCGATGTTGCGATCTGCAATATTGCGAAGAAAATCGCAAAAACACTTCATCACAGATCTTTCGGGCATGTTATTCAAGAAAAGTATTTTCCTTAAGCTGACACCTGGTTATGTGCTTTAATGCTAATAAATGAATTAGTTGTCAGTTATTAATGGAATATGGGTGTGTTCTTATCGAAAGAATCATTTCACGTAAGGTGGTATACTTGGTATGTCTGCGGCATTTAAAACTTTCCCATCACCCTTCCTTGTCATTCATTTTCAATTCACTTGTGAATTGCAGGAACGGAGAACAGAAGCCAATACAAAGCAATACACAGGTTAAAATGGGAAAGAAAGCAAAGCCCCGAGCTCAGAAGAAAAGGAAATGGTGCCCTTGTATACAAACACAGTCTGTAACAGAGATGCGGGAATAGCTACGTGGGAAGGCATGTATAATTTTCTTGAAGAGGAGAATCCAAGAGTAATGGAAGTTGTTGCTACCGCAGGCTCAAATGGTTCTTCTGAAGCATCCCTTACAGAGCTAGTCTACTCATTCTTGCACCGGATAGCAGCAAGGCCCAAAATTCTCCCATACACGGACATGGTGAAGTGGATACTGGACAACGCAAAAATCAGAAACAGACAGTTTAAAACTCAAGGTCAAGAGCTTACAGAAATATTATTTTCACAAATAATGAACTTTATATCCATAGAAAGAAAAAGTGCAAAAGGCGAAAAATGCATAAAGGAAACCCGGATCAAGAAACGGAGGCAGTTTCCGATGCGCAATTAGCACATCACTAAGAAAAAAATTTCAAAAGGGAAAGATGCTAAGTGCCCAGTCACCTGCAAGCCCTAAAAATTGAAAAAGAAATGATTCAGACAAATTGGAGATAGAAAGCTCAAGAAAAGGCACAAGCAATCCAAGGGTTAACCAGGTTAAACTGGGATTATTACTGGGCTTACTTAGTAAAGCCACATAGCCAATGGATGACTATGAAGTGTATCATCAAAGTGGCTGAAAAGATGGCGCTAGCTCTTGTTGATTCTATTTTCTCAGCTCAACTAAAAGCGGAAGTCGGCCAGCCGACTCTTCTCAAACAGATGCTGCATGCGTGCGATTTCAAGGACCAAATACAGAAGTAGTTTAATTTTAGATACAATTTTAGTTTTAATTTTGTTTATTTCCCTGAAAAGAGGACGGTCATTTAAACCGCATCCTATATTTTTGTAATAATTTATTTTTATATTTAGTTAGTAGTATTTAAACCCTTCTCATGCATTTAGAGAAGGGTCATGAAATTTATCAAAAACTTATCCCCAGAACATGCACTTCTATACCCTCTGAGGAGGTTTTGATGAATGAATGGAATAAGATTTATTGATGTTTGCATTTGATATCTACTACTGATGTTGCAGTTTTGTACTCTTAGTGGATATTTGATCAAGAAGAAATAAATCGTTATCACTTGAAGCTCATGAGTAGGACTAGTTATAAATGGTACTTCTATCTCTTAACTATTTTTGCCTTGTGTTAGAGTGATTTTCAGTTCAGTTATTTATATATTGATGTATGAATGCCTGAGTTATCATTTGGCACTTTCGTACGATGATAGCTATTTATTTATGCTTAGTGTATGAATAGCTTATTATGCGATATGTTTTTCACAACTATTTCGTCTAACTTTTTATACGAAGTGGTTCATCTTTATTGAATTATTTTCTCATAAGAGCTGAATGATCTTTATTACCAGTTGTTGTTTGAAATCATTTTATATTGCGTAAAGGAAAAATTACACCCCGGTTAGTGTAGATTTATATATTTATGTTTATTAGAATATAAATTCCTTATTATTAGATTAGAATTAGAGTAGAAGTATTCCATTTAGAAATTGTTAGAAACAGAAATATCCATCTTTCACACACACACACACACAAATTTGGAAACTAGTCCCATATCCCTAGTCGGACCCGCTATACCAAACGGAAAAGGAGCTGCCAACCAAGGTCTGGACCGGGCAGGTATCCCCATTGTTGTAGACCCGATTTTCGGGGCTTCAACAGGAAGTTAAGAGGAATCAGTTCAGAAATGATAAAGTTATGACAACTCACATTGTAACAGGTCTATTCAGAGGTAACGGAGTAATGGCATAGCAGAACATGATGATGGGACAAAGGATTTCAGATCAGAATCAAGAAATTGAAGAAAAATAATGGTTTTGACCGAAGGTATTGAAAAAAGGCTAAAACTATATAAGGAGGTGAAGATCAAAGTCTGAGTGGGTGCAAGTGATCAAAATCTTTTGAAGACTTAGATCAAAAGCAAATATGCATGTTATGGGCTTTTTATTCTTTGCTTGATCTAAACTAAGTATGCACCTAAGTGGTTGATGATGGATGAAATCTAATAGATCTGAAATAATTATGCACTAATGAAGGATCAAGATCATGAGACCTGAAATGACTTACCATTGTATGATATGATAATTGATAGGCTAGATCTGAGTAATGATGCACGCTTTATCCTTTGAGTGTTATGATATGGGTATATCTAAAGCCTTGAAAAATTGTGAAGTTATAAGTCATTATTTGCAAATATATATGCTGGTTATCCTTGGTGAAGGCGCGTATACATGCAGATTCGACACTTTCAAGTAGCGTATGCATAATAAAGGTTTGTTGTTCAGAAATGACTGATCTATTTGATCAGTGCTGCTATTTTACTATTGTTTGTCAAATATTTCTTCATTAGCTCTGAAGTAAAACTGATTGTATAAGGAGATTGAGTCTGGTTGATTGATTGATTGAGTAAGAAGGGTGATCTTTGCTATTGTTTGTTTAGAACTTTGTAACATGGCAGTAGATCTTCATAATTCCTTTGGGTAGTACAGAAAGTGGCGTATACACGTAGGTTGGCTTCATTGAAGTAGTGTATACATTCTGACATATGATGTTTGAGGTTGCAATTGGTTCTGGTTGTTGATGTAGTTTTCTGGGTTTAGCTGTGTGTTCTGGTGACAGTGATCTAACTGTTCAAAGTTGATGGGTTTCATTTATTGATAGATATAGTTATATTACAGTGGTGATTGGTTTTGAGCTTTAATGTTACTGATGGGTCTAGTATGAAAATTTGATGAAAAGTGGCCTACATATTGTTTTGATGTGTACCAGGACTATCCAATTTGAAAATTTATGAAACATGGTCCCTGGAGAAAGAGTGAAGGTGGTAGCCTTCTGTAGGCCAACGCCTACATACTAGTAAACATATCTTCCAATACAAGAGCTAGGGGGTTGTAGCTCCCTTCCAGTAGCAACTAGAGAACGAGTGAAGGTGGTAGCCTTCTGTAGGTCGGTGCCTACATACTGGTAAACATATCAACTAGTACAAGAGCTAGGGGGTTGTAGCTCCCTTCCAGTAGAAGCTAGAGAATGAGAGAAGGTTGTAGCCTTCTGCAGTTGGGTTTTTGCATACTGGTATGAGTCTGCACTAGTACAAGACTGTAAACATTATTTTTTTATATTAAAAAGAATACAGAGACAACAACAGCAGGTGGTTTGTCTCCTGCATTGGGTTTCCACCTTATATCTTGGTGTTCATGTGTATTGCTTATGTGTGATGGTTTATCTTGTTATTACAACACATGGCTATTGTTTACCTAATGCTTAATAAAGTACTAATGCACTGGATGAAGACAAACATATGATGGATTAACTAAATCATAAGTTCTCTGGATATACACTAATTTTCTTAAGTACAGTTGTGTACACACGCAGGTTCCATTCAGTAAAGTTGCGTATAGAAATCTTAATATGAAATGTAAAAACTTATTGATTTGTAAATACCGATTCATCCCCCACCCCCCCCCCCCTCCTTACTATTTTTCCCAACAATTGGTATCGGAACAGGTCCTTTGGAAGAAGCTTGATTGCTTGAATGAGATGTGTTGTAATAATGGGAAAGAAGCAAAAGAATAAATCACCTCAAAAGAAGAATACATCTCAAAGGCACAGTGATAGCGGGAGAGACAATTGGCTACTAGACGGAAGAAATTATTCAGATTCAGAATCACCTCAAATTGAAGATGAACAAGCAAAATAATTACCAGGTACTAAGTTGTGGTCCTCTAGTGATACATTTCTTTGTTCATTCAATATTGAAGATAATGAATGTGATAGTGAAACGACTGAATTTTCTCTTCTGGGTGAAAGTGAAAGAAATCTAATAGATATAGAAGTTAAAAGGCTTACAAATAAAATTAGAGATCAACAAGATCTATTTGACAAAAGGGAGTGTACCTACAAAGAAGAGGTTACTAGGTTAAAAACTCAATGGAGGAAGGAAAAAAAATAAGGAAGCAGTACAAGGAAAAGGAAGATCAATGTCAAAGGTTGCAGGATGAATTGACATCACTAGGAAATGAAGTGAATGAAAAGGATACAACAACCAAGGAACTTAAATAAAGAACTAGTTACCGTGAAGGTCTTGAAGCTGAGGTCGTCTCTTTAAAGAAGATCTTGAAAATTCAAATAAGCAGAATGTAGAACTACTTCAAGCATTTGAAGAACAAGAAATTGAGGTTCTGAAATTAAGACAACAAGTGGAAGAAGGAAGAAAAGTTGAAGAAATAATGAAGAAGCAGTATCTGGAAAAGGAAGAACAATATCAAGTTGAGGTAAATATCCTAAAAGGTAAATTAGAAGAAAAGGATAAACTTTCTTGATTTCAAGATAGTACTAAGATTTTGGATAATATTCTTAGTAGTCAAAGGTCTCCTGCCATCAAATTTGGTCTTGGTTTTCATGAAACTATTAAAGGTGAATCCAGATCACAAATTGAGGCAAGGAATTCTAATGCAAAATCTGAAATTCTCAACAAGTAGATAAGAAGACAACCCCATCAACAACCAAGGAAAGATATCCTTCAAAGAAAATCATTTACTCCTAACTATGAAATTGTTAATCGATTCTTTCCTCTAATGAATAATGTTGAATGTTGTATATGTCATAATTTTGGACATGTTGCAGCTAGGTGCAGAAGTAGAATGTTTCAAGCTAATAACCGTCTCACAGAAAGATCATCAACTTCCAAGGAATTTAAGGGATATTGTTTTTCTTGCAATATATTTGGTCACAAAGCCATTGATTTCTATAGAAGGAATATGAAACATATAAGATGTTATGCTTGTAACAAGTTTGGGCATATAATGAAAGAATGCATGAACAAGTCTATGGATCGCCATAGACAATATGGTAAGTAATAAAATAAGCACATCTATATCAGAAAATCTAAAAAAGATGAATCAACCAAGAATCAAGAAAAGGAAGATCAGATAAAGTGTATTCTTTTTGTCTTCTCATTAAAACATGAAGATGAGTGTTCTCATCACATGGTTGGAGACAAGAGTAAAGTGGAGTCTCTCATGAAGAACCATCATGACAATAATAGTCTTGGAACTGATGTTTCAGTAAAAGTTCTAGGACCGGATACAGTCAGAACAGACTGAGGGTGAAATAAAAGTATGAAATTTCAGTGTTCTAATTTTCATACGTAGATCTTATAAAGACAGGTCGTGTGTAGAAGTGGGTTAAAAACTGCACAGTCGTGTATATGTTGGTTTGATGAAGAAGTAGTGGGACAAAATTAGAAAAGGGATCTGATATGGTTCAGTCAATTATCAATTGTATTTTATTGGCTTGAGGGGGCCTGACCCAGGTTTGAAGTTAATTAGCCAAAAAATCCCTACACTACTGGCCCTTTTGGCAACAACCCATAGAGCGCAGACTGAGGTCTCACCCGAAGCAGTATGGGGGGATGTTGGAACCGGGTTTCCACACCCTTGAGATGTTTGAGGGGTCGATTTAGTCCAACTGTGAATGGCTTTGCACAGGTCACTTTGTGCACTGCCCTTACCTGTGAGGCCTTCACGATCTATTATAATCACCTTTGCACAACCCTAACCAAGGTTTGAGGAGCTTTCGCACTGCTAAGGCAGTGATCTACGCTATTTCCCCAAGTTATACCACAGATCTTACTTATCTTCTTATAATTGTTAGTTAACTTCGCGTAAACAGATACCTTATTTTATATTTACTTAATCAACACAATCATATATGTTCACACATCATATAAACTGCAGAAATGTAATTTATACCCAATACATTTGATGTAGAAAACAATAGATAAATACCCATGAATGGTATAAAACTTCTCTTTATTAATACTTCAATCAGTTACAGACTCAACCTACCCTGCACATTCAGCTGTAGGGGTCCGTGCACTCAGTTGCAGACTACTAGGCCTCTACGCACTCATCTGTAGAGCCTTCTCCTATTCTACAACTCAAGACTCAACTCTACGCTTAGATAAGACTCAATTTTCCATATATGACTCTACTTCTTTACAACTTAGAGCCTCGTTCTATTTAAACAATCCCATGGTCCATGGAACATTGGTAGATCTCTAAAGACGGCATTACATTACAAAAATGAGGGTGCACAACCCTATTATTCATTTAGAACCTTGCACTTCATGCCCACAAAATGAGGAGTCTTTACATCAGATTTAGTCAAAATCTGGGCTTTAAGCCCTAAAACTTCCCTTGGGGGATCCCACACCAAATAGGCCCCCAACACAAACATTGTGACTCGCCCTCGAGTCACTTTTTCAGTGTGGAGATCTTCGTACGGAGACCTCCCAACTCTACCCGGACCACTGCAAGGTTGGCAATGCACTGAGCGGCTGACTATTGTACCTCCTGGATGAACTGTTCAAATACTGCGGTAGCTAAACAGTTGCCCTGCACCACTGGGGCGTGATGGTAATGCGGCACCCAGAGTAGGTTTAACAACCCTGCTTTCTCTACTCTGCGCAACCACTTGTGTGGCTCCAACTTTAGGACTACCACTGCAGTGTTTTTCTTCGGCCTCATGAGCTGTGCGGTTGCCAAGTGTGGGAATTTCTCATGGTCCGCGAGATCCCAATATTCAAACTTTAGATTCGTCACCCATCCTAGGTGTGCTCCTTTAAAAATGATATCATCAGGGAGTAGTGGAGTCTATAGATAGCTCCTACTCTCATCTAGGTCCTTGGGCACCCTTACATTCCCCTTCCGCAGAGAAAGATATGTGGGCAGCCTGGTCAGAGGGTCTACACCCTGGGTTTCTTCCTCCATTTCTTTGTCCTCCTCCTCTTCCACCAGGATTTCCTCAAATTCTTCATCCTCCTCATCGGTTTCCACATTAACCACTTTCCACTTTTCTTCCATGGCTACTTTAGTTCTCAGTGGGTTTCAAGGGGACACGCACGTCAGTACCATAGGCTGCTTATCTTTCTTGGGTCTTAGCGTGCGTGGTGATTTAGTGATTTCCGTGACTATGTTGACGCTCTCAGGGGCATCTCCTATTGTCATGGCCTCCACAGCCTCTTCAGTAGTCATTTCTCTGATATCCATGGCTTCTTCAGATGCTGTCATATTGTTGTTCCACAATTCTCTTAATGGTTCAAGTAGGTGCTCAAATAATGCCTTCGAGTTCAAAGAGTAGAACAGATTAGAGTTACTGAATCTCAGGATGCGCAATAGCTCAATTCTCAAATGGCCAAGTGTTGTTTGCTGGGTAGCCCTTTTCAATTTATGGTGCCTTTTTAATTCAAATTCGACCGTTCCCCCCAAATCTGGTCCATTAATGCTCCCTTGGCAATAGATTTTCCCAAATCTAGCCCATAAAGTTTGCCTTAAATACGTGTTGACCGCTCCATTTGGTCTCAAACCAAGCATCACATCGTGAATAGCAACTGCAATGGTCACTTTCTAGCCAACCTGCGTGGCAGCACAGCTACCCTTGCGCAGTCGCGAAGCTTGTGACACCTCGCTATTGCACGCAGCCCTAACGTCACGCAGCTCTCGAGTAGAGTAGTTTATAGTCCCGTGCCTCCTTTCAGCTGTCGAGAGTGCTAAGACTATGCTTCTTGTGGCTAGTCAGCTGGTCGAACCACCTGTTTATGGCTTTAGCTGACTACCATTTACTTTTCTTGGAAAGAGTTTGCTTTTTAATTTCATCAACTACACCACGCCACAATTTATGAGCTCCTTATACGACCCAATCAAACTGATAAATTCTCGATGGTAGTCCCATAGTCCGTCAACGTAATCGAGCTCCTCCTACTCTATCACCACGGTCTTTTTATCTATAAAGTCCTTCTTCATTCCTTCCTCAAGATACTTTATTTCTGCTTCCACCATGGCAATTTTCTCCCTCAACCGAACACTTTCATTCATGAGTTCTTGGAGCCTAAGATCACCCTGTTGGATCTCATCATCGAGTCCCAACTGTTCATCTTCACGTTCTTCTAATGGTGCGAGCCTTTCTTCTAGGGCTCCACAGTTCATTACCCCTTCTAGCACCATGAGGCGCAGACTAGGCATGATAGACTCCATAGGTATTACAACCTCTACTCTATCAACCAACCAAAAAGGCGTATGTTTGAGTACGTGCAGGTCCCAACCACTTCGTTGCACATTGCATACCTTGTCAAATTCTTCCGCGTGGATAACCTTCTACATGATCATTCTCTCCACATTTTTTCATTCCAACTTGACAAGCCTTTTGCGCAATTTCCCCCCCAACACACGCTTATTGACATATCTCCCAATGTGAAGTTCATGTTGCTGAAAATAATACTGAGAGGGGGGGTGAATCAGTATTATCAAATTCTTTTCAATATGCCTTCCAGATTTATACTTTAATTTATTCTTCAGATATTGATCATTAATTTGTATGTTAGTGCCATAAAATAATGAAAAGAGCAAGAAAAATATATAAGCACACCAAAGAACACCAGATATAAGGTGGAAACCCAATGTGGGTGAAAACCACCTGCTACAATATGTCTCTATCTTCTTCCAATTAGAAACTTCTTTTACAAGGATTTTGTACTGGTGCAGTCCTTTACCAGTACGCAGGCTACAACCTGCAGAGAGCTACAACTCTCTCTCATTTTCCAGTCTCTCCTGGAAGGGAGCTACAACCCCCTTTGCTCTTCTACTTCTTTAAGGACCACGTTTCATTAATTTTCAGACTGGATCCAAGAAGATCAAATAATCATCAAGTACATGCAAATCACCCAATCTCCTTATACAATCAACCAATGAATCACCCAACTTCTCAGAATGTTGTAAACAGAAAAGTAATACCAGAAATCTAAACCTAGAACTCTGCAGCAATAGATAAAAGACAGTCAACAAATGTTTTAAGACAGGTCCGCAACTTCATCGATATAAACCTGTGGATATCCGCAGACTTTCTAAGCCTGAACTGCACAGATCCGCACTGTATCCTTCTGCTGCTCTGTGTACCACTGCACTTTCTCCTTCTGCTGAACTGCGTACCTCAACTCAAATACGCACTGTACTCTCTGTCTGACTACGTACCTCCACACTGTTCCTTCTGTGCCTCTGCGTATCTCCGCACCTTGTTTTCTTCTGCACTGCGTACCTCACACTGCGCCTTCTGTTGCGCTGCGTACCCCCGCACTGCGTCTTCTCCTGCACTGCGTACCCCCGCAATTACACCGTGGATCGCCTACGAACCTCTGATTAGGGCCAAATTAACAGTCCTCCAATGTGCCACAGTCAGTCAAATCCACAGATCTGATCATGCGCCCGAGAGATCACAACTTATCAATAGATTCACCTTAAATTTTCTCCTTGATTTAGATCTAGATTTTAAAACCAATCACCCAAACATTCAGATCTTAAGATATTCAAATTTCATAAGTATTTAACCAAGGGATCTCCTTCCCCTTTTTATAGTCAAACCCTTATCCACACCATGGGACAAAACCATCAAAAATCAATACAAGGGATCCAAACCGGGGTTCAATAAATTAGATCCTATACCACAGGCCAAAACCATAGGATTGTAAAGGACGGGCTAAATACCAAGGGCCAAACATAGGATACCCCATGTGAGTGCGCTTCTCTGTATTGGAGTGAGTGAACTGGGGGACAGCACCTTATGAACAGTGAGCCTACGGGTATGTCCGCACTCCCTAGACAGTGAACCTGCGGGTCCGCACCTTTTGACCGATGCACCTGCAAGCCTCTTATTTTCCATCATTTTAAGAGCCTGAAAAGAGTTTTGCCACTTGAGTGAGTTGCCATCAAGTACAACACTTGTACCCTAGAGCCAAACTAGAAACATAATACCAACAATCTCCCCCTTTGGACTTGATGGCAACAACAACCAATCACTCTCCCCCTTTGATATCAAGGGCAAAGGGTTATGCTCCCCCTGAGATCATGCTTAAATCTTTGATCATGCTCCCCCTGACGGTAAACCAGATCTACAAACCATAATCCTCCATATACCATAAGAGAAAGAGATAGGGACATATCGCAGCAATATTTAGATCAGCATCCATGTTCTCCTTCTGTGCTACCATAATGCCAACAAAGCATTATATGTGCTCCCCCTAAACCTGTGCCATTCGATCTTTGACCAATCCATAAGCCAGAAAATGTACACGTATACCCCAAATGATCCTCACATACAATCAACAATAGATGAGATTCAACAACAAGATGATGCATCAACTACCACCAACTTTTGCCTGAGGTATTCAAAGGTCTCCCTGGGCAATGGTTTGGTGAGTATATCAGCAACTTGTTCCTTATAAGGAACATACTCCAACTTGACCTTTTGTTCAAGCACTTGTTCCCTGAGAAAGTGATACTTGATCTGTATGTGCTTGGTCTTTGAATGCATGACTGGGTTCTTTGAAATGTTGATTGCACTTGTATTATCACATAAGATGGAGATAGGTGGAGTACAAGTGATTTGAAAATCCTACAAGGTCTGCATCATCCAAAGGAGTTGAGTGCAACAAGATGCAGCAGCCACATATTCCACTTCAGTTGTAGATAAAGCAATCGAACTCTATTTCTTGCTGAACCAAGATACTAATCTGGAACCCATAAAGAATGCACCACCACTTGTGCTCTTCCTGTCATCCACGCTTCCGGCCCAATCTTCATCTGTATAAGCATGAAGTGTGAGATTTGTATCTCTAGGATACCATAAGCCATAGTTTTGAGTTCCTTGAAGGTACTTGAAAATTCTCTTCACTACATGAAGATGAGTTTCCTTTGGATTTGCCTGAAATCTTCCAACTATCCCCACTGCATGCATGATGTCTGGTCAGGTACCTGTTAAATAAAGTAGACTTCCAATCATAGACCTGTAGGTTGGTTGATGCACTACTGTTGATTCATCATTTGCACTAAGGCTATATCCTGTGACCATGGGGGTACATACTGGTTTTGCATCTTCCATGCCATATTTCTTCAAAATCTGCTTGAGATACTTGGTTTGAGACAAGAAGATCTCGCCTTCATTTTGTTGGATTTGCAATCCAAGAAAATATGTCAGTTCTCCAGGCAAAGACATTTCGAATTCTTTCTGCATCACTAAGGCAAAGCTTTGACTCATAGCTTCTTCATTGCTGCCAAAGATAATATCATCTACATACACAACAAGTATTAGTAATTTGTCATTTTCAATTTTTATGTAAAGATTGCTATCTGTTGTTCCCTTTGAGAAACCTTGTTAATGAAGATATTTGTCCAAACGGTAGTACCAAGCCCTTGGAGCCTTTTTAAGACCATAGAGAGCCTTCTTTAGTCTGCATACGAGATTTAGATCATTCCCAAGGATGAACCCATCTGGTTGCTCAATGTACACTTCTTCTTCTAAGTCCCCATTCAGAAAGGTTGATTTCACGTCCATTTGGAAAACTTTGAACTTCTGAAAGCTTGAGAGAGCAAGGAACATTCGGATGGCCTGAAGTCTAGCAATGGGAGCAAAAGTTTCTTCGAAGTCTATTCCTTCTTGTTGAGCATACCCTTTACACACAAGTCTGGCCTTGTTTCTAATTACTTCTCCATTTTCATTCAACTTATTTTTGAAGATCCATTTTGTCCCTATGACATTCTTATCTTTTGGTCTAGGAACCAATTCCCAAGTGTTGTTCTTTTCAATCTGCTCAATTTCTTCATCCATCGCCTTGACCCAGCATTCATCTTTGCATAGCTCTCTTACATTTTGTGGTTCACCGGAGGAGAGCAATGCCAAATAGCTTGAGGCTTCTGCAATTGTTCTTCTTGTTTGTACACCTGCTTCTTTCTGCCCCAAAATCTGAGATTCTGGATGATTCTTTTGAACGTACCTGGATGGAGTCTTCTCTTCTATCCTTATTTGCTCCTCAAGTGCCTCTTGACGTTCTTCTTCATCATTTGTCTGATTTGGAGAGTAGTCTTCATCCTCTTCGATATTTTCATGATTTACTTGCCTAGGGATGTATCATTTTTCATCAACCACTACATCAATGCTGTCAAAAATTCTTCCAAGTCTTTTATTGTAACACTTATATGCTTTGATGTGGGGAGAAAAACCAAGGAGAATGCCTTCATCTACTCTAGGTTCAAGTTTGCCAAGCTGTTCATCAGTGTACTTGATATAGCATTTGCTCCCAAAAATTTTGAAATGCTTTACTGAAGGAGTCTCACCATACTAGAGCTCGTGAGGAGTTTGAGTGTTGTTCACTCAGACATTTGTTTTGTTGAGGATAAAAACCACAGCAAATGCTGCTTCACCCCAGAAGGTTACGGGAGTCCCAGACTCATCAAGCATAGCACGAGCAATTTGTTGGACCATTCTATTCATGCTTTCTACCACTCCATTTTACTGAGGAGTCCTAGCTGTAGAGAATTCCCTTCTTATTCCATATTCTTCACAGAAATCGGAAAATTCATTTGAGGTAAACTCCCCACCTCTGTCGGACCTGAGGCACTTAATTTTGTGATCTGATTCATTTTCAACCAATGCTTTGAAAGATTTGAATTTTTCGAATGCTTCGTCCTTGTGTTTCATAAGTCCCAACCAAACCATCCTGGAGAAGTCATCAATGAATAATATAAAGTATTCTTCTCCGCGAGGTGACCTTTTCCTAAATGGACCACTTACATCTGTATGGACTAGTTCAAAAGGCCTACTGGCTGATCCTTCCTTCTCAGGAAAGTTAGTTCTGGTTTGCTTACCAAACTGACATGATTTACATATGGTGTTGTCTGGAATTTTGATATATGGAAGACCACGAATAGCCTGGTATTTGCATGCTTTCCTTATTTGTGAAAAGCTTAGATGCCCCAACCTCCGGTGCCATAACCAATGTTCATCATCCTTACTCAAATAGCATTGTTGTTGTCCTTCTTCAAATATGTATAGATTTTTTGGAGTTCTTCTACCTTTGATCACTGTTTTTCCTATATCAAGATCACGAATGCTACATCCATTTGATCGAAATATTACCTCGGTTCCTTGATCACACATCTAACTGACACTCAATATATTATGCTTCAAGCCATCAACATACAAAACATTTCCATCTTTGACCTTTTCTTTCAAATGAGCAGTGCCTTTTCCCTTTATGGCTGCATGGGTATCATTTCCAAAAGAAACTTTCTTACCCTTTTCTAAAGCAGTATATGATTCAAGTTTTTCTTTATCACCTATCATATGCTTCGAACATCCACTGTCAATGTACCATATATTTTCCTGTCCTTCTGCATAAAAGGTTATCCCACATATTTCTGGTTGTGGTTCCTTTATTCTCCATGTTCGGGTGCTTGAGGCTTGTTCCTTTGTCTGCCAAAACCTGCTCCTGCATTCAGAATCTTCATGACCGAAGTTATTACAAATAGAACATTCAATTTCATTTTCAAGGGCCGAAAATTTGTTATAGGTCCTTTTCGTAATCCTGGTCATACTTCTTTATTTTTTAGCTTCTCTAGTCATGATTGTCTTATAGGCAACACATTGAGCTACTTTGTGACCAAAGTTATGGCAAGAGAAGCAATGACCATTAAAGAAACTTCTGCGATTTTCAAATCTACCAGCCAAATGATTGTAATTTCTATTGTCATCCATTCTTGAAGCAAATTGAGAAGTTTTTACCTATGGCTGGTTGTAGCTTTTGTTCATCCTTAAGATGGATTGCCCCTAGTTTACCTGGTAGTCTCTGTTTGTTCTTGATGTAATTCGTCCCTGCTTTACCTGATGATCTCCATTCGGCTTTTTCTCATTCATCCTTGCTGCATCAAGATAACTCTTTGAGGTGGATGCTTGAGATGTTTCTCCATTATAACCCAGACCTGTCTTAATTAGTGGAGAACGTTGTACATTGATAATCTCATCCAGAGTTTCAGATCCTTTAAAAAACTTAAGATTAAGAACCTTTGTTTTCTCAATTTCTTTTCTAAGGCCAACAATTTCACATTCTAACTTCCCAAGAGATTTTTCTTTTTCATCAAGTTGAAATTGCAGAGTATCAATGATCACATTCTTTTCTTCTAAACATGTCTTGATTCTAGAAATCTCTTCATAAAAGTCATCCACATCTATGGCATCCATGTAATCATCATCTTCAAAAGCCATTAAAAGTTTATAATCATTACCTCGTTCATCTTCGTCACTATTTGATAGGCCATCACTGTCTTCATGAGTGTAGTAACTTTTCTTAGTTGCATTCTATTTCTTGTTCCATCTAACAGGTTCCTTCCCTTTGTCAATCTTATCCTTGTGAGGACATTTGGTAGCATAGTGACCGACTCCTCCATAAGAAAAGCATTTAAAAGGTAACTTACCTCGGAACCATCCAGTACCTCGTTGAAGATTTCTGACAAAATTTGATTCTTCTTCTTCTTTTGACACGTGTCCTGACTCGTAGTACTTGCCTTTGCCTTAAGCCTTGAAGGCAGCTTCTCTCCTGTCTGATGGAACTCCTTTCCTCATTTCATAAGCAGTTAGAATTCCGTGCAGCAGTGACATTTTAAGGCTTTGTAGATTCTCCTTTTCTTCTATAGCAGAAACTTTAGATTCAAACCTCTGGGACAAAGATCTTAGAACTTTTTCAACCACAACAGCCTCTTTTATTTCTTCACCCAAATTTTTCATACAATTAACAATCTCATCTACACGAAGAAAATAGTTAGCCACACTTTCATCATTATACATCCTGAGATTTTCATACTGAATCCTGAGGGTTTGAAGTTTTGCTCGTTTTACCTGATCATCCCCTTCATAGCTCAGAACAATCTTATCACATATCTCTTTTGCAGATTTAAACTGCATTACCTTGAAAAATTCTGATTGAGATAGACATCCTAATAGAGTATTGACTGCCTTTGCATTTGTTTCATATTTCTTCTTCTCAGCCGGATCTGTAGGAGTTTCTGATGGAAAAGTATACCCTGTATCTATGATATCCCAGACTTCTGTACCAAGAGATTGAAGATAGGCAGTAACTCTTACCTTCCAATAAATGAAGTTTGTCCCATCAAAAATCGGTGGCCTAATTGATGCTTCCCTCTCGTAGTTGCTCATGATGCAAGATCTTTCTTCAAGCGATCAAGCTTCTTCTGAAGAACCTGCTCTGATACCAATTGTTGAAAATAATACTGAGAGGGGGGGTGAATCAGTATTATCAAATTCTTTTCAATATGCCTTCCAGATTTATACTTTAATTTATTCTTCAGATATTGATCATTAATTTGTATGTCAGTGCCATATAATAATGAACAAGAGCAAGAAAAATAGATAAGCACACCAAAGAACACCAGATATAAGGTGGAAACCCAATGTGGGTGAAAACCACCTGCTGCAATATGTCTCTATCTTCTTCCAATTAGAAACTTCTTTTACAAGGATTTTGTACTGGTGCAGTCCTTTACCAATACGTAGGCTACAACCTGCAGAGAGCTACAACTCTCTCTTGTTTTCCAGTCTCTCCTGGAAGGGAGCTACAACCCCCTTTACTCTTCTACTTCTTTAAGGACCACGTTTCATTAATTTTCAAACTGGATCCAAGAAGATCAAATAATCATCAAGTACATGCAAATCACCCAATCTCCTTATACAATCAACCAATGAATCACCCAACTTCTCAGAATGTTGTAAACAGAAAAGTAATACCAGAAATCTAAACCCAAAACTCTGCAGCAATAGATAAAATACAATCAACAAATGTTTTAAGACAGGTCCGCAACTTCACCGATATAAACCTGTGGATATCCGCAGACTTTCTGAGCCTGAACTGCGTTGATCTGCACCATATCCTTCTGCTGCTCTGCATACCACCGCACTTTCTCCTTTTGCTGAACTGCGTACCTCAACTCAGATACGCACTGTACTCTCTGTCTGACTATGTACCTCCGCACTATTCCTTCTGTGCCTCTGCATATCTCCACACCTTGTTTTCTTCTACGCTGCGTACCTCGCACTGCGCCTTCTATTGCGTTGCATACCCCCGCACTGCGTCTTCTCCTGCACTGCGCACCCCCACAATTACACCGTGGATCGCTTGCAAACCTCTGATTAGGGCCAAATTAAGAGTCCTCCAATGTGCCATAGTCATTCAAATCCACAGATCTGATCATGCGCCCGAGAGATCACGACTTATCAATAGATTCGCCTTAAATTTTCTCCTTGATTTAGATCTAGCTTTTAAAACCAATCACCCAAACATTCAGATCTTAAGATATTCAAATTTCACAAGTATTTAGCCAAGGGATCTCCTTCCCCTTTTTATAGTCAAACCCTTATCCACACCATGGGATGAAACCATCAAAAATCAATACAAGGGATCCAAACCGGGGTTCAATAAATTAGATCCTATACCACGGGCCAAAACCATAGGATCGTAAAGGACGGGCTAAATACCAAGGGCCAAACATAGGATACCCCATGTTAGCGTGCTTGTCTGCATTGGAGTGAGTGAACTAGGGGACCGTACCTTATGAACAGTGAGCCTGCGAGTATGTCCGCACTCCCTGAACGGCGAACCTGCGGGTCTGCACCTTTTGAATGATGCACCTGCAAGCCTCTTATTTTCCATCATTTTAAGAGCCTGAAAAGAGTTTTTCCACTTGAGTGAGTTGCCATCAAGTACAACACCTGTACCATAGAGCCAAACCAGAAACATAATGCCAACACATGTGCATCCGCGTAGGTTGTTTCCCATATGTCGGCATCCACCTGGCTAGATGTGCACACATTTTATCCTTCCCATTGCATTTATCTGTCAATTTCACTCTAAGCTTCCCAAATCACGTGCACATCAATCTTCTGCATTCACGCTAGTCCTCAAAGCTCCCTTTATGCGTACCCCACCACCTCATGGATGTAGCACGCAGTACCCAATTCAAGGCCTGGAAACATTGCTTTTCTGGCACCTCCCTTTCAAACCTATCTAGGAAAGTATCTACCTCACTTAACCCATCATAAGTAGGCAATCCCTTACTTCCATCAATACGCAATGCAGTGATCTTGTAGGTTTTAACCCCGTACAGAAACTACCTGCATACGAATTCTAAAACACAGAAAATAAACAATACGAAAGCATAACACATAAAACACATATACACAGAGACTTTCCCCTAGATCCAGAAACAGGGACTACTGGCTTGATTTTTCATTATGTTCCTTTCATGTTACAATACATATTTATACATGTTGAAGCATCCAATACCATGGACCGAAAAAGAACGTGTCAAAAACCATGGTCCAGAAACCATCGCATCCAAAACCCTGTGTGGAAATCATGCACAACGCCATAGATAGGTCTTCCCAACCTAATATAGGGTCCAAAAACAATATTTTCCAGGGCGTTGCCCCGAACCCCATAAAGGGAGGTTACCTACACCCCTCAAACCACCTGTGACTCCCCCGCTACGCAATCGGTGCAATGAAGGGGGGAGCTCCGCCACCCCTCTAACCCCCCGGTTAACTACGTGGGCTAGTCGTGGAATGAATATAACACAACCCAACATTCTCCCACTTGTTGTTTTCTTTCCATAAGGGGCCACAAGAGAGCTTAGTCATTTATCCAGCCCTGCAACACCCATTATTTCTCTACACCAAGAGAACTTCTCGGAGCTCACAGATTTTGTCAATGCATCTACAGTATTCTTCAAAGTGTCCACCTTTACCAGCAACACCTTTTTTTCTTCTATCATATCCCTCACAAAGTGATATTTAACATCAATGTTCTTTGTCTTTGAATGATATGCAGGGTTCTTTACCAAGAAAATTGCACTTTGGTTGTCACAGTCTATCCTTATAGCTCCCTATACTAACCACATACTTGAACACAATCTCTGCAACCAAATTGCTTCCTTGCTTGCATGAGTGGTTGCCATGTATTTTTCCTTGATAGTTGATAGTGCCACTACAAATTGTTTCTTACTCATCCGGCTGACAGCACCTCCAAATAGGTTAAACACATACCCACTTATAGATCTACTTTGATCCAAATCTCCAGCCTAGTCTGTAGTAGCAAAGCCACAAATATCCAACACTCTGTCCAATCCTAGTCTTCCTTGGTAGCACAAACCATAATCATTAGTGCCACACAAATAACTGAAAACCCGCTTCAATGTTGTCTAGTGATCCTTCCCTGGTTTTGACATAAACCTGCTCAATACTCCAACTGCATGTGAAATATATGGTCTAGTACAGACCATTGCATACATCAAGCTACCAACTACACTTGCCTATGGAACACAGGACATGTCCTCTTCCTCTTCTTTTGTCTTGGGACACTGTTCAGCAGATAACTTTACACCTATAGGAATAGGAACCTTCACCGGTTTACTAGCCTGCATATTAAACCTCTACAATATTGTCTCGACATACTTCCTCTAGTTTAACCAGAGCTTCCTCTTTGTCCGATCTCTTTTAATTTCCATGCCCAAAATATAGTTTGCAGCACCAAGATCTTTCAAGTTGAAATTGGAGGACAAATGGGTCCTCAAATCCTAGATAATTTCTTTGTCATATCCAACGAGCAACATATCATCCACATACAAGACCAGATAAATAACATGATCACCAATTAATTTAAAATACACACAGTGATCTGCTTTGCTTCTAGTGAAGCCAAGTCCCCATATAAATGTATCAAATTTCTAATATCACATCCTTGGTGACCGTTTTAACCTATACAAAGACTTCTTTAACTTGCATACCAGTTCTTTCTTACCCTTCACCGCAAAACCTTCAGGTTGCTTCATGTAGATCTCCTCTTCCACATCCTCATGAAGAAATATTGTCTTCACATCCATCTGTTCTATCTCAAAATCAAAAGTAGCAGCAACAGATAAAAGTAATCTAATAGAAGTTACCTTGGCAACAAGAGAAACAATATGACCAAAATCAATTCCCGGCACCTGGGAATAACCTTTTGCTACCAACCGAGCTTTGCATTTCTCCACCTTTCTTTCTACATTTATCTTCTTCTTGAACACCCATTTGCTGCCAATGGGTTTCCTTCCAGCTGGAAACTCCACCAGATCCCAAGCCTCATTTTTGTGCAAAGATGCCATTTCATCAACCATGGCCTCTTTCAGAGTTTTCCATCCTCTGAATCTACTGCTTCCTTCACAATTCTGAGACCATCATCAGTAATAGATAAAGAAAAAAATGAAATAAAAAGAAGATGGACTATACCTTTATGGCTGCCTTCTTTCTTGAACTGATCTTCTCACACCCAGAGTTTGTGGCTCTTCATATTCTAATTCCTCCTCTGCTATAGAGTCTGATTCTTCCTCCTTTAGCTCAAACTCTATCTTCTCAGGTTCCTTTGGTTGGACTTCATGTTTAATAACATCTTTCTCCTCTCTAAACACCACATCTCAACTGTACACAACCTTCCTTGTTACTGGGTTCCAAAGCTTATAACCATTTAAACCATCCTTATACCCAATAAAGATGCACTTTTTAGATTTACTATCCAACTTGGTTCTTTTTTCCTTTGGAATATGTACATATGCATCACATCCAAATATCTTCAGATGTGAAAGAGAGGGTTTCTTACTAGTCCATACCTCTTGTGGAGTCTTATCCTCCAATGCTAATGAAGGTGATCTGTTGACCAGGTAACATGTTGTCTGCACTTCCTCTGCCCAGAATTCCTATCCTAACCCATCACCACTGAGCATGCTTCTTGCCCTTTCTATCAACGTCTTGTTCATTATTTCTACAACTCCATTTTACTCAAGTATGTATGGAGTAGTCTTTTGTCGTACTATACCACACTTCTTACAAAATTCTTCAAATTCCTTGTTGCAAAACTCTCCACCGTTATCTATCCTGAACACCTTTATCTTCTTCTCTGTCTGGTTTTCCACCAGAACCCTAAATTCTTTAAACTTGTCAAAGACTTCAGATTTTTTCTTAAGGAAATATATCCATGTATTCCCTTAGAAGTCATCTATAAATGATACATAGTACACAGACTTACCCAGTGATGGAACCTTCATAGGTCCAAACACATCACTGTGCAAAAGTTATAATATATGTTTCGCCCTCTTGCCACCAGAGGGGAAACTCACCCGATTCTGCTTCCCATATACACAATTTTCACAGAAATCAAAATCTAGAGAGCTATTACTCATACCTTTTACCATACCTTTACCGTGAATTATTCGAAGACCCTTCTCTCCAATATGTCCAAGCCTTTGATGCCATAGCATGGTCTTCTCTCCAAATACCACTAGATTTTCTGCTCCACTTTTAGGAACCACAAAACTATTGCACCCATCAACAACAGTGCTACCTTGCAGCTTGTACAAAGTTCCAAATTGAACTCCCCACATCAATACCAGTGCCCCCCGAACCATCTTGTAGGTATCCTTCTTGAACACTGTTTTTTACACCTGCATCATCCAGCTTTCTTACAGAAATCAGATTTTTGGCTAATACAAGAATATGCAAAACACTCGGAAGTGTTCTAACCCTTCCACCCTACAACTTCAACTTTACTTTTCCACAACCAATGATTCTAGCCTTCCTGTCATCCCCCAAGAAGACATCACCACCATCATATTTCTCATACTCACAGAACCACTCTCAATGGGCAGTGAAGTGAAAGGATGCACCTGAGTCAATCGACCATGCCTCATGATCTACATGTGTACTTGAAGAAGCCAAGTACACATCCCCACCTTCATTTGAGGTGGTTTTCGCCTCTAGAAAAGGAGCATCAACAGATCCCTCTCCTTTATCAAGAGCCTTATATTTATAGTCCCTTTTGTAGTGCCCTTCTTTTCCACATTTCCAGCACACCACCTTTCCAGGCTTTCCTGGAGATTTAGATCTTCCTCTAGATTTAGATCTCCCACTCGATGAATTATTTTTGTTTCTGTTCTGGGATCGTACTCGTACAGAAAAGGCATCACCATTCTTACTCTCCATATTTTTCTGTCTCATCTCCTTTGTCAGCAAGGATGAGACTATTTCATCAAACTGTAAGGTAGTTGTATTGCTACCTATTGCAATAACCAGACTATCCCACGAATTTGGTAGAGAACAAAATAAACTGATGCATTTATATTCGTCTAAAATTTTAATATCAACTAATAATAACTAACTTACCATAGTATTAAATGCGTTCATATGCTCTGTCACCAAGTCTCTATCTTTCATCCTTAGGTTATACAGCTTTTTCTGTAGGAACAGTTTACTCGCTAGAGACTTAGATTGGTACAAAGTCCCTAACTTGTCCCACAAAGCCTTCATCGTAGCTTCCCCTGATACATTCAAAAATACTTAATCTGAGACACACAATCGTATTGTGCTCTTTGCCTTCCGATCCAACTTCTTCCATTCTTCATCAGACACTCCCATCGGTTTAGTACCTAGATCTACCACGATCCATGGATATTTATCCACCAACATGTCCTCCATCTTGAGTTTCCATAACTCAAAACTCTAACCATTAAATTTCTCGATCTCTATCTTTCCACTATTCGCCATCTTCTTTCACCACCAAAATTGATCCTGTAGATATCCCACTGAACAGGGTCTAACATAGGCCTAATCGAAACCCCTCACCAACAAAGGCGTCCCCTTGAAGCCAAAATAGATTTGATACCAAATGTAGGTTTTAACCCCATACAAAAACTACCTACATACGAATTCTAAAACACAGAAAATAAAAAATGTGAGAGCATAACACATAAAACACATATACACAGAGATTTTCCCCTGGATCCAAAACCGGGACTACCAGCTTGAGTTTTCATTATGTTCCTTTCAATGTTACAATACATATTTATACATGCTGAATCATCCAATACCATGGACCAAAAACCATTGCGTCCAAAACCATGGACCGAAAACTATCACGTCCAAAACGATGTGCAAAAATCATGCACAAAACCATAGGTAGGTCTGCCCAACCTAATATAGGGTCCAAAAAAAAAAATTCCCGGCCGCTGCCCTGTGCCCCATAGAGGGGGGTTACCTGCACCCCTCAAACCCCCTGTGACCCCCCCGCTACACAATCGGTGCAATGAAGGGGGGGCGGCCCCCCCTCTAACCCCCTAGTCAACTACATGCTCTAGTCATGGAAAGAATATAACACAACCCAACAAATCTTCTCATCATATTACAGTTTAGCGTGGCTACCTCGTGTAACCGGTTCTACCATCGCTCTATCTCCTCATTAGAATCTGATGTGCAGGAGCTTTCACACTCCCATGAGATCCTTCTGTCTGTGGTGGGACTTACCTAGTCTTGCTCTCATGCAGTTATCTTGTAGATGCAATCCAAATCGTCATCGCTTTCATAGTCATGCACCAGCTCTGTGTAGCGCGATCCCTCAGCAAGGTCTAAGGGTATAACTACGCGCAGAGAATTATTCTCAAAAATCATCTTGTGCTTCTTTAGATTAATTAGCCTGTTCATGTTAGTGGCCCAATCAATTACTAAGAGTGCGGGGTAGGGATTGTTCTCAACAACAATGTCTATCACTTCAAATTCTTCTAGTGTACTCACTCCCTCAATATCCACAATGATTCCCTATAATCGTCCCATGGGTATTGTCTTCTGCTAGTTCACCATTCGCAGCTGAATAGGAGACCATTACCATGTAGTCCTCCCCATGTACTCCCATGTCTTCTTCGGTAGAACATTCACGTCCGATCCTAAATCTAGAATCACTCGTTCCATCTCATATTCTCCAATCTATGTGGTTAACCTCATTTCTCTTCCCATCCTCGTCGTATGCTTTCCAATATTCTGGACTACGTGTGGTTCTAGCGCATCTGTTAATGAGTTCTTATAGTACGTTTACAGCCTTACTATTGCACAATAGCTTCATGCATGTTTCCAGGAACGTCGTAAGCATAGATGGGTCCATTTCTAGCTCCGGTCTATCTTTTCTTCTTGAAGTGGAGGCATCAATGAAGCTCTTCTTAGCTTCCATGAAATTTTCCTTAGCGCGCCCCAAATAAAACTCTGCTTCTTTCGTCGGAGCCTTCCAAGTACTATCTTTGTGCTATTTTCCTTTATCATCTCCCATCTTGATTCCACTTCGGAGCACAATGTTCACATTTTGATCTTCCTCGCGTAGTTAAAACCTCATCATCTGCAAGTTCTGAGTCAAGGGAGGCGGTACCACTCCCTTGTTGCGTATCCTAGCTATCAGTGTAGGACAATCTCCCGTATCATGATCAAACAAGGTACAATACAGACATGATGGACGCATTGAGTTCATACAATCATGGGCATAATGTCCTAGCCCTCCGCAATTGTAGCATTTCAATTGTCCGTGACCTCTTCCAAGTCCTTCTCCACCTCGGTCTCATCTGCACCCCTTAAATCTGGTTTGCGCCACTCCTACATTCGGGTCTAGGGGCCGTGTTTCAACCTAAACTCTATAGGTGAGAGTTCTATCCATCATCATCTCATACCTTCTACAAGTGTGCTCATCGTGTCCCACTAATCTACAAAAGTTACAGAACAATTGTTGCGAATTCTGCGTGTACTTTTGTAACAAATGATAGTTGTCCGTAGCGTGTTTCCCTCTTATTTGACAAATCGTGCACCACAAAACAAGTTCCGCGCTAGGTCTTACTTGTGCCTCTGATCTTAACGGCATCGGTCCTCCTCCCGCAAGGTAATTTTTGAACACAAGGTATTGGTCCTTATCACGACTCTGACCCTTGCATTTTACGCACCATACCTCTTTACGCACTTCTAGGCGAGCTGTCCTATCCTGTTTTAGACTCTGCATCTCAAGGAATAAGTTTTTCAACTATGCGTGGATCTTCTGAACTCCCAAGTTAGGATCCTGCATCAGGGTTTCATGTAGCCTCATCATGATCTCTAAGGCCTCTACCTGAGTCGTTAACTTTTGCTGAGATAGCGCACTCTTCAAATGCAGCATTAATGATGCTACAAACCATTCACGATGTTGTCCATCCATTAGATTCATATTAGCTTCGCGAATCATGCACTTCAACCTCTGATCCAACTCCCAATGAGTCTCGCCTAGCAGCATTGTGATCTCTTTGAATCCAATGATCAATTGCACCTCTAACTTCGGCTTGCTAAATTCTTTGTTTAGTGTCGCTTGGATGTCTACGATTCCTGCATTCGGATTATCATTAGAATGCTTAACATACCAGGTCAGCGCACGATCCTACAGGGTGCTAATCAGTGTCGCTTTCTTTATATTGTCATCTGTAACTCCTTGTGCTTCCCATACGGCTCTTATCACAAACCAAAACTAGTCTGGATCCTCATTTCCTACTCCCTTGAACACATGAAACTTTATCGTACTTGTCATATTGACTCGCATTGGTGGCAGAGGTGGTAAGGGTGAATATGGAGGTGATGGTGTTGAAGTTGGTGGTAGTGTGGGTGGGGGTGTTATGCGTGGAATCCTTTGCCTTATCAAATGGATCGTACTTCACGGAGAGACCTTCGTGAGCTCTTCCTCATCCCCTCACAGAGGTGAAATTAAAGGGTTATTCTCTAGTCCCTTACTTCCTTCGTTTCTATAGGTTTTTTCACTTCATGTAGCTCCAAACATCAAGGTAATTGCATAACCCTCTTTTCACACAATAGCATTTTAATCCAAGTATTCAAAGACTTTATGTACTTACCTCACGGTCCTTTGAGAAATCGTCACTCTACCTCGCTATAGCTGACTGAAGTATCTACCGCGAACTTAGTAATGAACCCTCCTATAATCCGATCAAGCCAGTGATCAATAGCGCGTGAAATCTTATCTTCCGATGCTTCCAATTTGCGCCCCAACTCTGGGCTCCACATACTATGACCGTCAAGCTTCCACCTTCCTTGGCTATTTGCTAACTTTGTGATCCACTCGTACAACTCAGTAGGGAAACATGAAAAAAAAATCTCATGGATTTTTGTGTATAGGTAGCAATCTAACCACTCTTCTTTTATTAGTCGCAGGTTCCTGTTCTCCTACGTCACGAACTCGTGAATCCCCTTGTCCAACCAACCTTCAATTTCCTTCTTAGTTGGATTCTAGTGATACGACACCAGACATCTCTATGTAGATTCCTGTCCTTGAAATAGAACTATTTGCTGGCTTGAGGGGGCTTGACCTAGGTTCGAAGTTAATTAGCCAAAGAAATCCCTACACTACTGGCCCTTTCAGCAACAGCCTGTGGAGCACGGATTGAGGTCTCACCCGAAGTAGTATGGGGGGATGCTGGAACCAGGTTTCCGCACCCTTGAGATGTCTAAGGGGTTGATTTAGTCCAACTGTAAATGGCTTCGCGCAAGTCACTTCGCACATTGCCCTGACCTGTGAGGCCTTCGCAATTTGTTATAATCGCCTTCACGCAACTCTAACCAGGCATTGAGGAGCTTACGCGCTGCTAAGGTAGTGATCTGTGATATTTCCCCTAGTTATACCATGAATCTTACTTATCTTCTTATAACTATTAGTTAACTTCACGTAAATAGATACCTTATCTTATATTTACTTAATCAACACAATCATATATGTTCGCGCATCATATAAACAACAGAAATGTAATCTATACCCAATACATTTGATGTAGAAAACAATAAATAAATACCCAAGAATGGTATAAAACTTCTCTTTATTAATCCTTCAATCAGTTATAGACTCAACCTGCCCTACGCACTTAGCTGCAGGGGTATGTGCACTCAGCTATCGACTATTAGGCCTCTGCACACTCAGCGACAGAGCCTTCTCCTATTCTACAACCCAAGACTCAACTCTATGCTTCGATAAGACTCAATTTTCCATCTATGACTCTACTTCTTTACAACTTAGAGCCTCGCTCTATTTATACAATCCCATGGTTCACGGACCATGGGTAGATCTCTAAATCCAACATTACATTACAAAAATGAGGGCAAACAACCCTATGATTCATTTACAAGCTTGCGCTCCATGCCCAGAAAACGTGGAGTCTTTACATCAGATTTAGTCAAAATCTAGGCTTTAAGCCCCAAAACTCCCCTTGGGGGATCCCGCGCCCAACATCTTTTCTATTTTGATGGTTGATGATTACAGTATGTGGATGTTGTTTAGAATTGGTTTTGACCCTCATAAATTGTTGATAACTTGATGTATAACTCTTTGATGATGATGCCTTGATGATTCTTACTAATATATGCAATGATTAGATCTGACAGTGAACAATTAGCACGGGTTCAGGGGGAGAATATGCTATAATAACGCATTTTTGGCATTATGTTTAGCATTCTTTGGTACCTAATGATTATTATAAATGGTTTATGGCTAATTCATATTATTCTTTTGATCATGCATATAGTACATATGTTATGTTGCTTACATGGTGATCTTCATAAGTTCAAGGAGAAGAACAAAGCTTGAGTAAACATCTTCATTATTTGATGATGTTAAGTGTCACACATCTATGTTATGGTACTGCCATCATGCCTTCAAAGATCCATAAATTTCATATGGTCCATTTATGCAAGAGGATTCCTATACTTCTTGGCTCTCACATGATATATTGTTTGAGGATTGTTGCACTTGATGGTATCAAGAAAGTTTGACAAATGACTGTAAACTCATGGTTTTCCTTTTACATTGATGAGAAGCTAGATACATATTATGTTGGATACATGGATGATTACTTAAGATCCTCTTGTATGAAGAAAATTGGCTAAAAGAATGGTGCTATTGCAGGTTTCATGAAGATATATCTATTTGGAGACATGGCCTACTGAGTCACATAATGATGATGACTTCTTAATTTATTATGATAGGTTTGATACTCACATATGTTGATTATCATGGTTGATGCTTATCAGATGTGGGATGTTAGAAAACTCCCTTGTGATGATACATGGTTTGATATATTGAGGGTTCTTGTGGAAAGATCAAGTAGTTCTTGCTACGATGATGAGGTTATAGTCATATATGATGACTACGATGGTTTCACATATATATGATATGATGTGAATGGTTTTGTATTACTGCTTGGAGATATGACATATGCTTAGTTAATGCATTTAAGGTTATAGATAAAGGATTTTTCTAACAAAGAAAAAGAGAAAATTCGTCTTGATAAGGTCAAGTGGATGTGTTGATATCTATATACAACAACTTAGTCATAGGTTGATGATATTAAAGTTACATTGTCTTATCTTGAGAATTGATGATGGACATATACAGGTTGTTACTCTTGATGCTGCTGGTAGATGTTTATGGTGCATATCATATATGGTGTATGATAGTTGTTGATAACTATCATGATCTTGTTTAGGTCTTTGGTCTTTGTTATGAATGTCATGTATATCACTTGATGTAAAGGTCATGAAAAGACCTATGATGTAATAATTGTCATATTCAATCATGTATGGACTTTTCAGATCATGTCAAAAATGTATCCCCACTTGGTTGGGACATTGATGTATGTATGAGTCATTGGGGATAATAATATTTCGAAAAATATTTTTGCAGTCTCTGCATGTGCTCAGAGTGAGCATGGACAGTATAGTGCATCTCAACATCACCTAAAGGGGAGTTTGATTAGAGAATTCAGCATGAGCCTAGGAGGAGCATGATCAATGTTCATATTCAGCAGTTCACACATGGAAGTATTCTTTTAACATTGGTCAGTCAACCCTTTTCCCTTGATGCCAAAGGGGGATAGTAGCTTGGTGTTTTGAGAGTAGCTTGATGTTTTGAAAAGCTTGGTGCTTATCTTGATGATTTTTATAGGTTGTGGTGACCAAACACCAAAATGGTTGCCATCGAGTCCAAAGGGGGAGATTGTTGGCATTATGATGCATGTGTTTTCCTTGATGGAAACTCACTTGTAATAGAACAAGTATATGGTAAGTAGATGAATCTATAGGTCAGATCAAAGGTGACAAAAAGATGGAGCAAAGATATCAAAGGTGACAAAATGATGGAACAAAATAATGGTCAAAGGTTTGATACAAGGAAATTGTTAGTGTTGTCCTTGATAAGAAACCCACCTTATGAGTTTTCCTTCATGACAACCTATTTGATGAATGGACTACTTTATAAAGGTATAAACAGGATGTGACAAAATGTGAGGCAGTTCATAGGAATCGGTTCAGAAATGATAAAGTGATGACAACTCACATTGTAACATGTCTATTAAGAGGTAACAGAGTAATGGCACAGAAGAACAGGATGATGGGACAAAGGAGTTCAGATCAGAAGCAAGCAATTGAAGAAAAAAATACTTTAAGTTGTATACAATGTTTACCCTATTCCAAGTAGCGTATACACGTGGTTACACATAATAAAAGGAGCGTATATGTATACACGTAGTTTCACAGAAAGAAAAGCACGTATGAGATGGAAAATTAAGGTTAAAGAATACCAGGGATTCATACCATGGTATTGGCCCATAGTAATGAGTATGGCAAAGAATATGAATCTCTTCAAAGAATAACATTACCATAACTATGGTTTTGAACCGAGGTATTGAAAAAAGGATAAAACTATATAAGGAGGTCAAGATCAAAGTGTGAGTGGGTGCAAGTGATGAAAATCTTTTGAAGAGTTAGATCAAAAGCAAATATGCATGTTATGGGTTTTTGATGCTTTGCTTGATCTGAACTAAGTATGCACCTAAGTAGTTGATGATGGATGAAATCTAATAGATCTGTAATAATTATGCGCTAATGAAGGATCAGGATCATGAGACCTAAAATGACTTATCAATGTATGATCTAATAATGGATAGGCTAGATTTGAGTACAAATGCATGTTTTATCATTTAAATGCTATGATATGGGTATATTTGAAGTCTTAAAAATTTGTGAAGTTATAAGTCATTATTTCAGATCTATATGCTAGTTAGCCTCGGTGAAGGTGTGTATACACGCGGATTCAACACTTCCAAGTAGTGTATGCAGAATAAAATTTTGTTGTTCATAAATGACTGATCTATCTAATCAATGTTATTGTTTTACTGCATTTTGTTAAAGATGTATTCATTAGATCTGAAGTAAATTGATTCTATAAGGAGATTGAGTCTGGTTGATTGATTGATTGAGTAAGAAGGGTGATCCTTGCTACTATCTATTTTGAAATCTGTAACATGACAGTAGATCTTTAGAATGTCTTTTGGTAGTACAGTTTTTTGGTTCAAAAGTTTTATGATTCGGTATCTTTATAGGGATACGCAGGTTAGGTACAGAAAGTAGTGTATACATAGAATTTGGCTTCATTGAAGTAGCATATGCATTCTAACATATGATTTTTGAGGTTGCAGTTGGTTTTGGTTGATGATGCAGTGTTCTGGGTTCAGTTATGTGTTCTGGTGACAGTGATCTAACTGTTCAAAGTTGATGGGTTTGAGTGATTGATAGATACATTTGTATTACAGTGGTGATTGGTTTTGAGCTTTAATGTTACCAACGGTTCCAGTATGAAAATTTGATGAAATGTGGCCTACATATTGTGTAGATGTGTACTAGGAGTATCCAGTTTGAAAATTTATGAAACGTGGTCCCTAGTGAAAGAGTGAAGGTGGTAGCCTTTTGTAGGTTGGCGCCTACTACCTGGTAAACATATCAGCCAATACAAGAGCTAGGGGCTTGTAGCTCCCTTCCAATAGCAACTAGAGAACAATTGAAGGTGATAGCCTTCTATAGGTCGGCACCTACATACTAGTAAATATATCAACTAGTACAAGAGCTAGGGCGTTGTAGCTCCCTTCCAATAGAAGCTAGAGAACAAGAGAAGGTTGTAGCCTTCTATAGGTGGGTTCCTACGTACTGGTATGAGTTTGTGCTAGTACAAGATTGTAAATAGTATTTTCTTTATATTAAAAAGAAGATATAGACAACAGTAGTAGGTGGTTTTCCTCCCACGTTGGGTTTCCACATTAAATCTTGGTGTTCATGTGTGTTTCTTATGTGTGATGGTTTATCTTGTTATTATGGCACATGGTTATTTTTTATCTAGTGTTTAATAAAGTACTAATGCACTGGTTGAAGACAAACATATGATGGATTAAGTGAAGCATAAGTTTACTGGATATACACTAATTGTCTTAAGAACAGTTGCGTACACACACAGGTTCCATTGAGTAAAGTCGCGTATAGGAATTGAATATGAATTGTAAAAGGTTATTGATTTGTAAATAATGATTCACCCACCCCCTCTCATTGTTTTTACCAACAGAAAGCAACATTGTCCTTTTTATTATTTTACGTCATGCTGATCATGTTCAAAGATATGTTGCTTTTCTATTTAGAAAAAAATTATTTTTAGAGACAAAAAACACTTTTATGTTTTATGCTTTTGAGGAAAAGTATTTGGAAAAACATCAATTTCCCCCCTTCAGTTTTGATATCGATCCTCTATTGGATCGAATATGCATTGAATTTAGACATGATCTTATCCTATGTATAAACTATATATTTGGTTAATGAATATAGAAAATGTGGTTGATGGTTTCATTATATTTTGGGGAAACTATTGTAGTTTTTTGTGGTGATATGTGTTAATGCATGTGCTTGAATGTTGAAGAGACTCCAGTGGATTTACAGAGATACTTATGGTATGAATGTTTCAGATATTGTTTCTTCTTAGTTATATATTATCCTTGTTGTGTTATCTTGTTAAACTTATCTGAAGGAGTATGGAACAATTACACTTGAATTCATTTCATATTCTCATGTCTAGTTGTGCCAAATACTTCTATTTGCAAATGGAATATGTATTCCTTTGACAATTTTGTGTTTTCTTCTTGATAGTCATTTATTGAAGTTGTAGTAATGAACTATTAGTTATTCTACTATTTTTTATGAATGTCTTGATATCCCCATCTTCACTATACAACATTTTTTCATTTAATCCAAAAGCCATATTAATTTAGCCTTTGTACATGAAATTGGTTGGAGATACATCAGCATGTTGGACCAGGAAGGTTATGATCATCGTACACCAGTTTTCTTAGAATCCTCTACTACTCCCATGCCAAAGATTTAAACATTTCAGAACTGGTCTCTGTAAAAAATTGCATTCAAAGTTTTATCTCTGAGTCTTCTTAGTGAGGGAGACCCCTCAGGTTGAAGAAGACCAATCATTAAACCAAAAGAGGTTTGTGGTTACCTCTGAGTTTTCTCTTTTCAACTTAGAGAAAACTACAAAGTGCTAACATGGTGTTGTTACACAAGAACTAGCATTACCTACCAAAGTGATGGAGAAAAGAGTGGAAGAAGTGGAAGTCATGGCCAATGATGTTACACAAGAACCAGTGTTTACTGTCGAACAAGCTGTCAGACCGAAAAAGAAGATGGCACAGGAAAAGGAGAAGGAAACTGCAGAAAAGCCAAGGGAAGGAGAAGGAATTAAAGCAGTAGGTGTAGAAAGGATGGAAATTGAGGAGGATATCCCTCATTCTTCACTTTTTTCCTCCTTTTCAAGAGGGGCAAGGAAATTTATCATCCCTAGATGCTCGATGAAAGAAAATATCTCTCCCCTGATACTAAAATTTGTATGGACATCTAGAGGAATCATTGTCAACACTATCACACAAGAACCAGTGTCGACTAGTGGATAAATTGGAAAAATCAAAGGACTGGTGGTCGACACTGTTACACAAGAACCAATGTCGACCAAGGGGCAAGATGAAGAAACTGTGGCTGGTGTTGTTCACACAAAGCTGTGGAATAAAATGTTGTTGTTCGTATCAAACCGCAAGGGCCAGAACCGATTTTTAAGAATATGGAGGAGGATAACCGGGCAAAAAAACAGCCAGAGAAGCCACAGGAAAAAGGTGTCAAAAATGCTACTCCAAAAGGGTCTACAGTGGCTACAGAGTCACTCAGAGAAACTATAGAGGTTTCAAGTCCTACGGAGGAAAATCTTGGCGCTGCCCCCTAGTTGAGGAGAAGAGAGAGGAAATAAAGGTGAAGCAGGAATTGGCAGATGGGTTTCCTGACATAAACCCGCCAAATCAAACACCTGCTATGACACTAGTGGAGGAGGTCCTTATCAAGCAAGAATTTATCAAAAAGTGCGTAAAACGAAAGGGCCCCATCCAAGAAAGGTATCGATCACAATTCAAAGAAAATATGAAATTAAAATTAGAGATTATTAAGTTAAGGAAGTAGGTGTTATGATTAGGGATATGGGTGAGGAAGCACAAGAAGAATTTCAGTCGGATTGCTACGAATCCTAGAGCCGAAACCACTTCAACAGCAGTACATATTGGACCATTGTCACATCTGTTTGAGTTGCGGGAATTCTTGTTCACCATTGAAATCCAAAAATGGCAGGCTACCACATTTCGTCTTAAATGGGAGACTATCTCCTTAGAAGCCTGCCGAGAAGGAGTGTGAGGGATTCAAGAACAACCTACGAGAGCAATGACCGATTACGTGACTCAAATGGATAAAGCCAAGAAGTAATAGGAAAAATAGAAGAAAAGGATTGAGGAACTAGAAGAATAGGTGCAACTACTAAAGGTTGACGAAGATGAAAGATTCACTCTAGCACAGCATGTAGTGGCATGTTGACCTCTTGCTCATAGTTATGCTTTGTTCCTCCACGAATAGTACCTATTATTTTGTTTTGAGAGCATCCATCAGTAGATACGTCATAAATAGAGGATCTGATACAGTTTCTATGGATCCTGAAGGGACACAATATCCTAAACCAGCACATGATGTGCAAACTCTACATGCATGATTATTTTCTGGGGACTGATCAATCATTCAATCTAGTGCCATATGTGGGAGATATTTAGTTGAGATCCTTCACCTCCTCCATGCTTAACCAGGTTAAGTGAAAGAAATTATTTGACACATTTGAAGAGAACCAAGTGAACAGGCCACTTGTAGTTTGGGCAGAGCATTGTCAGGCTCTGAATATTTTTAACAAACATAATACCTTCTTGGGAATAGAAGGACAGAAGGGTCAGAGGTTGGCAACATAGAAGTGGTGTATTGACATGTGTACAAAGAAATTTTTTACTTGTCAGGAGCAGGCCCAGGCCAACTATCAGAAATAATGGGTGTTGTCGCTAACTGTAGTAAGAATACACGAAGATTTTAGGGCCACTAATGTTTTTCAGGATTTGGACAGAGTACCATGGTATATCACATGCATTCAGACCTGTGGGACTCGATAGATGGGTCTGAGATTTTGTTTTCCCATTTTTCGGTTTCCAGCTGAAGAGTACACACCAACTTACATGGCACACAAGGATTGGTGGAAGGAAGTCCTCCATACAAATCGATACAAGGTTCCTAGAATAGAAATGGCACAATATTTGGAAGTGGTTGAGTGGGTAGTTTATTTGTATACTGGTTGTTGTGGTACTTTATTATTAGGATTTGGAAGTGGTTGAGAGGGTAGTTGATTTGATTTTTGTGGAAATGGTAGGGAAAGTTGTGGGTTTTGACTCTATACTGGGAGTTGTGGCAATTGATTGGTTTGATGAATTTGATTAGACGGGGTTAAGAATTGTGGTGGAATGTAGGATGGCGAGTATTATTGATATTGGGCATATGCTCCATAAGGATTTTGCCATCCTTGATTCCAAGGTTGTGATTGTGGCAAAGCCCAAGGCTGCCAGGCTGAATTCCAATTACTTTGTGAAGATTGGGAAAATTGTTGTGGTCTAAATCCTTGTGGTTGATTTGGTTGGGGGTTTTGCCATGGTATTTTAGCTAAAAAGTAGAGAGGGTCTACTGGTTTTGAGATTCCTTCATCATTGAATATAGCCTTGAGACCTGGTAAGGATGGACATTCCTTTGTATCACGATTAACTGCACATATGGCATAGGTTTCTATGGCTTTTAAGTCTAAGGGACACTCTCTCAGAGCATGTTTCTTTCGATATTTGGGACAAAAGATAGATAATGCAGCATTTTTGGAATTTTGCTTGTTTTGTATTTTAAGGGTGTCTATTTGTTCACTTAAGCTCCCTAAAATATTTGTTTTAACGGTATCAAGAAGATTTCCTATTTCTGCCCTACTAACTGTCCTAGGTGCAGACTTGTTTATTCTTGATAAGGGAGGGTTTCTAGGACTCTTTCCAACTCTTGCTTTGCCCCTTGAGATATGTACACATAAATCACAAATATTTGCAAATGGTAGTTGGGAAATATCTCCTTTTTCTGTTAGGTTAAGTAGATTGATCCATTCATATTTAATGGCTCTGAGTAAAAGAGCTTTTAAGGTTTCTTCTTCCAAATTGTCCATTTTTTCTCTTTTAACATTATAAACAAATCTTTCTACCAAGTCTTCAAGATTCTCATCCTCTTTCTGTGTCATTTTGAAGACTTCATCTTTAAGGTTACTAGGCATACAATAATATCTATACTTTCCTAAGAAAGCCTCCTTCATCTGTGCCCATGTTGTTACGGAATGCACTCCTAGACTCATGAACCATTTTAATGCTGAATCTTTTAATGTGGAAAGGAATAATTTCAACTTTTGAGCATCATACAGATAGTCATATGATCTGCATAATACTTCAAATTCGAAGAGAAATTTCTTTGGATCTTTGTTTCTTTTCCCATGGAAATTAGGAAGAATCGAGGGTGATATATTTTTCATTGTGAGGGTTGTATCTTCATCAAGAATATGGAATCTCGAAGGATCTTGATTCCCTCTGCCTCTACCCCCTTCTCTACCTCTACCTCTTCCTCTTCCTCTACCTCCAATCCTATCCTCTTCACCATGGACATTATGTACTTCTCCTTCTTCTTCAGCCATGATAGATTCTTCGGAGCTAAGATAGTGTTCTTCTAATCTTTCTGGTTCCTCTATCAATGGTTGTTCAGAATAAGTTTCCAATCCCTCCTCTTCACTAGGAATTTCTAATCCTTCTCCCACGATTTCTTCACGAGTGGGGGATAGAAAGATTACATCTTTGGTTGGGGATGTAGGATTTTCTTCAATTACAACTTCAGTAGAGGAAGCAAGTGAAGTTTTGGATTGAATTTCTAATCTTGAGACTTCAAGAAGTCTTTGTCGACCTCTAAATGGAATTTGGGTTTGAGTAGGTGGTGTGGAATCTCGAAATCGTGGTGGAGTGAGTGGATTTGTGGGAATTAAACTTCTTCCTCATCCTACAAATCTACCCCTAGAGTTTCTATCCCTACGCATGTCATGTTTTAAATTAATGATGGTTTTGTTATTTTACTTCTAATTATACTTCCCCGGCAACAGCACCAAAATGTTTGGTCAATTCAATGTCCTTGAATTGGCAATCATAAATTGTCAACCAGGGTGCATAGACTAATGAAGTATAGGTGCACAATATGTGCCTAGAAGTTGTTTTAGTAGGTCGTTATGTATTTGTCAAGGTCTAATCTTAAGATGGGGTGATGTTTGTCAATTGTATTAATGTTGTAATTCTTAAGGATGTTGATTAAGTTTCCTAGGAATTAATCTCTATTCAATCAGTTTGTGGATGGTGTGAGGGTGATTTTACTTATGTTAGATTGTTGGGATTTGATTTTAAATCTCTTTGCTACATCTCCTAATTCTCTAAGTGCAAAGTGAAACCTTACTCTAGCAACTATGAAGGAATACTGTTGAACTCAATTGTTTTAGGAGAGGTCTTCTCGCTTGTTCAATTTATGCTCAAACAAAGTAATCCAAACAACATCTATGAGTTGAACACACTTCAATTATGTTTGATAATAATCAAAGGAAATAACTGTGCAATACCAGGTATAAAGCAAAGTAAACAACAATCTAATCTAGGTATGAAGCAAAGCGGAGTTATTATGCAGATTACAATTCGAAATCATTATACAGCATGACCACACAAAACAGATAAATTGAATAATTGAAGGAAATCAGATTGTATTTGATTAAAACCTGCCACTGTTTGTAGGGACCCTCCACATAGCAGTTCAGAGCTTCAAATCAGTGCAACTCTTGCACACAAAAAAAAAACCAAATTCATTCACACGAAATTCACAATTTTTTTAGAAAACATATCATTCAGCATGCACCCAAATAATAGTGCGGCCATTAGCTGTATAGCATGTCTCTTGCATAACTACATGAAGATCATATGCCAAATATCTCTTAATCCTATATAAGCTTATACAGTGAAACCATTTTTTTTCTATTTTGAAAGCAAAACAATAAGGTTTTAGCTGATCTCGGGCTCCGTTCTGCGTTAGTCTGGTAGTTGACTCAGAGTTTGACCATGATCTCTTGTGCCTCTTTTAGAAAATAGTTTCGAGTGGATATGAAGGTATCCATGAGGGAGTCATCTTCTATCCATATGCACCTTTCATTGCTGACCTGGAACTCTAAAACCTCACAAACAATGAAGGCAGCTACGGAATCCTGGACTAGCTACGGAAACAAACTAATTTGGTAGCTAATTACAACCTTAATTACAATAGGGTATATAGTTGAATATGAACAAGAAAACATACTAATTCATAACTTCATCAAAACATGGTATATATGGCTTTATTAACTGGTAAATATATATGAAAAAGAAAGGATTATTGGGCAAAAGGATGTCATGGTAGGAAAATCTTCAAACTCTACATTCCCCTAGACTGGAGATGTTGTATGTCCTCATACACTTTTTCCTTGTCTTCTACTTGTGTCTCTGGTTTGTCATCTCCTTGTTTCATTGTTTTCTTCTTTTTGGCAGAGATTGCAATTCTAGGCTTCCTCATTAGGATTTTGTACTTTAAACTGATTATCTCTCTCTGCATAATTTTGTTCTCTTTCTTCAGCTTCTTGTATTTCTTATCCCACAAGCTTAGATGTAGAATTAGGTTGTCTCTCTTGGCTATATGTATCTCACGTTGTGTCTTCAGGGCTTGATTTTCATTTTTAAGATATTGATTTAGTGTTTCTAGTTCAAAGGTCTCCTACTTCAAGATGTTTGAGGCCAATTGTTCATTCACCTAGTTACCTCCTTCTCTAAGGCTCTATATAGTCTCCTTTGTTATTGTCACCTTCCTTTCCAGTGACTCGATGTAGTCATATATTTCCTGTTGTACGGGGTCAATACCTGGACTATGTATCGGGCTCCCTAGAGGTGAGTTGTATGGTTGTGGTGATGATCTTGGTGACCCTTTTAGAGAATTCCTAGGGCTTCCAATTGGCTCATCCTCTATTGGATCAATCTCTGTTGGAGTGTTTTTTGTTGGCTCAATCTCTATTGGAGTGTTCTCTATTGGCTCCTATTCAGTTGGCTCACTTTCCTCCTCAAGGTTAATGTATCATGTAGTTTTTGAGGTTGTTTGTTGAGTCATGCTCAACCTCGTGCTCCTTCTCAACCTTGGGGTTTGTGTTTTCTACACTTTCCTCCTCTTATTCTCTGATTTTTATTTTATGGGAGAGGTTTTAGTTTGTGAGAGTTCTTCTTTACCTGGGCTAGCTTTCTTTCTTCTAGGGTTTCCCCTCTTCATTCTCTGCAAAATCTTTACTATAGGCAGCTCTTATTTTGTTACCTCTATCTGATTTTGAGGTGCTTATTCCTTTATCATTTCTATGGTTCTTTTTCTCCCCCTGAGAGCCCTCTTGCTACTTGGTCTTTCTCGGGATTTTTCTTCGAAATGGTTCCTTATTAAGAAGCTTTCTTAGTCATCCCTTGTACTTCGGAGGTGGAATTCGACCAATATTTTCACCAGACCATGATGGTACATGGAGTTTTCTATGAATTGAACTTTCTTCTAAACATTTGTAGCCATTTTCTTGAGCCTATTCAAGAGAAAATAGGGGAGGTTCATCTAATGATCCTCCAGGAAGTGCATCATCATTCTAACATGATAAAAGTACATTTGTCCAAACCTACCCTCACAAGTGATAAACTTTTGAAGCACAAGAAATAAGTTTCTCCATTTATTTTTAAGAGAAGAGCTTGGAATACCTTTTTGTAGACCGTTGTGTCCATGTTTGGATTCTTAAGGAAAACCTTCTAGTCCTCACTATCAATCCCTATGTTTTTAAACCATTTTTCTCCATGCCTTGGCAACTTGATGGCCTCAACAATCATTGAATCCGTTACTGTGAGTTTTATGTCCCCAATTTCAGCTTCCATTCCATCGAAGGAATGTGAAAATGTCTTGGTTACCTCTTTGTGGAAACCGCTAAATTTCTCAACGAATTGCAGCCATTGTCTTCTTTGCAGCAGCTCCCTAGTTTGTGGGTACCCCTCTATGAATTGCTTCCCTGCTCGCTCAGTTCAAACAATACCCCCATGCTGAAGGATTCTTTGCCTCAAAGATTTGCTACCTTGATAGGAAAATGGGATATGTAGGGTTTGCTAGCTGGTAGAAAGATGGAGGATTGTAAACAAATAGAGGAGTGTAGGAATAGGGAAGAACGGATGGGTTATCAAGAGGATTATGGGAATGGATTCGACCATTAGGCGCATTCAAACTTATGATTTGGTAATTAAGTTGGCATATTTGGCACAAGGTCGTGACATGAATTTTAGATTGGTGTCATATGATATTTCGTTAAACGGCCATTGCCCTTAGGTTATAATGATTACGCTTTAGTACTATATTTCCTTACTCATACATGCTATATATCTTTCCTTATTGTTAAATTAAAGCATCACGTACCTCTAATTTTATGTTGCTAACCTTATTTGTTGTTATTTAATACCCTGCAGGTGCATTATTGTCAACTGTCCTTTAATCCAGATCACCAATCATTCTTGTAGACTTCAAAATTATTGGGCTGTAGAAATTTGTTTTGCTGCGAGAACTTGTCCAAGCTATAGAAAGTTGGATGAGCTATGGAAAGTTGTTGTTTCTATAGCTTAAGAGAAAGAAAGCTTTAGTAGATGAGCTATATATATATATATATATATATTTTGAAAAGAAAATTTGAAGTGCCAATAAATTGGTTTTCACTTTAAATTTTCTGTATAAACATGACAACAACATGTTCGTTTTCATGTTTATACAATTTTATTACTATTATTTTTTATATTATTATATTTTTGTTATATATATATATATATATATATATATATATATATATATATATATATATATATAACAAACTGAATAAAGATTTCTAAGGTAAAAAGGAATAAGATTTCTTCTTGACCATTTTCAATTCTGAATTATCCTAAAATATTTTGACAAATTCCTCTCTTGTTAATGGTTTCTGGTAAATCTTGAGTCGATGTCCATTTACTAATAGAGGAGTTATTTCTTCATCAATAGTCCTAATTCTAACTACACAATTATCAAAGATATTCTCAACCTCATAAGGTCCAAGCCAATGGGTGTGGAATTTCCCTTGAAAAATTTTGAATTTTGAATCAAAGATCAATGCCCAATCTCTTGGATGAAACTTCCTTTCTTTAATGTACTTATCATGCCATCTTCACCTCTGTTGTTGCACTAAGTTGGTTCTCTGAAAGGCATCTTGTCTGATCTCATCAAGCTCATTTAGTTGTGTCATCCTTTGCTTCTAGGCTTCTGACAAGTCAAGATCTAACTGGACTGTTGTCTTATAGGTCTGGATCGGTAACTCTATTGGAAGTAAGACTTGCTTCCCATAAACAAGTTCATAGGGAGTATGTCCTGTAGTATTCCTCCATGTAGTCCTCTAGGCCCGTAAGGCTTCTGGAAGTTTTTCTACCCAGTATTTCCTGTGTAGATGTACAGTCTCTATAAGGATAGCTTTGATCACTTTATTTGTGGACTCAACTTTTCCATTGGCTTGTGGATGATATGGAGTTGACTTCCAATGTTTTATCTTGTATTGGTCCACAAGCTTCTGCACTAGTCTGGATGTGAACTGTGTTCCTTGATCTGTTACAATTTCTCTTGGCACACCAAGACAAGTAAAAATATGCTCAAAAAGAAATGAAACTACAGTACTTTCAGTAGCAAAAGGAAGTTCTTTAGCTTCTAACCATTTAGTGACATAATCAATACATACCAGAATATACTTCTTCTGCTTTGAAGGTGGGCTAATTGGTCCAACAAAATCCAATGCCCATTTTTCAAATGGTTCGATAAGTACCTGTGGTTGCAATGGAATCTCATTTGAAGGAGTAGGTTTGCCCATTCTCTGACAACTGTCACATCTCTTAACATATTCCTTGGTGTCCCTGAAAATGGAAGGCCAATAATATCCTAAAAGCAAGATTTTGTAAGCGATTCTTATGTTAGAAAAATGTCCTCCACATGGCTCATCGTGAAAAGCTTTTAGTATCTTCAGTATTTCGTCCTCCCGAGCACATCTTATGATGATGAGGTCTGGTCCTGTCTTATACAATTCTTCATTTATCCATGAGTATGATGTGCTATTGTGGACTATTCTTCTTTTTTCTCTAGGAGTTAGATGAGATGGAATTTTTCCTATGGCCAAATAGTTAGCAATATTTGCATACCAAGGTGATTTAGTAGATACTGCAAAAATATATTCATCAGGAAATTTATCTTCTACGGGTCGATCATTGTTTTCATTTTGTATTCTAGATAGAAAGTCGACAATTGTGTTTTGTTTTCCTTACCTATCTAGAATGGTTATGTTGAATTCTTGTAAAATAAGGAGCCATGTGGTTATTATTCCATTAGTGACTGGTTTATTCATTAGCTATCTAATGGCAGAATGTTCTGTGTGGACAAAATTTTCATAGCCAGTTATATAATGTCTGAATTTATTAATGGTATGAATCACAGCTAAGAACTCCTTCTCGGTTATAGTATAATTTAACTCTGCAGGGGTTAAATTTTTACTAGTATAATAAATGGCATAAGGAGTGAGGTTTCTTTGTCCCAAAATAGCTCCTAAGGTTGAATTTGAATTATCTGTTGAGATATGGAAAGGCAATTTCCAATTAGGTCCTTTTAAGATGGGTGCTTCAAAAATTCTCTTTTTCAATGTTTCAAAGGCAACTTGACATTTGAAATCCCAATTGAATTCACAATCTTTTATAAGTAATTTAAAGAGTGGGGATGCAATTTTTGTGAAGTTTTCTATAAATCTTCTATAGTATCCGGTAAAACTAAGAAAACTTCTGACATCCTTTTGACAACTTGGCACCAATAACTTGGAAATGACTTCCACCTTAGATGAGTCTACCTTAATTCCATGTTCGGAAATATGGAGACCTAAAACAATTCTTTCGTTAAACATCATGAAACGTTTTTCATGGCTTAATGAGAGGTTTGTTTCTTGACATCTTATTAAGACTTTCTTTAGGTTCCCTAGTGCTTCATTGAAAGAATCCCCATACACTGTGAAATCATCCATGTATACCTCCAGAAAATCATGGATAAGGTCAGAGAAAATACCAAGGACTACCCTTTGGAATGTTGTGGGAGCATTACATAACCCAAAGGGAAGTAATGGGTAAGCATAAGTTCCCCATGGACAAGTGAATGTGGTTTTATCCTGATCTTCAGGGGCCACCTAAATCTAGTTGTATCCACTAAACCCATCCAAGAAGGGAAAATATTTTTCTCCTCCTAAATTATCTAAGACCTGGTCTATGAAAGGTAGTAGAAAGTGGTCTTTTAATGTTTGTTTATTCAATTCCCTGTAATCGATGCATACTCTCCATTTTCCATTCTTTTTAGGGATGATTACTAGGCGTGAAACCCATTGACTGTCAGATATTGGATAAATGAAATTTACATTTAATAATTTCTGCAATTCATCCTTAACAAGTTCTTTTAGATTTGGGTTCATTCTTCACTGAGGTTGTCTAATTGGGCTTGCATTTTGTTCAATGTAGATATGATGTATGCAAGTTTTAGGATCAATCCCTCTCATGTCAGTATATTCCCATGCAAAATCATAAGAATGTTTCTGTAAAATTTCTATCAATTGTTTCTTTTGAATGTCTTCCAAGTTTTCATTGATATTTAAGGTTTTTCTTGGAAAGATTTCTATCGAGGAATTCCCAAATTTTTCCATGGACAACAATTATACTTGTTTAGAAGAGAGATATTCATTTCGAATACACTCATAATGTGAGGAAGATTCATTATTTTATAGCAGATTTAAAAGTTTGTCTTCCTCTTTTACTTGTTCAGTGACAAAAATAGGTTGTATGTCTTCTCCATCTTCTACCCATTCTTCAGTTTCTGTATCTATTGTTGTTCTTGTGGGGAGAAATAATGTAAATTTCTTTGTAGAATTTCCATCTGAGATAAACATATCACCTGACCTACAGCCGATGAAAGCATCTTCTGTAGCCAACCAAGGTCTTCCTAGAATTAAGGGATGTCCTCCTAGATTGTTCTTGGGTGTTAAGACCATGAAATCAATAGGATATTCCCAAGAATCTAAGGATACACAAACATCCTCTAATGCACCATCTAATTTAATAACAAATCTATCTACTAATTGCAACAAAGTTGGTGTGTATTGAAGATTAGGAAGCATAAGTGTGTCCATAACTTGTTTTCTCATTATGTTTATGGCTGCCCCTAGGTCAATCAGTGTGTTTGGTATTTCAGTTCCATTGATGTGAATTTCTACAATGGGGCTTCCCGGGTCTAGATATTTTTGGATTATCGTCTTCCCCATCGTAACATCTGCAATTTTTCTGACTAACTGAATTCTTTTTATATCTTTTCTTCTTCTCCTTGATCGTTGTGTACTTAATTCTTTAATTGTTTTTGCACAAATCAGTATTTCTTTTATGGCTTGCAATAAAGGAATCTTAATACAAAAATTTCTCAATTCATCCATCATATTGTAATTAGACAAGATAATTTGTTTCTCTACTCCTTCATCGATTTTCAACCTTTCTGGGAAAGGTGGTTTAACTGATATTGAAGGTTGTTCCATGATAGGAGCATTTATTGGAATTTCTTCTATTTGTCTAGTTTCTTTTTGAGGGAGAGAGGTCTCTCCTTCTTCTAACTGATTCTTATTTTTTTTGAAGATCTGATTTTGTTTTTTGAATGACAACATCAGGTTTTTTTGGTAATACCCTTGCAGACCTTAATTGAACATTGTTTAGGTCTAGTGGGGTTATTACATAATTTTGAGGGATTCTAACCCTCCATGTTGTATATTGGTTGTTGTGGTACTTTATTACTAGGATTTGGAAGTGGTTGAGCCGTTAGTTGATTTTATTTTTGTTGAAATGGAAAAGTTGTGGGTTATGACTCTATACTGGGACTTGTGGCAATTGATTGGTTTGAGGAATTTGATTAGATAGGGTTAAGAATTGTGGTGGAATACAGGATGGCGAGTATTGTTGATATTGATCATAGGCTCCATAAGGATTTTTCCATCCTTGATTCCAATGTTGTGGTTGTGGCAGAGCCCAAGGCTGCCAGGCTGAATTCCAATTACTTTGTGAAGATTTGGCAAATTGTTGTGGTCTAAATCCTTGTGGTTGATTTGGTTGGAGGTTTTGCCATGGTCTTTTAGCTAAAAAGTAGAGAGGGTCTACTAGTTCTAAGATTCCTTCATCATTGAATACAACCTTGACACCTATTAAGGATGGACATTCCTTTGTATCATGATTATCTGCACATATGACACAGGTTTCTATGGCTTTTGAGTCTAAGGGACACTCTCTCAGAGCATGTTTCTTCCGACATTTGGGACAGAAGATAGATAATGTAGCATTTTCATAATTTTTCTTGTTTTGTATTTTAAGGGTGTCTCTTTGTTCACTTAAGCTCCCTAAAATATCTGTTTTAAAGGTATCAAGCATATTTCCTATTTTTTCTCTACTAACTGTCCCAGTTGCAGACTTGTTTATTCTTGATAAGAGAGGGTCTCTAGGACTCTTTCCAACTCTTGCCTTTCCCCTTGAGATATGTACACATAAATCACAAATATCTACAAATGGTAGTTTGGAAATATCTCATTTTCCTCTTAGGTTAAGTAGATCGATCCATTCATCTTTAACGACTCTGAGTAAAAGAGCTTTTAAGGTTTCTTCATCCAAATTATCCATTTTTTCTCTTTTAACATTATAAACAAATATTTCTACCAAGTCTTCAATATTCTCATCTTCTTTCTGTGTCATTTTGAAGACTTCATCTTTAAGGTTACTAGGCATACAATAATCTCTATACTTTCCCAAGAAAGCCTCCTTCATCTGTGCCCATGTTGTTATGGAATGCACTCCTAGACTCATGAACCATTTTAATGTTGATTCTTTTAATGTGGCAGGGAATAATTTCAACTTTTGAGCATCATGAAGATAGTCATATGATTTGCATAATACTTCAAATTCGAAGAGAAATGTCTCTGGATCTTTGTTTCTTTTCCCATGGAAATTAGGAAGAATCGAAGGTGATATATTTTTCATTGTGAGGGTTGTATCTTCATCAAGAATAGGGAATACCGAAGGATCTTGATTCCCTCTGCCTCTACCCCCTCTTCTACCTCTACCTCTTCCACTTCCTCTACCTCCAATCCCATCCTCTTCACCATGGACATTATGTACTTCTCCTTCTTCTTCAGCCATGATAGATTCTTCGGAGCTAAGATAGTGTTCTTCTAATATTTTTGGTTTCTCTATCAATGGTTATTTAGAATAAGTTTCTAATCCCTCCTCTTCAGTAGGAATTTCTATTTCTTCTCCCATGATTTGTTCACCAGTGGGGGACAAAAATATTACTCCTGTGGTTGGGGATGTAGGATTTTCTTCAATTACAACTTTAGTAGAGGAACTAGGTGAAGTTTTGGATTGAATTTCTAATCTTGAGACTTCAGGAAGTCTTTGTCGACCTCTAAATGGAATTTGGGTTTGATTAATTGGTGTGGAATATCGAAATCATGGTGGAGTGAGTGGATTTGTGGGAATTAAACATCTTCCTCATCCTACAAATCTACCCCTAGAGTCTCTATCCCTATGCATGTCATGTTTAAAATTAATGATGGTTTTGTTTGTTTTTTTTTTTACTTCTAATTATACTTCCCCGGCAACGGTCAATTCAATGTCCTTGAATTGGCAATCATAAATTGTCAACCAGGGTGTGTAGACTGATGAAGTATAGGTGCACAATATGTGCTTAGAAGCTGTTTTAGTAGGTTTTTATGTATTTTTCAATGTCTAATCTTAAGATGGGGTGATGTTTGTCAATTGTATTAATGTTGTAATTCTTAAGGATGTTGATTAAGTTTCCTAGGAATTAATCTCTATTCAATCAGTTCGTGGATGATGTGAGGGAGATTTTACTTATGTTAGATTGTTTGGATTTGATTTTAAATCTCTTTGCTACAGCTCCTAATTCTCTAAGTGCAAAGTGAAACTTTACTCTAGCAGCTATGAAGGAATACTATTGAACTCAATTGTTTTAGGAGAGGTCTTCTCGCTTGTTCAATTTATGCTCAAACAAAGTAATCCAAACAACACCTATGAATTGAACACACTTAAATTATGTTGGATAATAAGCAAAGAAAATAAATGTACAGTACCAGGTATAAAGCAAAGTAAATGACAGTCTAATCTAGGTATAAAGAAAAGTAGAGTTCTTATGCAGATAACAATTTGAAATCATTATACAACATGATCACACAAAACAGAGAAATTGAATAATTGAAGGAAATCAAATTGTATTTTATTAAAACCTACCATTGTTTGTAGGGGCCCTCCACATAGCAGTTCAAAGGTTCAAATCAGTACAACTCTTGCACAAAAAAAAAATCAAATTCATTCACACGAAATTCACAAATTGTTCAGAAAACATATCATTTGGCGTGCACCCAAATAACAGTGCAGCCATTAGCTTTATAGCATGTCTCTTGCATAACTGCATGAAGATCCTATGCCTCATATCTCTTATTCCTATCTAAAATTATATCGTGAAATTTTCGTTTTGCTATTTTGAAAGCAAAACGATAAGGTTTCAGCTCATCTCGAGCTCTGCTCTGTGTTAATCTGGCAGTTGACTCAGAGTTTGACCATGATCTCCTATGCCTCTTTTAGAAAAAAATTTCAAGTGGATAGGAAGGTATCCATGAGTGAGTCATCTTCTATCCATCCACACCTTTCGTTGCTGACCTGCAACTCTGAAACCTGGCGAACAATGAAGGCATCTATGGAATCCTGGACTAGTTGCGGAAACACACTGATTTGGTAGCTAATTACAACTTTAATTAAAACAATAGGGTATATAGCTGAATATGAACAATAAAACATACTAATGCATACCTTCATCAAAACCTGGTAGATATGGCTTTATTAAGTGGTAAATATATATGAAAAAGAGAGGATTATTGGGCAAAAGGATGTGATGTTAGGACAATCTACAGACTCTACACCGACCTAAAATTCGTCCCTATACAAACATGGTTCGGTGGGTTGTTAACAATTTAAGGATTGTAGAAATAAATATTGTGACAATGAAGCATACATTCATAGGATCATTTACTGGAAAGTATTTAAGTGCAATGTACCATCTGCCCCAGCCTTGGTGTAGATATAACAGGAAATTTGTGGAAGCATTCATGAATGAAAACGACCACATGTCAGAACCAATTAGAGCATGGAGTAGAGATCCAAACAAGCATAAGCAAGAGGATACGAGTAAGTACGCAGTTTACTCCATTGTTGGTCTCTATTGCCAAGTAGTTGCTATGATGTATAGAATCTTTGCTAACCCTAATACACAGAAATTTATTGATCAATGGAAACCACTTAATGATGGGGCTTCAGAGGTTTATATCTTTTACTAGTGAAATATACTCTCAGACAACATAGCTACCCATATCCTGGCTTTTATAAGTAATCGTAAAGTATCTGAGAATGTAATTCCCCCTTTTTACATGAGCACTTATATAGCGGATGCTCTATGTTTTACCGTGGACTTCACCTTTATGGGTTGGAATTGGAATTTAGAAGACCCAACCCCTATCCACATCTACCATGATATTCTTTGGGATTCAAAGTATCTGCCTCATTTCTACAAAATATGTCATGGAGTTATGCTACATATCTACCAAATTATTTTTTATAAAAGGGCCCCGAGGGTATCTCCAAAAGCTAAAACAGACTTACTCCAGGTAGGAAACTCATTCGACAGAGAGTTAATTTACTTATGTTTGAGTCATTGGAAGCCTAGCTTGCCCCTAGGTATTACCTCTATTTGTTTCCTACAAGCTCCTTTCCTGAGAGATACCATACCAGACCGTAGGGAATGATATTTCAAAAGTTTTAAATAAATCAAATAAAAATATGTGGCCTGATTTTCCTATTTAGTGTGGTATATATGCTTTGCCTAATTTCAGACATGCAGTCATCGAAATTAATTATGTTCAAGATCTTGGTTTCCCCACCATTCCTAAGAAACAATATGACCCACATCAAACTGTTAAAAATATTACTGCAACATCGGGCATCAGGCAATTTTCTCATGAGACAAAAAATTTTGATGATCTATTTGCAATGGATTCCACTTAATCAGTGGTTGTGAGACAGGCAAAGAAATAATTGTCTGCATAAGAAATGATTTAGTTCAACCAATACAAAGTCGTAAGGCTAGAAAAGTTTCCTATGGATTCACTACATATTCCTCAATAGAGGACAATTCCTGAAGATGTCATGGTTGTTGGTTCTGCACAGTTTGTTGATGTTTCTCAGTAAAGAATAAGAGTCACCTCCTTTTCCTCCCAATTTGAAGGTCTTATGCCTAATGCTAGGCTTGAAAAATATGGGAGCAATACAATCAAGCTCCAAATTTCGAAGTTGATGAACCCAAAGTTGTTAAAACTCCTTTATAAGAGAAAGTCCAAGACACTTCCAAAAGTCTTGAGAAAACTATAATAACAACAAAGGCCTCTAAGAAACCTTTAGGGGATGAAGATATTGAAAGTATATTTCCTTTCCCAGCATTTGAGGTTTTGTTAAGAGTTGAATAAATTCCTCCAATTGATATCTATTATAGTCCTCAGCACAAGGTTGTTGTCAAAAGGGAGAGGAAGAAAAGGAAAATTGATTAGTCATAACCTTTGGTCCCTCAAAATGTATCTTTGGAAGTAATGTGGAAAGATTCTATGTAATCTCATACAAAGGAGTTGGGAAGGCTCATCGAATTCATAGGAGCCTATGCTTCAAAAACAATCAACAAAGCTACAAAATTAAAATAGTTGTTAAAGGAAAAAGAAGACAAGATTGTGCATTTGGAAAATAGCATTGAAAACGAGAAACAAAAGATTGCCCAGCAATGGAAAGGACAGGTCACTAAACTCCAAAAAAGTTTTAATGCCCTCAAAGTTCAATATAATACTGATTTCCAGGCCCGAAACTCTCAGATACTAGAATTACAGAGCAGGATTGAATAGCTAAGTATTAATCCTAAGTTGACTAATTTTAAGAAGGAAGAAAAAGAGTTAAACACTCTTCTTTCTCAACAACAAATTCTAATATGCTGGAAATTGGCTACTATTCATGACCTATGCAACACAACTATTTTTCTAGATGATATATTATCAGATCTCATAACTTATTTTGATGACATTGAGGAGAAAATTTTCAGTTTTCCAACATGGAAAGACATCACAGATGGAGGATTAGCTAATCTTCCTAGGATTGGAGAGTCACACAAGGAATTTTTTTTAAAGAATAGGAAATCTGCCTCAAACAAACGTAAGCAACAGTATTTCACACCAGGGATATTTCGAATAATCTCATTGAAGAAGTTACTGATAACCTGTTTCAAGCCAATCTCATCTCAAGTTGTTCGAAAGGAGCGTTTTCAGATATCAAGCCACTTACTAAAATGGAAAGAAACCTCCAAAACGCAAGTCAAAGTCATCGATCAATTAACAAGGATCAACTTGGAAGGCCATTGGAAATATTTTGTCAAACCACACATTTAGTGGCTGATGCTCTGATGTTTATCCAATACCACCTCTCAAATGTTGCCAACACTAAGAGACACAATATTCATCAACCATATGAAAATTCAACCAAAGTCTCCAATTGAGTTAAAGAACGTGGTGGATATCTATGAATTGCAACAACGAAACAAAGGAAAACCTTCCTCGCAGACCTATATAGTTGGTTACAATGAATTCTAAATTTTTCCCTTCTTGTTTATTTTGGATAAATTTTTGAAATCTCTAGAACTTGTTACTATGTTTTCTATATTTGTATTTTGGCATGAAAGTATAAATCCCCTCCGTTTGTAATGAGAAGGGGTTTTGAATTTTTGAAATAAGGCTCAAGCTTTCACTATTGTAAATTCAGCTTTTCTTAATGTATAGCTTAACCATCGCCTTTTTTCTCATGAGAAGAGAAATAATATACTGGGTACTACTATCCTTGTGTTATTATTTTGTTTAAGAGTTGAATGGAAAGTTTTCTTTTGTTCATTGTATATGTGTTGTAACAAGCATTCATTATCACTATTGAGATGTTTGGATTTGAATCGTAAATTATACATATGAATAGTGAGATCTCATATAGGTGTTGAATTTATAAGCTAATTTAATTAACTATTTAATTAAATTAGTTATCTTTATCTGTTTTAACTTCATAGTTACACGATAATCTACATTGTCATGTTAATTATGAAATCTCTTTAATCACATATACAAACAACATTCCCGGGATAGATATTAAGTTTATTAATCTTATTTTTAGTTTTAGTTATATGAGAGATTTATAATTTTATTCAATCCATTTCTTATCATTTCATTTAAAGGGAAATTGATCCCATAATCCCAGTCGAAGCCACCATCCCAAACTGAAAAGGATCTGCTCTAAGGTCCTAACCAGATGGTTTTCCCCCAATGTTGAGGTTCACATTTCATGCCTTCAACACCATCGAAGATTAAAAATTCCCCCGTGCTTTCTTGCAAGTCATCCGGGATAATTCAAATCTGGTGCACTAATGAAAGTTCCCATGTGCAACCATCTTGGATGTCCAATCTCTCGGATACATCTGCCAACCTAAAAAACATATCTATCCCAGATTAAAAAATCTTGTTAGTAGCAAATCTAGCTCTAGATACAAGTTTGGTTCCTTGAGACACTTATACTTAGAACTTTGAGGATTTGAGGGACTTCGCAAAGTTTTCCTTGAACCCTAGTGTTTTTAGAACACTAATGTTCACATGAATGAAACCTTCATTACACGCTAACATTCCAGGAATTGTTCCTAACCATAATACATCATTAAGTATATCATATTGCCCACTAACTAGCATAGGAACAAGCTAAATAATGGCTATACCACTCTGCGACTCTAATGTGATATATAGCAGTGGAATTTCTTACCCCAAATGGAGATTTCCATTACTATCAAAACTATCGGTAAACCATACATTGCAACATAAATAGAAATCAACAGTCTTAATTGATGAGCCTCATCATTGAGTAATTATATGGGCCTTAATTTGCCTTAGTTCACCTCCTATCTTAGTCAAACCAACTATTCTCACAACTTATTGCATACTTTTGATTATATTTTGCTTATGAGATGAGTTAGAGTTGGATATTTTGCTTTGTGTTCTAATGTGCATGTAATGTAGGGATAAAAGATAAAAGCAAGGAACTATGGTAAAAGACGTTGGTGAAAACTCAGAGGGGACAAGGGAGAGGAATTACAGGAGGTAAATCCTCCTCATTTATTGCCCCTCCATTCGAATATCCCTCCATCAGCTGAAAGTACAAACAACCCCCCTCCTAGAAGGCAGCCAAGCAAGTGAAAGTGCAAACAAGCCAAATCAGGAGTACTAGAAGGCAACCAAGCAAGTGAAAGTACAAGCAGCCTCCCTACTAGAAGGCAGTTGAGCTAGTGAAAGGGAAAGCACGAGTTTATCATTGAGTTGGGAGCTGTGCCTCCCTAATTTTGAAGGAAGTCATTGGAGACTTTAGATGTATAAATAGAAGGGCTTAGGACCTCATTTTTTTTAGTCAGTTAGCAAGCATTAGAAGTATTCAGACTTTTTACTCTACTTTGTGTCCAAGTGCAAACTTGTAACAATTTTGATGTAATACAGTGTTCTTTTATAATGAAGATGAGTTTTGTTTTGAGCCAACACTGAGTTAACTCAGAAGGCTGAAGCTCTTGGGTTAGGGCCAAACCCTAGCAGCCAAAACTCCTCTTTATTGTATTGTTAAGTAGCATAGTTTCCTATTTTCTGTTCATCTGCTTAAGTAGTTCATTTCCATTCCAAAGGTTTATTGTTTAACTGTTCATCTGCTTAAATAGTTTTTGTCTCATTACAGTAGTGCAAAGTTGATCATTTATGATTCCATTTAGTTACCAGGTTAGCAAAGCAAAGATCCATAAGGTTTTCCACAAGTGTCTCAGCCTCACCTCCTCCCTCTCGGACCATGACGTGAGGAAGAAACCTTGCAGCAATCCCAAAAACACAGAGTTTTAGTTTTGCATGAAGTTTGTCGTTTAACATAGTCACTGGTTCATTACACTTTTACTTGGTTCATTTCATGGTCATTCAGTCATTTCATGGTCACATGTTCCTTCACTCTCTTCCTGTCATTTGATCTCCCTCGCATTCCCATTTCATTCTCCTTCAGCACGAAACACTTAGCGGAAGCTGATAATTCATGTTTAAACGATTTTTACCCATAAATTGCCTTTCACAAGAAAAACTGACCAATCATTGCACGAATTCACTTTTAGCGTTTGACTTTGTGCACCTTAAATCCCAATTGTCGATTTGCCTTGTTGGATCCAACGGCTATCGCACACCCACTCACCAACCAACTCGGTCATGTCTCCACCATTGATCTGCCTAGAAAGATCCGACGACTATTGTGCCATATCGTATGGATTTCTGTCTGGTCGTTATTCTCCTGAAGGCATGCAATAAGAGTGGTTTCCCTATGCTACATGTCGCCTGGGGAGGCTAATCGCGTAATATTTTGTAAAACTAGATACAGCTTTAAGGGCGCGTGATAAACAACTTACCGCCCTCTAAACCCACTTCGTCATTTCCGCATGTTTCTTTTGCCCACACTCTAATCTCTGTCATGCATATGCCAAGTAGTCCTATTTGTCCATCTTTTGACTTAGCCTCTGCGATATAATCTTAGTCATTCATCTGCTTCGTTACCCTGTTCATTCACCTATTCACCTAAGCCTCTTGTGATCTGATCTCAATCGTTCATTTACCTTTCACCCACCTGATCCAATGGTTCTCATGCATTCTTGCTCCCTCACATCCTTCTTTCACCAATTTCATCCTCTGACTGTTCTTCCGCTTAAACATAGACTTAGCTTACTTTCCTTTGCTTACCCCTTAGTCTAGTTTTGATGCTTTTACTTTTGTAACTTAGATAATTAGCATTAGATTAGTGTTGTTCTAGTAATTATGCTTAGGGTAGTTGTTTAATGGGTTAGCTAGGGTCTGGTGTGAGTTAGCATTACAAGTTGTTTCCTTCATTACTGTAGTAGAGTAGCTCCCCCTTAGAATAAATTAGCTCTTCTTCCATCAAAATCAAGCTTCTTCTGACCCTATAGAAGTCTGGCTTGGAACCCCTAGGGTCTCTTGCCAGATGAGCAGTGACAACAGGTAGTACCTTCACTTCTACTTGTGCATATAACATTGTCACCTCCAAGTTTTTATGAACCCCGTGTTGATAAGTAAATTTGGTAGCCCTAGGAGTTCCAGCATTCTTGTTGCAATACCTAAGATCATCACTTTTTGGTGCCGTTGCTGGGGAAGTGTCAAATTAGGAGTGAAAACTACTCCTTCTTCTATTTCTATTCTCTAACTTTCTTTTTTTCTACTTCTAGTCTTCAATTTTCTTCCATTAGTTTATTTCTGCAAAAGTAATCTAGTTTCTTTCTTTCATTTTTCATTTATCTTCTTTCCTTTCCATTCTACAAGTAGAATTTCAATTTAGCAAGTAGCTTCCTTATTATTAGTAGTTTTTCATTCAATTAAGTAATTTCATTATGCAAATAGTTTTCTTTCTGTCAGTATTCATTCACTCAGTAATTTCAATTCAGCAGGTAGTTTCCTTTTTGTTAGTGGTTTTCATTCAATCAGCAATTTCCTTTCTGCAAAGTACTTTCCAGCTTTAAAGAAAAATCTTACAAAAAACCAAAACATTTCCTTTCATGCCTCATAGGAATAGGGATAAATTAGTAAAATTCTTTCCAAATACCCCCACTACATCCAACAGTCAACCTTCTCTCTTCTTTGGTGACTGTGAATTGGAAGAACCTTTAGGTGAGAAACCTGACATATTTGAAGAATCTATAGGGGAAGAAGAAGACGAACAACCCATTCCTACTGAACCAATGGCTGATAACCAAGATGAAAGAGGAGATAGAGAGAGAATTGAGGGTGCCTTCCCCATTAGAAAAACCAATGGGGACACTAAAATGAAGAATATAAGCCCCTCTGCTCTACCTCATTTCCATGGCTTGACCACAAAGGACCCTGACACTTTCCTATTTGAGTTTCTTGTTATATGCCGAACCTATGACTATATAGAGGATGAGAAAAAGTTAAAATTGTTTCCATCTACCCTCAAGGATGCAGCATTGTGCTGGTTCATGGGTTTACCTAGAGATAGCATCATAACTTGGGCTTAGATGTAGCATTGCGCTGGTTCATGGGTTTACCTAGAGATAGCATCAGAACTTGGGCTCAGATGCAGTAGGGATTTAACAACAAATATAGGGACTACTGTAGGTCAAAATACATTAAAGAATATATTTTTAGGATGACCATAGGCCAGGATGAATCCTTAGAAGACTATGAATAAAGATTCCAACTCAGTTACAAAAGGGCCAAGGGCACACTTGACCCTGAGTCGCTGAAGTTGGTCCTGCTTAGAGGAGTAAGGGAGGATATCTTAGATACCTTGCATTTGTTAGTAGGAGGAGATATCTACGAACTACCCTATGAGGATATCAAGACTGTCTTTAGAAACCATTCTAGGGAAACCAGGAAAAAGGGTAGGAGTAGTCAACATATGGCCAGTACATCATCTTCCAACTCATCCATCAAGGATGAAATTGGAAATATGTTAGAGGACCTCAAAAGTGAGATGCTGCAAACCCTTGCCTTGCAATTGGATTCCATGAATATCAAAAGGAAGCAAGAGGAAGCAGAGAGAGTCTTGGCCATATTTTGTCCTAGATGCACCAGAATGTATCCTAGGAATGAATGCCCATTGAACTGTATTGAGATTTGCACAGTCTGTGAAGAAAACCACTCCATAGACAAGTGCCCTTCTTTACCTGGACTCAAAGTTGTATATCAAGGAGCTAAAGTGGTCACTGAGAAGCTTTTCTACATCAAACAAAGGAGACCTCATGGGCCTAGACCATACCAGCAGGGTATGCAAGGATCATCCCATGCATATTATAGACCCAACCAAACCACAACTATACGTTCTTGGGGACCCTCTACTCAACCTTCCCGGTTTAAACCCCCTCCTTGGTCCTATGCACCTCAGTATCATTCCCAGCCAGCCATCTAGTCATTTCAACCTTACATTCAGCCACAACGCCAATGGAATACCCCACCCCATGAGTGGAATCCCCAAGTGAACAATCTTCCAACCCTATTGCCTCAACCACCTACCCAACCACAACTCCTGCAGTCTGCTCCACCTAGGCAACCCCAAATGCCTACCCAGCCAAATACAAACCCAAACAATAGGCAGGCTCAACAAGGATATGGTGGAGAGACATCATACCCAGCTTATGCTGTAGAAATCCAGGAGATCAACCTATGATTTGGGAGAATTATCCCAGATAACCAAACTCCCTCCCCACATAGGGAGGTTGAGGAAGAAAGAGAGGAAAGCAACCTTAAAGCAAATCCACCCTTTCCTGAAAGATTAACCCAACCACTCCAGCCTACCCTAGAAGAAACTGAACTTCTAAGAGAATTGAGAAACCTATGTGTAAAGATCCCCCTTCTCCAGGCAATCAAAGATGTTCCTATTTATAATAAATTGATTAAGGAGAAGTGCTTTAAGCATATAGGAAGAAGAAAAAGGGATGCCCCTACCATTAATTTCATTGGGAAGTTATCTAACATAATGTTGGGGTGGGTAATATGTCCAAAATACTTAGACCCTGGAAGCCCTGTAGTTGATGTGCACATCAATGGCACCATTGTCCCACACACTCTGATTGATCTTGGGGCTACCATTAATGTGATGACCAAGGACACCATGCTCAAGCTTAACCTCCAAGGGTCATTAAGGAAGACCACAATAGTGCTGCAGCTTGCAGACCGTTCCACAGTCACCCCTAAGGGAATTGTGGAGGATGTGATGGTCTCCATTGATTCCTGGGAGTACCCTGCATATTTCGTAGTTCTCTAGCCTAAGGCTAATCTTACTGGTTACCCTCTCATCCTTGGGAGCCCATAGTTGGGCACAACGAATGCCTAGATTAGTTGTAGAGCAGGGAATATGACCATCAAGAATGGGCATATGTCCAAATACTTAGTCTTATACCATCCTGCCCAACCCTCCCTAGAACAGGATTTACCTTTATGGTTGGAAGAGGAGGAAAAATATGAGCTTTATTCTGCCCAACTTTATGTTATGGAAGTAATCACAGGAGGAGGACAACAAGAGGAGGATGACTTAAGTGAACACTTGCTCCAAAGTCCAACTCCTAGTTCATTACCCTTAGAAGAAGAAGTAAAGGAAACACTGAACAATCATCAAATTGACTTATGATTGGCCGGTTCCAACCCACTCTGAGTCAAAACCATAGAATTTGGCCCAGAGAAAACCTTGAATATTAATCCATCTCTTTCTACTTTAGAAGAAGAACAACTATGAAAATTGTTGAAATAGAGCCTAGAAGCCTTCGCTTGGAGCTATAAGGAAATGAAGGGAGTACACCCCTCAGTGTGTACTCACCACATATACATCAAGGAAGGTTGCAAGCCAGTCAAACAACCACAAAGGAGAATGAATCCATCCCTTAAAGACATCGTCAAAGAAGAACCGCAAAAATTGTTAGATGCAGGGTTCATTTACCTTATCTCTGACAATGAGTGGGTATCTCCTTTAGTGTTAGTTCCCAAGAAGAATGGTAAGTGGAGGATTTGTGCTGATTATAGGGAGTTGAACAAAGCCACAAAGAAGGATCATTTTCCCCTACCCTTCATTGACCAAGTGCTAGATGGCCTGGCAAGGAAGAAGTTCTTTTCTTTCCTAGATGGATTCAGTGGGTACAACCAAATCCAAATCTGCCCAGAAGACCAGGATAAAACCACATTCACCTGTCCTTAGGGTACGTTTTCCTATAGTGTCCTTCCTTTTGGCTTATGCAATGCTCCAACCACTTTCCAGAGAGCAGTCTTGAGTATTTTTTCTGAACTAGTGCATGACACTGTGGAAATCTATATGGATGATTTTACACCTTATGGCTATGATTTCCAAGAAGCCCTGACTAACCTAGGCAAAGTATTACACAAATGCATTGAAATGAACCTGTCTCTCAGTCCAAAAAAATGTGAATTCTTAATGATTGAAGGGACTATGCTAGGTCATTCCATATCTCAGCAAGGACTACAAGTGGACCCAAACAAAATACCCACCATCCAAAGGGTCCCACCTTCACAAAAGTAGAGAGATGTTAGGAGTTTCTTGGGGTTAGCTCGATACTGCATAAGGTTCATAAAGGACTTCAGCAAGTTAGCCTCTCCTTTGTTTGGATTGTTGGCCAAAGATTCTGAATTTATATGGTCAAAGAGCTGTCAAGAGGCCCTAGACATTCTAAAGGGTAAATTAACCATTGCACCAATCCTTAGAGGCCCGAATTGGGCCCTCCCTTTTCATATCCATGTTGATGCCTCACATAAAGCCATAGGAGAAACCTTAGGTTAGGTAGAGGAGAAATTGCCTCATGCCATATATTTTACCAGTAAAAACTTGTTAAAGGCTAAGTTAAATTATACCGTGACCGAAAAATAACTCATGGTTGTTGTGCATTCATTGAACAAGTTTAGGCATTACATTACAGGCTATTAGACATTTGTGCATATTGATCATGCTACAGTTAAATATTTAATGAACAAACTAGATGTAAATGCTAGAATCATAAGATGGCTACTTTTATTGCAGCAATTTGATTTAACTATTGTTGATAAGCCTGGTAAGAAGAATGTTGTTGTTGACTTTCTATCTAGGATGAATCTACCTGCAGGTAAAGAAGGAATGGTGGCTGATCAGTTACCAGATGAGCATTTGTTTGCTATTTTAGTGCTCTCCCCATGGTTTGCTGATATAGAAAACTATCTGGTATCAACACAATTCCCACCAAACCTGCCCTCCAGAGAAAAGAGGAAGATAACCAAGAAAATTCCCCCTTCGCCTAGATTGGGGGAAATCTGTTCAAACTTGGCTCAGATCAAATCTTGAGAAGATGTGTAAGGGAAGAGGAAGTCTTTGACATCCTTCTGACCTGTCATGATGGGCTTCTCGAGGTCACTTTGCAGTAAAGAGGACAACATTCAAAGTGTTGCAAGCATGCTATTATTGGCCTACTCTTCGTCAGGATCTGAGGAAGTACATTAGTCATTGTGACCGGTGCCAAAGGATGGGAAAGCCTACTCCAAGAGATGAAATTCCCCTACAACCTAAAGTGAATTTCAAGCCATTTCACAAGTGTGGCATGGACTTCATTAGGCCTATCAATCCTCCTTCAAAGCAAAAACAACACATTATTGTGTGCATTGATTACTTGACTAAGTGGGCTGAAACCAAGGCAATTAAGGCAGCAACAAAAGAAAAGGTGGCTGAGTTCCTAAGGGAGAATATATTCTACAAATTTGGGTACCCTAGAGAGCTAGTCACAGACCAAGGTAGCCAGTTTACCTCCAGCATGATTGAAGAACTGCTCAAGCATCACAAAATCAAGCATAGGACCTCCACTCCTTATCATCCAAAACCTAATGGGAAAGTGGAGGTGACCAACAAAGCACTGGAGAACATCCTAACCAAGGTAGTTAACAACAACAGAAAGGATTGGGTAGAAAGACTAGCTGAGGCCACCTAGGCCTATAATATAACATGGAAGACCACCAATGGATTTACACCCTATGAGCTGGTCTATGGGAAGAAATCCTTGTTGTCCATTGAATTTGAATATAATACGTTGAGGATGGCAGCCCAACTAGATCTGGATCTCGGTCATGCACAAAAAGAAATATTGTTCCATTTGAATGGCTTAGATGAATTCAGAATGCAGACCCTCCTCCACACAGAGATAGTTCAGCTTCAGAGGAAAGTCTAGCATGACAAGCGCATTAAGGCGAAGCAATTTCAAAAGGAGACTAGCCATTGTTATATGACTCCATGTATAAAGACTTCAAGAGCAAGTTAAGGACAAGATGGCTCAAACCTTATGTGGTGGAAAGATGCCATAAAAACAGTTCAGTGCAGATCAGAACTATAGATGAAGAAGCCATTCCATTACTAGTTAATGGAAACAGATTGAAAATGTTCAAGAGGCCTTTATCTAAACAAGAGTTCATTGACAGTATCAATAAGACAATGATGATGGTGGAGCAAGTTTCAGCTCCTCTCTCATCAGGTCACTGAAAAAGAAGAAAGAAAATAAGAATTTAGGTGAAAACCTCCATGAGGCGCCTAAGTCCCATATTTGGGTTGAAAACCTCCATGAAGTGGCCCAAGGATGAGAAAAAATGGAAAGAAAAAGAAGATACCTAGGTGAAAACCTTCCTTGAGGCACCCAGGGCAAATATCTAGGGTGAAAACCTCTCTGAGGCAGCCTAGGTATTTTTTTTTTAAAGATATATATATAATAAGAGAAAAAGGAAAGAAAAACATAATTGTTATTTGCAGGAGGATGAGAAAGACAATCACGGAGCAAAGAGAAGATCCAAATGGGGCCCTGCCTCACATATTTTCATCTCCTACACTCCTTACCATGCATCCCTCCATAAATTCCATTGTTTTTCACTTCATTGCTCCAATTCGGGTGAAAATTGTGTTTTCTATAGGGACCCCTCACCTCATCCATTACCATCATCCCTGCCTTCACACACACTCCTACTCCCTCTATCCATTCAAAATAATTAGATCTACAGTCACAGACACCATCAACAGACAACAAAATAGGAAGAAAGATGACCATACAGCAATAGCAGCATTAGATCTGCAATCAAGAAACCATCAACAGACAGCAAAGGAGGAAGAAGAATTACCATTAGTAGCACCTCTAATATTCGACAACTACAGTGTGGCATTAAAGCCACAGGTAAGTATCCTTCTCACTCACTCATATGCATCATTTCATCCAAAGTTGTAAAGGTTAAGAGGTAGTTGGTTTGTAAGTAAAAAGGTGGCTAGTTTCCTCTAAAAAAAGGCTAGTGGATTACATACATAGGAAACTCTTTTTTCTCAAGAATTTGCTCATTTTCTCTTCAAGCCTCATAAGAAAGATGCTCATCAAGTATATCTCATGTGAGGGTAGATACAATATTGTTTATGGATACCATTTTAGAATTCTTGAAGAACTAAGATTCGGGGTAGAAACACCGATTCACCAAAGATTCATCATACCCTATTTTCTGATGCAATCACTCATGGACTCCAGCAGCAAAGTAAAGAAAGGAAATTCACAACCATTGGATCACATGGGTTGATCATAATCCTCGTTGATGATGCCCTCCTAAACCCCAGGATCCCTATAACATGGACAGTATTCAATGACTTACCAGTAGAGGATGACATCAGAACCTTCATCTATGGTGTTACTCCCTCTGTCAGTGAGGAGGAGGAAAAAAAGAAGAAGAAGAGACAGAGCTAGATAGGGATGAGGTGGATAAGGAAGAAACTAATACAAAGGGACATGATGAAGAAGACACTATTACAAAGGAGCATGATGTTGAAACAGAAGAGGAAGAAGGCATTGAAAAAAAAAGAGAAGCAAGAAACAAAAGAGCTAAGTGACTTCAGGGATAGAGAAGCAGCTGAAAAATCACATCCCATGGCCCTAATCCACACCAATAATCTAATTGCAAATGATCATCAGCTGGCACTTAGATATCTTGCTTCCTAAGAGCAAGCAATTTCACCTTTTGAGGGCATGTTTAGGCTACTAAGAAATGATAATATACATGCTAGCATAAGGAGATGGAAAACACTGACACATAGCTTGAAGATCAGAGAATATCAGTGGGAAGAAGTAGAAAGGAAAGAAGGCTTCTATGAACTAGAAGAAGAGACCACAGCAAAAGCATAGGATGTCAGAGAGGATACCAGATCCACTAAGTCACTCAGAGGATGAGCAACACTTTCAATACGGGGTGATGATAAGCCTCATCATTGAGTAATTATATGGACCTTAATTGGCCTTAATTCACCTCCTAGCTTAGCCCAACCAACTATTCTCACAACTTATTGCATACTTTTGATTATATTTTATTTACAAGATGAGTTAGAGTTGGATGTTTTGCTTCGTCATCTAATATGCATGTAATGCAGGAATAAAAGATAAAAGCAAGGAACTATGGTCAAATACCTTGGTAAAAACTCAGAGGGGACAAGGGAGAGGAATTACAGGAGCTAAATCCTCCTCATTTACTTCCCCTACATTTGAGTATCTCTCCATCAGCTGAAAGTACAAACAACCCCCCTCCTAGAAGGCAGCCAAGCAAGTGAAAGTGAAACAAGCCAAATCAAGAATACTAGAAGGCAGCCAAGCAAATGAAAGTGCAAGCAGCCTCCCTACTAGAAGGCAGCTGAGCTAGTGAAAGGGAAAGCACACGTTTATCATTGAGTTGAGAACTGTGCCTCCCTAATTTTGGAGGAAGTTGTTGGATACTTTAGATGTATAAATAGAAGGGCTTAAGACCTCAGTTTTTTTAGTCAGTTGGCAAGCATTACAAGCATTCAGACTTTTTACCCTACTTTGTGTCCAAGTGTAGACTTGTAATAGTTTTGATGTAATATAGTGTTCTTTTATAATGAAGATAAGTTTTGTTTTGAGCCAGCACTGAGTTAACTCAAAGGGTTGAAGCTCTTGGGTTAGGGCCAGACCCTAGCAGCCAAAGCTCCTCTTTATTGTATTGTTAAGTAGCATAGTTTCATGTTTTCTATTCACCTGCTTAAGTAGTTCATTTCCAATCCAAAGGTTTATTGTTTAATTATTCATCTGCTTAAATAATTGCAATCTCATTACAGTATTGTAGAGTAGATCATTTATGATTCCATTCAGTTAGTGAGTTAAAAAAGAAAAGATCCTTAAGGTTGTCCACAGGTGTCTCAACCTCACCTCCTCCCTCTTGGACCATGATGTGAGGAAGAAACCCTGCAACAACCCAAAAAACACAGAGTTTCAATTTTGCATGAAGTTTGTTGTTTAACACGGTCATTCGTTCATTACATTGTTACCTGGTTCATTTCATGGTCATTCAGTCATTTCATGGTCACCTGTTCCTTCACTCTCTTCCTGTCATTTGATCTCCCTCTCATTCCCATTTCATTCTCCTTCAACATGAATTCCTTATCGAAAGCTGATAATTCATGTTTAAACAACTTTTACCAGTAGATCACCTTTCACAAGCAAAACTGACCAATCAATGCCCGAATTCGCTTCTAGCGTTTGAATTTGTGCACCTTAAATCCCAACCATTGATCTACCTTGTCAGATCCAACGGCTATTGCACACTCGCTTGCCAACCAGCTCGGTCAATTCTCCATTGTTGATCTTCCTAGACAGATCTGACAATTATCGCGCCATATCACATGGATTTCTGTCCAGTCGTTATCTGCCCGAAGGCACGCGATAAGAGCAGTTTCCCTGTGCTACATGTCTCCCAGGGAGGCTAACCACGTAAAATTTTTGAAAACTACTTACAGCTTTGAGGGCGTGCAATAAACATCTTATCGCCCTCTAAACCCACTCCGTTATTTCCACACATTTCTTTTGCCCACATTGTAATCTCCACCACCCATCTGTCGTTTAGTCCTATCCATCCATCTTTTGATTTAGCCTCCATGACATAATCTCAGTCATTCATATGCTTCATTACACTGTTCATTCACCTATTCACCTAAGCCTCCTGTGATCCGATCTTAGCCGTTCATTTACCTTTCACCCACCTGATCCAACGGTTCTCATGTGTTGTTGCTCCCTCATGTCCTTCTTTCGCCAATTTCATCCTCCGACTGCTCTTCTACTTAAACACAGACTTAGCTTAGTTTCCTTTGCTTACCCCTTAGTCAAGTTTTGATGCTTTACTTCTGTAACTTAGATAATTAGCATTAGGTTAGTGTTGTTCTAGTAATTCTACTTAGCATAGTTGTTTAATTCGTTAGCTAGGGTCTAGTGTGAGTTAGCATTACAGGTTGTTTCCTTCATTACTACAGTAGAGTAGCTCCCCCTTAGAATAAATTTGCTCTTCTTCCATCAAAATTAAGCTTCTTCTGACCCTATTGAAGTCTGGCTTAGAACCCCTAGGGTCTCTTGCCATATGAGCAGTGACAATAGGCAGTACCTTCACTTCTACTTGTGCATATAGCACGGTCAACTCCAAGTTTGTACGAACCCCAAATTGATAAGTAAAGCTAGTAGCCCTGGGAGTTACAGCATTCTTACTGCAATACCTAGGCTCATCATTAATTAGCCAAGCATACATGTCCATGCCAAACAATGAAATCCATCCACTAAAAGAACTAACTAAACATACCTAGTATTTATTCAAGACCATGTAAATAGATTTGCATCTAAGGAACACATCAACAACACAATCTTTATAAGCCCTTCAAAACCATGAGAACATACACATGAACATCTCATTACAAATAAACAAGAATGTCACATTCCTCTAGTTCTTATACATTCTCTGATATGGCATATGTCAAGTATTATTCATAATGCATGGCACTATTAGAAACTAGATCACCACTGAGAAGGAGGCTGAATAAGTAGTGATGGATCTTATATAATTTTTAACTTTTCTTTTTAAACCTTGAATCAACCATTCATTGGCAGCTTGTGAGAGGATCTATGCACAAACATGTATTGTAAGTAGATATCACATGAGCATGTAAACTTATAAGAAACATATACGCATAGAAAACCATCTAAAGACACACAAATCATTATCACAAGGAGAAAAACAATATGTGGAGACCCTTTCGAGAGAAAAACCACCCTTGTTGATGTTGCACTACTTTGAATCTTGTATTATGTATTAAGCAAAAGATACCTTTTACATAGATTGTCGGCCACTACCGGCTAGGAGACTCGACCTCAAACACAGTTAACCGACCACCATCAACTAGGAGACTCAATCCCAAAATACAATTAGTTGACCACCACCAATTATTATCCAGCCACCACTAGCACAGAATCATTATTCCAAATAGGAAAGCCACCACTTTCTAGAGGTCACTCCTCCACAAACTCTATGTGGACCTACTTTCAAAAAATTTAGACTGGATCACCGAGGCAGTATGCTCAACAAACTTAGTTCTGTTATCAAATACCAACAACAACACACTCTCAACAACTCAATAACAATTAGATCATCAACATAAAAAACCAACAACAATACTACAACTCACATGCTCAACCATAATATCAACATACATCAATCAAGCCACTCATGGCCATATAAATATCATCAACAAACTATAACATACAATAAACACATCAAAACCTCAGTATATCAACAACATCAAATCACTATGGCATTCTTCCATATGCTCCAACAACCTTACAAAAAAAATGGATGAGCCACATAAACTGGAGACACTCTATGCTATGTCTCTTCTCAACCATTAAACTCTAATCCATGTCCTCCATGCATACTAAAATGTAATCTCTACTACAACTTCATCAAAGCTTCTTTAACTTTGATTGAGATCTATCTATACTCATCAATCTCTACTATAACTTCTGCGTACTCTATCTCAACCAATAAATTGAAATCCATATGTTAATCACAAGCTCTACCATTGTAGTTTACATCTACATGCATGATGTTGTCCTCTAAGCTCTGCTATTGAATTTTTTGTGTATCTTCTCTGTTGTAGGAGCTCGCTCTCCTCTCTCTGCACTGAATTCTGCTCACCTTAAGCTGCGCCATCTAACCTTCCAATGATAGATTTTCTCCCCTATTTAAATAGCTTGGCCCACTATCTCCTATACTGAATCAGTCAATGAATTCACACTAAATCGGATAATACAGATGGAGATAAATTCAATTCAAACTTTCCAACCATTACCAATAGAAATTACCTTAGTTTCAACCTCTAGAAATCACTAGAATGTGTTAGGAATGTGGGAAAATAGAGTCTAGACAGGGTAATGTTGGTCATGCCTTCTGGAAGAACGTTACAAGGAGGGGTAACATTGGTCTAATGAAGGAAACCAAATTTAAAATGTTGGCACTCCACTGGTAACCTGCTTTATCCTTTGTTTAGCCCCAAACTAAGTCAACTCAACTCCAAAACCTCCAGAAACTGACCCTTTGTACCTACAAGCATCTCCCAAGCCTGTAAATTCATCACACCATCATATTAACCTTTGTGACACTTCAATAAATAGACTAACACAATAACCAAGTGTCACCACTAGGTTGGTCTGAATGCCAACAAGCTAAGAGTTGACATTAATTCCAACAAGTCACTTGCTCTTCCTTAAACACCTACACACCTTCAAGACCTCTGCACAACTCTGTAACAACAAATTTGAAGCACGTAAATCAGGCCACTAATCCATGAAGGCCAACATGACTGGCTCGCTGAACCAGGTTTACATCAATGCCAATACAAACCAGCTACAACCATGAAATCCATAATGCCAACTATCTCCCCCTTCGTCATTGATAGAAACCACACATAATCTTCAAACCTTTAATATTCTCTTATCTCTCTCCCCCTTTTACATCAACATAAAAGGTTCAAATCCTTCTAATAAGGTAGCAAGAGATTTATAACACAATCCTAAGCACTGGACCATCTAATCTCTATATGGTTGAATAGTAACGCATATAAACAAATATCTATGTTTTTCATATCAGCAACAACAAGCATCATTTCAAAATAATCATCAAGCAGTCTCCTCTTAGTAGCATGTCAAACCAATCAATATTTAGAAGTAGCAGCAATATATCACCTAATATGAACATGAGGTATCCACATATAGCATCAATGAACAACATCATAAACAGTCCTTGGGCAGGAAGAAGACAAAAACCCGATTCATTCTAACTTTACATCGCATCGTTGTTCCTTTAACAATTGATATTATCATATAACATTGTTGTTCCTTATAGATTGCCATTGATGTTCGATTACAGAAGTAATAGTGCTGTATATTCATAAATCGGTATTACTGTATTTATCTATGGTTTGCTCTTAAACGTGATTGCTGTTCATTTGGGATTGTTGTTCCATCGTGCTCACAATTGTTGTTTCTTTATAACTATGATTCATACTTGTTGTATCGAAGCTCAGATTATTGTTCCTTTCAATATCAAAGTGCCGTGTGTAATATTTGATCTAGTTTGCTATACATTTACATTTGATTTAAGTTGTTGTTCCATATCTCATTTCCGTTAGTTTGTTGTCCTATTTCCGTTTGCTGTTCAAATCATTTCTAAAGTAAAGATAGTTACTCAATTCCTGTAGGATACAATTATTGCTTCATTCATTTCTATAGGTTAAGGTTTTACTGTTAAATCCTGTTAATAATATTAGTCGTTGTTCCATTTCCTATCATTTGAATTATCATTGCTTTGGTGTGCAGAACGATCTGAAACTGTAGTGAACATTAACATATGTTGTACAGTTCCTAGATTGATTATCTTTTCCTTGATTGCTTTTTAATTGCATCAGTTTACAAAGGGAAGAGTTACCATTACTGTACCCTTGACTGATAAATTGCTGTAGCTTTCTGAGTGCATGATTTGAGTCTTAAGTTTCTCTTTTGTAAGTAGATTTTATTCCAAGCATTAATCTGACAAATGACTGCCTCAAACTGAGTACACTCTTTGAGATAAAAAATCGTTCCTGGATTGATAATTAATGTAGGGTAAGTGGAGGTGAAAAAGACCCTTTTTACTACTTTACATTTTGGTGCCGTTGCCGGGAAAGAGTGTAGCCATTTGTTTCTTTTTCATAGTAGTGTGAGTACCTACTAGGAGAGAATTGGGTTTTAAAAATGGAAGGTAAGAACTCGTGTACGGAGCATGTAACATCCGTTCTCCCCTGCCCGCTTTCCTGCAAATTTGTTGCTATTTTTGAGTAGAAATTAGCATTTGATTTGTGTGCATGACTAAGTAGAAAAAGCCTGAAAAGAATCCTAAACCACTACCCAAGCCTGATAAAGCTAAGGGGCCGATCGACCTTTATAGACGAAATCCTTAAGAAAGAAGAATCTCAGCCTTCAGTAGGACCTAGAAAAGTTGCTTCTAGACAACCTACTAGTTCCCTTCAGGCCACAAGATCACCATCTGTAGCCTTTGCTGAGGTGCATAGACAAACTGAGGAGCAAGGTTTTCAAGAAATTGGGAATTCTATCCCAAAATCATTGCAAGAAAGGAACCTTATCAACCTCTGTGAAGGAAGAGGAGAAACAGGGGAAACTGAAGAACCAAGATCTCCTCTTGGAATAATTCAGCCATTAAGCAACGTAGATAAGGGCAGTGCTGCAAAAATCATGCATAACAAAGTTGAAGAACCTCAAGAGTCGAAATTCCCCCAAACATAAGGAACTCTCATCATCCCAAACAAAGGAAGTGTTGTTAAGGCCATTCCTGTTAAGGCCATCCCTGCTCTATCTAGCCAACCTAAGAATACCCTCTTAGAAATCCCAGAAGGTTATTGGCACATATTTTACAAAATGGCCCAGAACCAGCCAAACACCCAAACCTCCACACTGCAATATCCCATTATAGATACTGCAGCCAATGCACCTATGAAAGCAATTCCTCTCCAGCATATCCCTACATTTCATTGCCTAACATCGGAAGACCCAGATGCATTTTTATTTGAATTCGACGTGCTGTGTAGAGGATATGACTATACCACTGACCCTCAAAAACTGAAATTATTTCCCTCTACATTAAAAGGAGCTACTTTACGATGGTTTATGGGGTTGGGTGGAGGTGTTATAAATGATTGGGATTAGATGAAAGGTGCTTTCGTGAAGAAATATCAAGATTATTGTAGATCTAGAGAATTAAAAGATGAAATATTTCAGATGGTAGCTAGACCTAATGAAACACTAGAAGAATATGTTGAATGTTTTCAGTATAATCTTCAAAGATCTCCTTATGCATCATTACCCTTTCCTGATAATGTATTAAAAACAACATTAATTAAAGGTATGAAGGAACAATGGATTGAAACATTGAATATTATGGGAAAATGAGACATTTATCAAGAAAGTTTTCCTAACATCATTGATTTATGTATCAGGAGCTCACGAGGAAGTACAAGGCTAAGACCAGCAGAACATGATAGGTTTACAAGGGACAACAAGATCTGTGGAGAAAGAGTAACTCACGCAAAAATTGGGAATTTATTAGAAAATTTCAAAACTGACATATTGGGGATTCTGACAATGCAGCTTGATATTATGCAAGCCAAGCAGAAACAAGCAGACGCAGAACAGAATCTGGCAATCTTCTGTCCCCGATCCAGCTTCTTCTTTTTAGCCTCCACAATATCAAGCTCAGCAATATAATACAATGTGGCACAATCAACCTCCCTTCTCAAATTGATCACAACAACCATTTCCTTCATCATCACCATGGCCGAATCAAGCAAGTCAATCTAATTGGCCAAATTTTCCCTACACCCCACCATATTGGCAAAACAATGTGTATCCAGTACAATGGTCCCCTCCTACTTCACAGAGTCAAGCCTGGCAAACAAACTGGCAAAGACTGATGAAGCAACTGATAGGAACCATTCCGCTCCCTCAACCTACACTGCCAACATTGCAACAAAACCCCCAGTCAAGCTTAAGACCGCAACTCCCAGCCCAACCCAACCCAAACTCAAATAATAGACTGGTCCAATCTGTTCAAATAATTGAAACACCAGAGCTAGAAACCGATCTAAGGGAGTGTAATGACATTTAATTAAGATTTGGGCGCATTATAGAGACAGAGGGAGATAAAATTGTTCGAGTTGAAAATCAGTTACCTGTAGAACAACCATTACAAGATGTGGCTAGAAAGCAGACTCATGACCAAGCAACCACATCTTCTCCCCCATTCCCAGAACGATTAATTATACCACGACTTATAGAACATCCTGATTTTGACATTCTAGAAGAACTTAAAAACCTATACATAAAATTTCCACTCCTCCAAGCCATCCAAGACATCCCAATATATGCAAAGACAATTAAAGAGCTATGTATAAAAAAAACCGAGGAGAATAACAAATAACCCAATAGTCCAAGTAGTTGGGACCTTATCTGACCTATTATCAGCAAAAGAAACACCCATCAAATATGAAGACCCAAGAAATCCAATAGTAACAGTACAAATCAATGGACAAACCTTTTCATATGCCTTAGTTGATTTAGGAGCTACAATTAATATCTTAACAACCACCACTTGTCAAAAACTAGGCATTACATCAGTAGAACCAACTTCCACTTTATTAGAACTAGTTGACCGATCCGTGGTAGGCCAAAAGGAACACTACATGATGTCATGGTATCCATTGATTCTTGGGAATATATTGCCAACTTTCTAATAATAAACCCCAAAAACCGACTTGATGGACACCCATTAATTTTAGGTAGACCTTGGCTTGCAACCGCGGATGCTTACATTGGCTGTCGACAAGATAGTATGACCATAAATAGAGGGGCTAATATCAAGAATATAGCCTTATACCCTCTAGCCCAGCCAAGTGTCACAATAATAAAAGCTAACAAACATCCCGTATCATACCTTACTGAAAACATTAGATCCCCATTAACTATAGAAGATGCCCTCGATTTCAAAGATCAAACAGAGGATGATGTTATTAACCAAGCTAAATCTAGATCCCGCATACAATGTCACATGATAGAGGTAGCATTTGATAATGAATTGGAAGAAGATCCTCTCAAAGACACTCATGACCAAACAATACCTACTACCTCTGTTTCAAATAGAAAAACTGTAGAGATTGAGCCAGGAAAAACTTTAAACATTAATAGTAACCTAACCCCTGAACAAGAAGAGAAACTGATCCAACTACTGAGAAAATACAAGGAAGCATTTGCATGGGATTATCCAGACATGAAGGGAATTGATCCCCAGTTATGTACACACCACATTTATACAGAAAAGGATGCAAGACTTGTTCGCCAACCCCAAAGAAGACTTAACCCTCATCTAAAAGACATTGTGAAAGCCGAACTACAAAGACTTTTAGATCTAAACTTTATTTATCCTATTTCTGATAGCAAATGGGTCTCTCCACTTGAAATGGTGCCAAAGAAGAATGGGAAGTGGAGGATTTGTGTAGATTACAGAGAACTAAATAAAGAAACACGAGAAGACCACTTTCTCCTTCCATTCATTGACCAGGTATTAGATACATTAGCAGGAAAGAAATTATTTTCTTTCTTGGATGGCTTTAGTGGATACAATCAAATTCAGATTGCCCCTGAAGACCAAGACAAAACTACTTTTACCTGTCCTTGGGGAACGTTTGCCTACAAAGTTTTACCTTTTGGCCTATGCAATGCCCTTGCCACATTTCAAAGGGCTATCCTCAGCATCTTTTCATATTTAATAAATGAAGGGCTCGAAGTATACATGGATGATTTCACACCATACGGAGATGATTTCGACCCAGCATTAGACACATTGGAAAAGGTGCTGCATCGATGTATTGCTGCCAGGATTTGCCTAAGCCATGAAAAATGCTATATGATGATGAATGAAGTTCTCATCCTAGGTCATTATATTTGAGCATCTAGAATATAGGTAGATCTGGCCAAAATTTAAATAATTTTGTTAATACCTACTCCTATCACTCAGATAGAGGTACGCTATTTTCTTGGATTTTCTGGTTATTATAGGAGATTTATAGGAAATTTTTCTCACATTGCTGCACCTCTATACGCACTAACAGGGAATGTTGACTTTGCTTGGATAGATAAATGTGACCATGCTTTTGAGGATCTGAAAAAGTTTGCGTCAACAACCCCAGTACTCAGAGGTCCAAATTGGGACCTGCCATTTCAGATTTCATCAGATGCTTCAGACACGGCTATTGGAGCAGTCCTTGGGCAGGAAGAAGACAAAAACCCATATGCAATCTATTATATTAGCAAGAATTTGTCTCCTGCTGAATTGAACTATACTGTTACTGAAAAGAAATTTTTAGTTGTAATACATGTTGTAAATAAATTTAGGCATTATATCATTGGATATCCTGTTGTTTTATATACAGATCACTCTGCCATAAAGTATTTAGCAAATAACCCAATCACGAACGGTAGAGTAACAAGATGGCTGATTTTATTGCATGAATTCGACATCAACATAAAAGACAGACCTAGAAAAAAAAATCATGTCGTTGACTTTCCTTCACGAATGCCAAAGCCAATGGATGTAGCAGCAGTCGAAGATCAATTTCCAGATGAACATTTGTTCGCTGTCACTGTTAAAACACCCTGCTATGCTGATGTTGCGAATTATTTAGCAGTAGGTAAATTACTAAAACATCTGACCCCCAATGAACAAAAGCATATTGTTCAGTGTAGTACCTGCTTTTCTTAGATTGGGGGCTACTTATTTTATACAGGGGAAGATATGCACATCAGGAGATGCGTCCGTGAAGATGAAATTTTTTACATTTTGAAATCCTGTCACGATGGACCATGTGGTGGACATTTCGCAGATCGACGAACTGATCACAAAGTCCTACAAACAGGTTATTATTGGCCCACAATCTTCAAAGATGAAAATAATTTGTTCAAGCTTGTGACAGTTGTCAAAGAGCAGGACGCCCTGGACAGTCTGATGGAATGCCCCTAAACCCACAGCTAGTCATTGAACCATTCGAACAATGGGTGCTTGATTTTGTTGGTCCAATCAATCCATCATCAAACCAGAAAATATATTTTGGTAGCAATAGAATATGTCACCAAATGGGTTGAAGCAGAGGCATTGCCGAGAGCTACAGAGGATTCCGTCATACAGTTCCTGTTCCACATATTTGTGCGATATGGCCTCCCAAGAGATATAATTACGGATGGAGGACCACAGTTTGCTGGTAATAAAATCGCTGCAAAACTGAAAAACTACCATATTCAGCATAAAATTACCTCTCCTTACCACCCACAGGAAAATGGCTAAGTAGAGAGCACGGATAAAGTAATAGAAGCAATACTGACAAAAACCATTGCGTCACACAGACGCAATTTGGCTACAAGATTGTCGGAAGCCTTGTGGGCATACAGAACACCATGGAGAAGCACTACTAGTTATTCACCATATCAGCTAGTATTTGGAAAGGAACCCATATTTCCAATAGAATTCGAAATACAGACCTTGCAAACAGCACAAGAAGTCGGTCTAGATTTAAACGAGGCCCAGAGTAATAGATTATAGCAGATTAGCGAGCTAGATGTAATCAGGCTCTCTGCTTTTCAACATACCACGTTAATCCAACAAAAATGAGCCAAATGGCACGATGCCCTCATAAAAAATAAAGTCTTCTGCGAAGGAGATTGGGCGCTCCTATACAATTCCCGATTTCAGGGTTTTCCAGGGAAACTTCAAACTCGCTACCTGGGACCATATGAAATCCAAAAGGTACATGATAATGGCACCATAACTCTAACCACCATTGATGGATTGGGACATAACTTTAAGGCAAATGGCCACCGAGTTCGATTATACCACAAACCACTTACTCGGGAATCCTTCTACCAACAACTCCACGAAGACTTCGACATGCAAATTCTGGTTGAGGAAGAGAAATATTCCTCACCTTTGGTTCATTAAGTGATTTGATTGCTTTTACATTCTATACATAATTCTTTTGTTTTGTTCGTATAAATTATTTTTTGTACATATTTCTGCATTTCTGCAACTTTTGCATTTTGTTGTTCCTTTTGGATGGAACAGCATTTTCACCACTTTGTTGTTCCTTTTTGAAGGAACAACACTTCTGCATTTTTCTGTTCCTTTCAGAAGGAACAACATTTTCACCGTTCTATTGTTCCTTTTTCAAGGAATAGCGCTTCTGCATTTTTCTATTCCTTTCCGAAGGAACAACAATTCCATCGTTTTGCTATTCCTTTTCGAAGGAACAACACTTTTGCATTCTGTTGTTCCTTTCTGAAGGAACAACATTTCCATCGTTTTGTTGTTCCTTTCCGAAGGAAAAACACTTTTACGTTTTGTTATTCCTTTCTGAAGGAACAACACTTTTACATTTTGTTGTTCCTTTCTGAAGGAACAACACTTTTACGTTTTTTTGTTCCTTTCCGAAGGAACAACACTTTCACATTTTGTTGTTCCTTTCTGAAGGAATAGCACTTCTGCATTTTTGTTGTTCCTTTCCAAAGGAACAACACTTTCATTTTATGTTGTTCCTTTCCGAAGGAAAAACACTTTCATTTTCTGTTGTTCCTTTCCGAAGGAACAACACTTTCATTTTTTTATTGTTCCTTTTTGAAGGAACAACACTTGCATTTTCTGTTGTTCCTTTCCAAAGGAACAACACTTTCATTTTCTGTCATTCCTTTCCGAAGGAACAACACTTGCATTTTCTATTGTTCCTTTTCGAAGGAATAACACCTTTATTTTTCTATTGTTCCTTTCCGAAGGGACAACATTTTCGCATTTTTTACTTGCATTTGTTTTCTTTGCTGTTCCAATTAAGGGAAAGTTGTTGTTCCTCTCAATGCACAGTAGTTTCGAGTATATTTTTCCATTTTCTTGCAATTTTGTGTATAGTACCTATTCTATCCTTTTAGAGTGCATTTTCTTCTTTGTGTGTTTTACCATTTAGATCATTTTTTAGAGTCATGGTCATTTAAATCACAGTTATACATCTATGCAATGAATACAAAAACTAGAGGATACTAAAATCAGCAAATTACATTAAAAAATTGTTATCTTTAGAAGAAAGTGCTTTGAATTGATAAGAGAAAAGAGGAAAGGACACAACTATTGATCACCTTGCTGTCATTATTCTACTAATACCGATATGATTGATTTTTTTTATCATGATGGTTCTTTCTAAATCCCCATAATTCTCTTTGATCCTTTTTATTGAATAAGAATAAGGGCATATCTTTTTTTTATTGAGATGTTAAGACTTCTTCCACCATCCCTACTCTTAAGGAGTGTTGAACCACCCTCTGTATATAAGTAGGAAAAGTGCTATATAAAAGAAAAAAGAAGAAAAAGAAAAATGTTTATATGATTGCTAACATGATTTGTCAGATGAAGGATAGGGGTCTCATCAAGAGTCAGCCTACCATGATCATAAGGAAGAAAGTCAAGTGGCATTCCCACTATGGCTACCACACCAAGGATATGATCCAAGAGGCACATTAGCAAAAATAAAGAGTCCTTGGAACAGGAGGTCTCATCACGAGCTGGCCTGCCCACCTTTCACTCCTTCCTGGTGAATGGCATTATGATTCATCTCGTTACCAAGCCAGCATAATGGCCTTCATTCTGACATTGCACAGCACTTTCCTAGGCATACACAAAGGATTATGGTTCCAAGGGTGAAATAAACAACTCTGTCAAGGTTATGGACACCTGTGGGCAACAGAGCTCTATTGATGGTATTGAAGTCCTATTTTTTTATACACCAATAGCAATTATAAAACCCTTCTTCTTATATCTTTATAAATGATTCAAATGAGACTATATATATAATCCTTACGAACCTTTGATACATGAAAATCAATTACAAATCAATTATGATGGTAAAAGTTGATAATGATCACATAAGACCTGTTATGCACGTCAGCTATACTATCCTCCAATTCTCGCATCATATCATAGCATTTCCTTATTTATTAAGCGATTCTATTATATGCCTCGATTTTGGCAATCCGTTCGTCGTTGTAAACATGGCATTTCTACATACGTTGTTCCTTTATGACTCTGTACTATGGCAGTTTAGCACACTGCTTCTTCATTTGACGGCCGAGGTCGGCCTATCACATTGCAGGGGGGACGAAGGTGACCAGGTGATCCCCATAATTCGCTGGCATACGTGTTAGCTTATCATTCAGAGAATTAATGACTCAAGAATAACAAAGCTTAACTGTATTTTGTTTCCCGATATGCATGGCCTGTTGTTTTGAAGCAATTTCCATGTTTTTCTCTACAAAAATTAGCATTAAATTTGAAATTCGAACAGCTTGCTGCTCTGTCATCTTCTCTATGTTGCTAACAGTGAGCTAAAAATTTTGAACACCCTGTTGTTCCATTATTGTCTCTGTGTTCTCTTTTTTACAGTGTGCCAAGCATGGGAGGAAGATCAATTCGCAGTGAGCCACAGGTGTTGATGGTCTCTGATGCTACACAAGAGATCCTATCAAGGGAAAGATGGATGGTTTATCTTAACTATTTACAGCAATCCAACGAGACGATGGCAATTGAATTTTTACAGAACTTGCAAGAACATCACTCCATGGTGAGAGGGAGATAGATAGCAGTCACTGACGATATAATTGCAGAGGTTTCAAGAGTGCCAGCCACCAGACCTATGTGGACTCTGATAGGTGAGATTGCGAGACACCATGAAAATCTTCCAGGATGAAGGGCAGAACCTGACTATAAAAGGAAAAGGAGTTTTACCAGCAACCGTGGGAGAGTCGTGGGTGGAATTAGCAAAATTTATCCAGAGCTACATTACTTGTGATGGTAGGAAGGACGTGGTAAGACCACGACATCTTAAACTTCTAGCTATGCTAAAGAAAAAGTGCGCTGTGAATTTTCTTATGTTTTTAAATTCTTTATTACATGATGTTGTCCGAAGTATGAAGAATTCTCGCATTTAGAGTCAGCAGTAAGCCACCATGGGTTAATATGACTAATAGTCAGCCACAACCTTGCCCAACAACAAAGTATTTGGGAAGAACTGATTTTCACGATAGACGAAGGACTGGCTTTGCCAGCCCCGAAACGAAAACATGTTGCTTGTACAGCAAGCAGACCTCTGAAACGAAGGAAATCTATTAGACAGGCCAGGATTATGGGAATGCTAAATCGCTAGGAAGACAGTAGTCAACCTGTGGAGATACAAAATTAAGGAGACGAAGAAGCCCCACAATTGGAAGGCGGGGAGAATGAAAAACAATTGGAGGAAAATGATGAAGGAGAGCCGGGGGAAGAGACTGAGCAATCCGATCAGGAGGAAGAGGAAGCAAAGCAATGCAGTGGAAGTCCACTCCAAAACCCACTATAGGAAGATGAATTGGCCTAGATTCTGGCCAACATGGGCGAATATGTCCAAGCTCATAGCCCGCTTAACCCCCACACTGAAGAAGGACCGCAGGAGCACTCTGTTCATGAAAAAAGTGCACTCGAGGAACTGGGTGATGAGGAAGAAGGAACCCAGGAGCACTCTGTTCGTGACAAAAATGAACCTGAAGAACTATGCGACAAAGAGGAAGGAAAAGAGGATCACTCTGATGAAAGTGTATCTCGAATAAAGAGTGACGAGAACGAAGAAGAGGAACAATCTGTTCCTAGTCAGAATACACCAGAAAAATTTCTCGATGAAAAAGGGGTAGAAGAAGAGGTTACCCAGGAAGCAATAGAGAAAGCTAGGGTTTCTACCCCTGCACAACCTAATCAACATAGCATTGAAGAAGTACGTCGAGAAGAAAATAAGGCAATTGGCCAAGACGAAGGCATAACACTTGAGGTACAAAGTCCAGGCCATAGCAAATGAACGACTGTTCCTTCCAAGAAAATAGAGGAAATTAAAAGATTGCGAAAGGAATAGCAAAGACTGCTTAACATGATTAAGCAACTTTGACAGTAGATAAGGGTTTTGAAAATGGGGAAGAAGTCAAAAGGAACCTCTGCGGTAAAACATGCAAAACCCCTTAAGAAAAAGATCAAGAGGATGCAAGTCTAACCTGCTATTCAAAATCGAAAGGAACAACATCTGGCTATTACCCATGTGATGAGCCCCAATTTTGGTACAATTTGGGCTCATTTTGGCCTATTCTACTTGCTCAAACCATTCATTTTTTACTGCTTATGCATGCATTTCTTAGTTTATTCATGTTGTTTGTAGGAAGAAGGGTAGGCACTCTATCTACGTGACTAATGCATTGTGATTCCAGGTTTTGGCATTAAAAGGGAGCAAAAGACAACGAAAAGGAGACAAGGAGACAATGAGGTGGCACTGCTGACTTTTAGGAGAGGATGTCCACGGTCTTGGGGACATTCCTCGTGATTCCCACCAAGAACTCCGAGCTCCAATCCATCTCCCCTCCGAGCTTAGAAGCAGCCAGCTGTTCTACAGGAACAGCAGTTATAAACTGCTCTACAGGAACAGCAGTTATGACCGTCCTACAGGATCAGCAGTTAAACTCTAGTTGGACAGCCGAGCTCCTAAAATCAAGGACACTTGTTGGATCATCGTTTTTGTATAAGTGTAGAGGCCTTAGCCTTGGATAGGTTGTTGAAACTCTCGTCTTGCTATTGTAATTTTCGAGCACAGCTCATTTTTTGTTCCTTTTTGTAAGCCAATTTGGCATGATATCAGATTATGAATAAAGAAGGCAGATTCTGATCTAGTTCTGAGTTTTCTTAAGGAGACTATAGCTCTCAGGTTAGGGCCCAACCTGAGAGCCATAGATCCCCTCTACTGTAGTGTTGTTTCCATTTCATTTCAGCACTATGAGCTTTTCATTTGCACATGCAATTCGAATTACAGGTTGTTAAGTTGGTCTTTTTCATGAGTTAGATAGGAGTTGCTTATGATGACTTTGTTTCCACTTGCTTAGTGTAGCAAGGATAGATATAATCGATTGGAGCTCCAACAAAAAAGTTGTTAAGGCTCACTGCCGTCTCATCTGGGATTGGAGTGCAGTCCATGACTAGCCACCAAAAATACGCATTTCTTTGTTCCATGATTGTTGCAAACACAGTCACGTTATGTTAGATGCTTCCACATGATTCACACCTGCACCACACTCCTTTACCACAGCTTCATGCACATTCTCCTTCGCGTTTAGATTGTTGTTCATTGAATTTATAAGCACAGGTAGTCTAAGTTAATGCATTTTTGGTTTGGTGATAGTCACAAGCATTTGTTCCATTTACACTGCTTTCTCTCATTCCATTACTTCGTCCTCCATCTTGATCACACATGCAAACACATATTTGACCTCTGCTCCGCTCTGTCATCTCCCAAAGTCTTTCACTCCTCACGTACTTCCATTCTCTAGCCCTTTCATTGACCTAGCCCTCTATCTTCCAACCTACTCCCTACATTCACTCCCTATCCTATTCCTCCACTTCTACAGCCATCACCAGCCTCATTCCTACCTTACACATCTCCCCCTACCATTTCATCACTCCTCCATCACGCCAAACACTCACGGTAGGTCATCCTGTAGCCATTTGTAGACATCCTGTAGAAACCAGAGTATCCTGTAGGATCCCCTGCAGACTTCCTGTAGGAGGCCACTCACTCGGTTGCCGAGCTTCTGAATGCGAGGAACCTCTGTGGATGGATGCTAAGGATCCCTAGGGACCTCTCCTAGCCTCCCCAACCTGTCCCACGCTTTCCTTCCTTCTCCATCCCATCTGCACAATCAAACCCTAGTTAGCACAAAATCACAATCATTCCACACACTTAAGAGAAAAATACAAAAACATATCTTTCATGATGCAAGTAGTTTAGATCCATGCATTTGCACTTATTAGAGGTAACAGCAGCATTGGTAGAAGTTTCATTCACATTTCTTGCATTGTAGAGGTTAGACTAGTTAAATTAGGGTTTCCTAGGTTTACATGCTTTGATTTGCTTTCAGTCCATTTTGTCAAGTAGAGTAGTTTTCCTTTGAGAATAGCTTTCGTCCATCAATTAGCAAGCTTCTTCTGAGAGCCTATAGAAGTTGGCTTGAGCCCTAGCGGACTTGTGCCAGCTGACCAAGTGACAGCTGCGACAAGAGCTAGTACTTGTGCATATAGCACCGTCGCTTCCAAGTTTGTACGAACTACCGGGTTGATAAAATGAGAGACAGGAAGCCCCAGGAGTTGTAGCATTATTGCTACAATACTGGAGCTCACCATCTTTTTGGCGCCGTTGCCGGGGAAGCGTCAGAGTATTAGTAATTGTTGCTTTTCTTCTACTTTCGTACTCTTACTTCTGCTCAGTAGTTTATTTCATTTCCATTCTGCAAAAGTAGCTTAGCATTTCCTGCTTTCCTAGAATAGCATTTCCTGCTTTCCTAGATTAGCATTTCCTGCTTTCCTAGATTAATATTTCTTGCTTTCCTAGATTAGCTTTCCAATTCTGCAATTTCATTTGAGCAATATAGTTAGTTGTAGATCACTTTGTTTCAGTTTTGCAGGTACCAAAGAAAAAGCAAAAGCCCTCAAAAAAGAAAAGTCCTTTCCATTTCATGCCTCGTAGGAACCGAGATAGATCAGGCAAATTCCTACCAAACACCCCCACCACATCACTGAGTCACCCTTCTCTCTTCTTTGGTGACAGTGACCCAGAGGAACCTATAGGTGAACGTCCTGAGATATACCAAGACCCTATAGAAGAAGAAGAGTTAGAGACCACTCCATCTGAAGCCATGGCTGATAATAGGAGAGAAGATGAGAGAATAGAAGGAGCTTTCCCCATCCGAGAGACCAATGGAGATATGAAAATGAAAAACATTAGCCCCTCCGCCTTGCCTCACTTCCATGGACTGACCACTGAGGATCCTGATACCTTCTTGTTTGAGTTTGCTGTCCTTTGTAGAACCTATGACTATACTGAAGATGAGCAAAAGCTGAAGCTTTTCCCTTCCACTCTTAAGGATGCAGCACTACGCTGGTTCATGGGATTACCTGGGAATAGCATCGCTACTTGGGCTCAGATGCAGTAAGCCTTCAATACCAAGTATAGGGATTATTGTAGGTCCAAGGAAACCAAGGGAGATATCTTTCGAATGACCATGGGGAATGATGAGTCTTTAGAGGATTATGAGGAGAGGTTCCAACTTAGCTATAAACGGGCCAGGTGCACACTTGACCCTGAATCCCTCAAGTTGGTTCTACTCCGAGGAGTCCCTGAAGATCTCTTAGACACCCTTCACATGTTAGCTGGGGGGGACATTTACCAACTGCCTTATGAGGACATCAAGACTGTGTTTCGAAATCATTCCAGGGCAGCTAGAAAACGAGGTAGAGGAAATCTCCTCTCCACCGGTGTCCCTTTCTCCAAACATGAGTTTACAAACCAATTAGAAGATCTTAAGAGTGAGGTGAGACAGACCATTGCCATGCAGCTGGACACATTCAGGATCCAGCAGAAGAAAGAAGAAGCTGAGAGAGCCTTGGCTGTCTTCTGTCCTAGGTGCACCAGAAGACACCCTAAGAACGAATGTCCATTGCATTCGGTTGAAGTGTGTTTCGTTTGTGAGGAGGACCACCCAACAAATCAGTGTCCAACCTTACCTGGGTTTAAAGCCATGTACCAAGGAACCGAAGCCCCCACTGAACCTCTCTACTTCATCAACCAAAGGAGGCCTCAAGGATCTAGACCTTATCAGCAGGGGATGCAAGGGGCATCTCAAGCTTATTACAACCCCAACCACTCGACTCCCATGCCTTCATGGGGTCCCCCTGCTCATCCTTCTTGGTCCATGCCTCCTCCATGGTCTTATCCACCTCAGTACCCTACTCAACCTACTTCTCATCCATATCACTCACATACCCAGTCGCAGCCTCAATGGAGTGCTCCTCAGTCAGGGTGGAGGCCCCAATACAACACTCCTCCTGCCATTTTGCCTCCACCACCAGTTCAACCTCAGCCTTTACCTCCTGCTCCTCCAAGGCAACCTCAGATGCCTGCTCAACCGAACCCGAACCCCAACAATAGACAGGCTCAGCAGGTATATACTGGGGAGACCTCATGCCCTACCTATGCTGTGGAGATCCAGGAGATCAATCTTAGATCTGGAAAGACTCTTCCAGATCGCCAACCTCCTCCCCCAAAGGATGAGGAAAACCATCAGGAGAGTGAACCAAAGCCTATTCCACCCTTTCCTGAGAGACTAACAGCCACCACACAACCTAACCCAGAAGAAGATGAGCTTTTGGGTGAGCTCAAGCAGTTGTGTGTAAAAATCCCACTTCTCCAAGCCATCAAGGATGTGCCAATATATAACAAGCTGGTTAAGGAGAAGTGTTTCAAACACCCAAGCAGACGGAAGAAAGATGCCTCAACTATCAATGTCATAGGACAGCTGTCTGACCTTATGCTAGGACAAGTCATCTGCCCAAAGTACCTAGATCCTAGAAGTCCTGTAGTAGATGTTCACATCAATGGCACCATTATCCCCCACACCTTGATTGATCTGGGGGCGGCCATCAATGTGATGACCAGGGATACCATGCTTAAACTCAATCTTCAGGATTCCTTGAGGAAGACCTCGACAGTACTGCAATTAGCAGATCGCTCCACCGTGACTCCCGAAGGGATTGTGGAGGATGTCTTGGTCTCTATCGATTCTTGGGAATACCCTGCAGACTTCCTGGTTCTGCAACCAAAGGCCAAGCTTACTGGATATCCTCTCATCTTGGGAAGGCCTTGGTTAGCTACTGCAGATGCTTACATAAGTTGTCGGGCAGGAAACATGACCATCAAAAATGGTCCCATGTCCAAGCAACTAGTCCTATACCCTCCTGCCCAACCTTCTTTAGAGCATGATTTACCACTCTGGTTGGAGGAAGGAGAAGAAGACGAGGTGTATTCAGCACCTCTGTGTACCCTAGATACCACTAGAAGAAATCCCCCAACCGAGGATGATTTAATTGAGACCCTGATCCAGAATCCACCTTCCAGTGCACTATCTTTAGAGAAGTTGGTGGAGGATGCCCAAGCTAGCACCTTAGTGGACCTTTGTACAACCAGCCCTGTCACTCCCAGAGTCAAAAGTGTGGAGTTCGGCCCTGAGAGAGCATTAAAGATCAGCTCCTCCCTATCTCCTTCCCAGGAGAAGGAGTTGTGTAGCCTATTGGCCAGCCACTTAGATGCTTTTGCTTGGAGCTATAAGGAGATGAAAGGAGTCCATCCCTCGGTCTGTACCCATCATATATACATCAAAGAGGATTGTAAACCAGTTAGGCAACCCCAGAGGAGAATGAATCCAGCCCTTAAGGACATTGTCAAGGAAGAATTGCAGAAACTGTTGGATGCCGGATTCATCTACCCCATCTCAGATAGTGAATGGGTGTCCCCTCTAGTGTTGGTTCCCAAGAAGAATGGGAAGTGGAGGATCTGTGTAGATTACCGTGAGCTGAACAAAGCTACCAAAAAAGACCATTTCCCTCTACCTTTCATAGATCAAGTGTTGGATGGACTGGCAGGAAAGAAGTTCTTCTCTTTCCTGGATGGGTTTAGCGGGTACAATCAAATCCAAATCAGCCCGGAAGACCAAGATAAGACCACCTTCACTTGTCCTTGGGGTACCTTTGCCTACCGAGTCCTTCCCTTTGGGCTATGCAATGCTCCTGCTACTTTTCAGAGAGCTGTCTTGAGCATCTTCTCGGAGTTGGTCCATGATGCAGTGGAAATATACATGGATGACTTTACTCCTTATGGGGCCAACTTCCAGGAAGCATTGTCCAACCTGGGGAAAGTCCTAACCAAATGCATCGAGATGAACTTGTCCCTTAGCCCTGAAAAATGTGAATTCCTAATGACTGAAGGGACCGTGCTAGGCCATACCATTTCTTCCCAAGGATTGCAGGTGGATCCTAACAAAATTGCTCTCATCAAGAGGGTTCCACCTCCTCAAAAAGTAAGGGATGTCCGGAGTTTCTTGGGATTAGCAGGATACTACCGGAGATTCATTAAGGACTTCAGCAAGTTAGCCTCACCATTGTTTGGTCTGTTGGCAAAAGATGTGGAGTTTAAGTGGACTGACGATTGTCAGAGGAGTTTGAATGAGTTAAAGGACAAGTTGGTGTCAGCACCAATCTTGAGAGGTCCAAACTGGGCCCTACCTTTCCACATCCACACTGATGCCTCGAACAAAGCCATAGGTGCAGCCTTAGGACAAGTTGAGCAAAAACTTCCATATGCCATTTACTTCGTTAGCAAAAACTTGTCCAAAGCAGAGCTGAATTACACTGTAACCGAGAAGGAATTCTTAGCTGTGGTCCATGCACTGAACAAGTTCCGACATTATATTACTGGTTACCAGACTTTTGTACATACTGACCATGCTGCTATTAGATATTTGATGAATAAACCCGATGTGAATGCTCGTATTATTAGATGGTTACTTTTATTGCAGCAGTTTGATCTAACCATTGTTGATAAACCAGGAAGAGAAAATGTTGTTGCTGACTTCTTGTCTAGATTGGATTTGTCTGCAGATGAAGATGGGACGGTGGATGACCAGATGCCTGATGAGCATCTGTTTGCTATCTCAGTACTCTCTCCATGGTTTGCTGATATAGCAAACTACCTTGTTTCAGCTCAGTTCCCTCTGCACCTCTCTTCAAAAGAGAAGAGCAAAATCATCAGAAAGAGTGCCTCATTTACTTGGATCGGGGGCAACTTGTTCAAGCTTGGCCCCGATCAGATATTAAGGCGTTGTGTAAGGGAGGAGGAAGTCTTCGACATCCTCCTCACCTGTCATGACGGGCCTTGTGGAGGACATTTTGCAGCAAAGAGAACTGCCTTCAAGATCCTGCAGGCAGGCTACTATTGGCCCACACTTCATCAAGATGTCAGAAGATATGTCAGCCAGTGTGACCAATGCCAAAGAATGGGGAAACCGACCCAAAGGGATGAGATGCCTCTCCAACCTCAAGTGACTCTTGAGCCATTTGAGAAGTGGGGCATGGACTTTGTGGGTCCAATCAATCCCTCTTCGAGGCAGAGATCCTACATCATTGTGTGTACTGACTACTTGACAAAGTGGGCAGAGACTAAAGCAATCAAAGCAGCAACAGAAGAGAAGGTGGTCGAGTTCTTAAGAGAGAACATCTTCTACAAGTTTGGCTACCCAAGAGAGCTGGTGACCGATCAAGGGAGCCAGTTCACATCCAACTTGGTTGAAGATCTACTAGCTCATCACAAGATCAAGCATAGGACTTCCACCCCCTATCATCCTCAAGCAAATGGGCAGGTGGAAGTCACCAATAGAGCATTAGAAGGGATCTTGACTAAAGTGGTGAGCAGCAGCAGAAAGGACTGGGCAGATCGCCTTGTTGAAGCCACATGGGCTTACAACACCACTTGGAAGACCACCACCGGCTTCACACCTTATGAGCTGGTCTATGGGAAGAAAGCTTTGCTGTCCATTGAGTTTGAGTATAACACTTTGAGGATGGCAGCTCAGCTGGACCTAGATCTCAGCCATGCACAGCAAGAAAGGTTATTGCAGCTGAATGGACTGGATGAGCACCGCATGCAGGCCCTCCTTCACTCAGAAGTGGTTCAACTTCAGAGGAAGGTGTGGCATGACCAACATCTCCATGACAAGCAATTTCAGCCGGGAGATTGGGCTTTGTTGTATGATTCCAGATACAAAGATTTCAAGGGGAAGTTGAGAACCAGATGGCTAGGACCATATTCAGTAGAAAAGTGTCATGACAATGGATCTGTCCTCATTCGAACCATTGATGAGGAAGCCATTCCCATGCTTGTCAATGGGCATCGATTGAAGATCTACAGGAAGCCTCCCTCAAGACAAGAGTTCATCAAAACTATGGAGAAAGCAGTATTGGTCATAGAGAAGGGTCCTGCCCCTACTTTGGGCACACCCTGAAGAATCTAAAAAAAAAAAAAAAAGAGAAAAAATAATAAAGATCCTTGGGTGAAAACCTTCCTGAGGCGCCCAAGGCAGGTGGTAGGGGTGAAAACCTCATCTGAGGCGCCCCTGCTATCTTTCAAAAAAAAAAAAAAAAAAGAAATAAAGATCCTTGAGTGAAAACCTCTCTGAGGCGCTTAAGGCAGGTGGTAAGGGTGAAAACCTCATTGAGGCGCCCCTGCTATCTTTCAAAAAAAAGAAGAAAAAAAACAAAAAGAAAAAAACAAGATCAATAAGTCATTATGTGAAATTTGCATGCAGATTGCAGGTGTTCTATGGAGGAGAGGAAGCCTCTCAAGTCAAAGTCAAAGGTCCTTCTCATGCAGCCAGGACACCTCACAAGCTCCTCCTCCAAGAACGCTTATGTTTTTCAAGGTATGTGCAATTTTATCATGGTTTGAATCTTCTACAGGAAACTGCTGTCTTTCTACAGGAAGGCACAGTTTTTCTACAGGAAGGTGCAAATTTCTACAGGAAGAGCTGCCTGTCTACAGGAAGCTCTGTACCTCTACAGGAAACTTCCTGTAGAAGCTCAGAACGAGCCAGAGTGCGTTTCATGAGCAGATCTGATGACTACGGGTTGGTGTGGACGCATGCAAGCCTCTTTTGGGCCCATGCACGATGTTGATACCTTGCTCCACCATCCTCGTCACCATGCAACTAAGATCCCTGCACCAGCAAACCAGATCAATGAGTTCTCGTGGAAAAATCAGTTGTCAAAGAAAAATGAACACCGAGAGCTCATACCACGTCCATGTCGAGCATCAGAAGCTTCGGGAGCGTGATTAGCAGGTCATCTCCATTGTCAAGTAGCATGCACCCAAGGAGGTGAGACTGTTACAAGGCACCCCGCGGGAATCCTGTAGCAGTCAAACCTGCAGGAGTGGATACCATTCATCGCCCAGCCATCTGCAACCAACACACGGGCGCATGCAACCAGAGCATCCACTACAGCGCCAGCATCCTGTAACCACGAGCCTCCGGGACTGTGTAAGCCACAGGCAGCAGGTAGATCCGTCGTCCAAAAACTGGAAATCATGTGCAGACGCGCGCAGGTAAGTGTTCTAATCCTTCCTTCCATCAAATCGCATGAGTATTACTTTGATTTGTTTGCATGGCGTAGAAATGAATGGTTGAGCGGCCGTAAGGCCAGTTGACTGGCCACGTTGGCTAGTGAAGGGATAGTCAGATGATGGGTGGCAGCCACGACAAAGGGAACACGTAGCACGCACGTGAAGATCAGTCCCGTCAACCGAGAAACGAGTTTAACCGAAAAGGGCGGCGACAGATCTGTGGGAATGAATGCAGCAGCAAGTGAATGTGCAGGCGGATGATGGGTGACGTCACCCAACGGTCCGGCGGGGACAGCTCACCCTCCGCGCCACGAGCTGCGCCGATTCAAAATCTAATCGGCTAGATTGTGCACGTATATCCATCCACCTCCACTTCAAAACTTGAGTAACTCTTCTGAATACCTCTGCATGTTGATACGCCAAGCTTTCGGCCGACTGAACACCAGTGAAGCGCACCTCAACCGCAGTCCAATTGCAGTCCTCCCCGAGGTTTGCACACTGCTCCTACAGGAACAGTTTCTACAGGAACGCAGTCCTACAGGAAGCAGTTTCTACAGGAACGCAGCTCTACAGGAAGGTGAAGTCTTCACGTAAGAAAATGTGGCAGAAAAGAGGTAACCCTGAAACTCCTTCCGCAATTGGCTTTCAAAGGTGGCAAGGTCATTATTCACAGTCTGGGCATAAAAAAATATTGGATTGTCGTGCCTATACTATCGCTTCTACAGGATAGCAGTATAATTAGACTGTGGTCTGTGAATTCATTGCATGCTCTGTCTATAAGACCGAATTTCCTTTGTATCTACCGCCTTTGGTCAAAACCACTGTGTTCATCATGCCTGGTGGGTTTATCAGGCGAGAGCCCACTGATTCAAATACATTAAGGAGAAACCCGGCAGTGGTTGAGCTCTTCACTAGAGCACAATGGATGCCTTTTTGTGATAAGCTACAGGGCTACGATGATGAAGTAGCTGAGGAATTCTTGCAGGCTCTACAGCCTAAGTCCCAGACACTGGCCACAGTAACCTTCAGAGGTCTAAGCCTCAAACTCACCCCAGAGCATATAAGTCGAATCACAGAACTGCCCATGGCTCTGCCGTGGGATAAAGAAGAGCGGAAGCAGAGCCAGCAAGCAAAGAAGGAGTTCTTCCCACCTGAAGAATCATTCACAGAGGAAAAAAATGGGGTGAAAAGGACAAGCCTGTTGCCACCATGGAACGAAGTCAGTTTGCAAATTATGAAATATATCACCTGTGAGGGTCGTTACAGCATCGTATATGCATATCACTTCAGGCTGCTCAATGAACTAAGACACCAGATTGACCTCCCTGCAGCACAGAGGCTGAGCATTCCTTACTTTTTACTGCAGTCCTTGAGGGAGTGCTCCACAAAGCTCAAGGACGGAATTCCGAATTAGGTAGCCCACCATGGGCTAGTCAAGCTTCTTGTGGAGGATGCTCTCCACTCATATAAAGTCCCCCTCGCATGGGAATCATTTAGGAATTTAACAAGAGAAGGGAACATAAAAATGTTGCTTGAAGAAACGGAATCCTCTAGCGGTGAAGAAGAAGAGCCAGTAGCCGAGAGTAAGAAAGGGAAAAGCCAAAAGGTCCCGACTCCAACACAGAAGAAAGAACGAAAGGAGAAGGAGGAGGGAAAGGATGACAGAGCAAAAGAGGACACCCCCATCCTGTCAGCAAGGGAAAAGAGGTTGAAAAGCAGGGCAGTCAAAACTGAGGTGGTCCCTGCCAGCCCAAGCACCTCGTCAGCTCCTGCAGTCAAAGCCAAAAGCAAAATCCATGCAGCCAAGCAAGAAAAGGTGGTGAGAGTTGCATCTGCAGGAACGCAAAAACTGGCTTCTACAGGAAGCCCGAAAACACAAACACAGGCTTCTACAGGAAGCCCGAAAACACAAACACAGGCTTCTACAGGAAGCCCGAAAACAAAGACAAAGGCTTCTACAGGAAGCCCGAAGATCAGTAAGGAGCAGGCTTCTACAGGAAGCCCAAGAGCAACGACCAAGGCTTCTACAGGAAGCCCGAAAATCGTTGGAGAACAGGCTTCTACAGGAGGCCCAAAAACGGAGACAAAGGCTTCTACAGGAAGCCCGAAAGTGCAACCACAGGCTTCTACAGGAAGCCCGAAGACAGAGACAGGGGCTTCTACAAGAAGCCCGAGATTGGAAAGAGGGGCTTCTACAAGAGGCCCGAAGGTCATTGAGAAATAGCCTCCTATAGAGAGTCCGAAGACAAAGAAAGAATCTTCTACAGGAGGCCCGGAAGCGGGCAAAGCAGGGTCTTCCACAGGAAGCCCGAAATCTAAAAAGGAGGGGCCCTCTACAAGGAGCTCCGAGAGAGCAAAACGCAGGAACGAGAAGGCTGGCATTCTCGAAAAGGAGGCAGCAACGGCACTGGCTGCCCTCAGCACACCTCCAAAACCGAAAGAGAAAAGGGAGAGGGAGACCCCTCTACCACCTGAAGCCAGGAGAAGCAAGAGGATGACTGCGGGCAAGCCACAGCCTCCACCCAGCAGCCAAACCACTTCAGGGGATGTCCCTACTTCACCCAGTGCAAGGACCCCCTCTAAAACATCAGCTACCCCCGAAAAGGGGAGCCCAAAAATAACTTCCTGGACACGAAAGATAGGCCAGTCGCCTTCCGAAGCCCGACTCAAGGAAATAGGAAAGGGGAAGGAAGCATCACCCTCGTCACCACCAGGGGCAGAGAAGGCAGGACCATCAAAAGCAGAAAAGAAAGAGCCTGTTCCGGTCCCGAGTCCTCGGCCAAGGACAAGGAGTAGGAGCAAGGTTGCTCAAGGATGAGCAAATGGTTCAGCTGGGGGGTGATGATGAGCCCCAATTTTGGTACAATTTGGGCTCATTTTGGCCTATTCTACTTGCTCAAACCATTCATTTTTTACTGCTTATGCATGCATTTCTTAGTTTATTCATGTTGTTTGTAGGAAGAAGGGTAGGCACTCTATCTACGTGACTAATGCATTGTGATTCCAGGTTTTGGCATTAAAAGGGAGCAAAAGACAACGAAAAGGAGACAAGGAGACAATGAGGTGGCACTGCTGACTTTTAGGAGAGGATGTCCACGGTCTTGGGGACATTCCTCGTGATTCCCACCAAGAACTCCGAGCTCCAATCCATCTCCCCTCCGAGCTTAGAAGCAGCCAGCTGTTCTACAGGAACAGCAGTTATAAACTGCTCTACAGGAACAGCAGTTATGACCGTCCTACAAGATCAGCAGTTAAACTCTAGTTGGACAGCCGAGCTCCTAAAATCAAGGACACTTGTTGGATCATCGTTTTTGTATAAGTGTAGAGGCCTTAGCTTTGGATAGGTTGTTGAAACTCTCGTCTTGCTATTGTAATTTTCGAGCACAACTCAGTTTTTGTTCCTTTTTGTAAGCCAATTTGGCATGATATCAGATTATGAATAAAGAAGGCAGATTCTAATCTAGTTCTGAGTTTTCTTAAGGAGACTATAGCTCTCAGGTTAGGGCCCAACCTGAGAGCCATAGATCCCCTCTGCTGTAGTGTTGTTTCCATTTCATTTCAGCACTTTGAGCTTTTCATTTGCACATGCAATTCGAATTACAGGTTGTTAAGTTGGTCTTTTTCATGAGTTAGATAGGAGTTGCTTATGATGACTTTGTTTCCACTTGCTTAGTGTAGCAGAGGATAGATATAATCGATTGAAGCTCCAACAAAAAGGTTGTTAAGGCTCACTGCCGTCTCATCTGGGATTGGAGTGCAGTCCATGACTAGCCACCAAAAATACGCATTTCTTTGTTCCATGATTGCTGCAAACACAGTCACGTTATGTTAGATGCTTCCACATGATTCACACCTGCACCACACTCCTTTACCACAACTTCATGCACATTCTCCTTCGCGTTTAGATTGTTGTTCATTGAATTTATAAGCACAGGTAGTCTAAGTTAATGCATTTTTGGTTTGGTGATAGTCACAAGCATTTGTTCCATTTACACTGCTTTCTCTCATTCCATTACTTCGTCCTCCATCTTGATCACACATGCAAACACATCTTTGACCTTTGCTCTGCTCTGTCATCTCCCAAAGTCTTTCACTCCTCACGTACTTCCATTCTCTAGCCCTTTCATTGACCTAGCCCTCTATCTTCCAACCTACTCCCTACATTCACTCCCTATCCTATTCCTCCACTTCTACAGCCATCACCAGCCTCATTCCTACCTTACACATCTCCCCCTACCATTTCATCACTCCTCCATCACACCAAACACTCACGGTAGGTCATCCTGTAGCCGTTTGTAGACATCCTGTAGAAACCAGAGTATCCTGTAGGATCCCCTGCAGACTTCCTGTAGGAGGCCACTCACTCAGTTACCGAGCTTCTGAATGCGAGGAACCTCTGTGGATGGATGCTAAGGATCCCTAGGGACCTCTCCCAGCCTCCCCAACCTGTCCCACGCTTTCCTTTCTTCTCCATCCCATCTGCACAATCAAACCCTAGTTAGCACAAAATCACAATCATTCCACACACTTAAGGGAAAAATACAAAAACATATCTTTCATGATGCAAGTAGTTTAGATCCATGCATTTGCACTTATTAGAGGTAACAACAGCATTGGTAGAAGTTTCATTCACATTTCTTGCATTGTAGAGGTTAGACTAGTTAAATTAGGGTTTCCTAGGTTTACATGCTTTGATTTGCTTTCAGTCCATTTTGTCAAGTAGAGTAGTTTTCCTTTGAGAATAGCTTTCGTCCATCAATTAGCAAGCTTCTTCTGAGAGCCTATAGAAGTTGGCTTGAGCCCTAGCGGACTTGTGCCAGCTGACCAAGTGACAGCTGCGACAAGAGCTAGTACTTGTGCATATAGCACCGTCGCTTCCAAGTTTGTACGAACTACCGGGTTGATAAAATGAGAGACAGGAAGCCCCAGGAGTTGTAGCATTATTGCTACAATACTGGAGCTCACCACCATGTCAAAGTACAAACAGACAACGTATTGGCCTGTGACAAGGAAATTCAGACAGAGGTATGATCCTCTGAGGAAACTCGGACCACAAAGATAAGACACAGTAATAAGAAGATCCAAGTAGATCTCTCGCCTACAACTATTATGCTGGATAATGATCCAAGGATAGTAACTCTACGGACATATCTGGCACAAGCCCAGCAAACAATAGAGAAACTTACAGAGCAGACTATCCCTTGAGAAAAATATGAGAAATTACAACAGCAGCTGAGGAACGTTAACATATCCGAAAGCCAGGCCTTTGAAGGATGGCGAAAGGAAGAAGAAAGAGTCAAAAAGGTAACTGATAGACTAGACATAGTCATCAAACAAATGGATACCTTATGCTCTTTGTATACTAACGTTCTAACGTATAGGGCACCTGCTATGAATTATGCTTTGTTTTTAATGGAAAGATATCTCCAATTGAAAATTAAAGCTATCAAAGCAGGAGTACCTATAGAGATAAATACCATTGATGACTTTATAAATTGTTGTAAACATTACAAAGTAAAAGTTCAGTGACTGCTATGTGAATTATATTTGCACAATCTTGTATTAGATGGATAAATAGATCAAAACCCTAGCCCTTTTGTGGGAGATGTCCAACTATAAGCATTCATTTCTTTTGGTGTTAATCAAATAATGTCGCTTAAAGCCTATAATATCTTTCAAAGACAGGAGAATGGACTAGACTTATGGGTAAGACGCGAACCTAGAGACCCACAGAAATTATGGAATAAACATATAAGCCTAATGAGAACTCGGGGAGTGATTGAGGCATTGGGACCTATCCACACAGCGGTCATACGGCAAGGGGTAGAATAATTCTCTACTATCAAAGACCTTGCCATAGCAGCAACCAAATTTCGTTATCAGACTTCTAATCCGAACATCCAAAACCAGGAACCATTTAGTTATGAGAACTTTAAGCTAGCTGCTGACCGCTTGGGTATCTATGGTGACCTCATTTTGAGAGAAGGCCCGTCTTGGTTAGGTTGTAGGTTTAGAAGTCCAATTATTTGGCACGCTGCACCGGGATATCAAGCCTTATATGAAATTCCTGAAGGACAGACAAGATATTTCTTTGAATTCCTAGCTAGCAATCATGGTTATAGACCACCTCATGAAACCCCTTCTCCAGCCTATTCCCTAACTGCCTTGCATGTCAATTACAATGTTTTCATGAGGGCATGAAAAAGGGTAAGCAGGGGGGTGTGTTGAGCACTAGAGAAGGTCTGTAATTACCACCTATTTTGTCATCTTTTCCTTACATTCATCACTTCTTTACAATATGAAATAAATATATGGAAAGAGATCATGATAAAGTCTAGAAGATTGTATGCAATGGAAAATGACTAATAATTACCCTTTCCTTATGTAGAAAAAGGAGAAAACGGAAGATTGCCATCCTAAAGGAAAAGACAAGACAAAGTTAATTGTTGTCCCTTTGATAGGGAACCGCATTCAAACAAGGCAATCCAAATTAGAGCGTATCAGCTAGGAAAAGGAAAAGGAGATATGAAATCGATGCAAGAGGACAAGAAGATAACTGAGGGCTAATAGTTTGGCTAATCCCTCAGGATCCTTTGATCCTCAGGGATCACTACCTTAAATGATTCTCTGTATTGTTGATATCTCCGCTCGACTGCTATAAGAAGGGGGAAGCATTGTTAGCACGGAAGAGGAACTATTTTTGTTTTATGAAATTCACTAATGTAATTAAAACTTTGATCATTGACTCTCTCTAAAAGAGCTATTACTGTAACTCTATTTTGATGGTTAATGTATAAACTTTGTTGTTGTTTCGTCCTTGATTTTGGAGTAATATTAAGTAGTGCGTCCCTAGAGGCTAAGGGCTCGGCCTTGGTGGATCACTTGCTCCTGTACCATTATTCTCCGATTTGTGTGTGGTTTGATTTCTTCTATTCGCTCTATTCAGTAATCTGATGTTCCTTACTATTTTACATATCGGTTCTGTTATATTTCGTTTCTACTTGAATAAGTAATGTTATTCTCTGCAACAGGAATTTTATGCTATTCATTCTAACTTTACAATTGCATCATTGTTCCTTTAACAATTGATATTATCATATAACATTGTTGTTCCTTACAGATTGCCATTGTTGTTCGATTACAGAAGTAACAGTGTTGTATATTCATAAATCGGTATTATTGTATTTATCTATGGTTTACTCTTAAACATGATTGTTGTTCATTTGGGATTGTTGTTCCATTGTGATCACAATTGCTGTTTCTTTATAACTGTGATTCATACTTGTTGTATCGAAGCTCAGATTACTGTTCCTTTCAATATCAAAGTGTCGTGTGTAATATTTGATCTGGTTTGTTGTACATTTACATTTGATTTAAGTTGTTGTTCCATATCTCATTTCCGTTAGTTTGTTGTCCTATTTCTGTTTGTTGTTCAAATCATTTCTAAAGTAAAGATACTTACTCAATTCCTGTAGGATACAATTATTGCTTCATTCATTTCTGTAGGTTAAGGTTTTACTGTTCAATCATGTTAATAAGATTAGTTGTTGTTCCATTTCCTGTCATTTGAATTATCATTGCTTTGGTGTGCAGAATGATTTGAAACTGTAGTGAACATTGACATATGTTGTCCAGTTCCCAGATTGATGATATTTTCCTTGATTTCTTTTTAATTGCATCAGTTTACAAAGGGAAGAGTTACCATTACTATACCCTTGACTGATAAATTGTTGTAGCTTTCTGAGTGCATGATTTGAGTCTTAAGTTTCTCTTTTGTAAGTAGATTTTATTCCAAGCATCCATTTACTCTTGTATTTAAAGCACTATACTACTAGCATTACTCTGACAAATGACTGCCTCAAACTGAGTACACTCTTTGAGTTAACAATTGTTCTTGGATTGATAATTAATGTAGGGTAAATAGAGGTGAAAAAGACCATTTTTACTGCTCGACATTCATTCAAGTATATATATCATTCAAGAATGGATTGCAGTAGGGGCTAATCTCTACTACTTATAATATGATGAGGAAGAGCCCCCCCCTTGTTCTCTTCTTTCTGTTCAGTCTTCCCTTCAACACATACAAATTATATGGTGTCTTGACTCATTTGGAAATCAATCTCTTTGACCCTTCTTTCTGGATAAAAAAACCTTTGTAGTTTGAGAAAAATTCCTTGCCTCCATCAACCATTTGGCTCACACTCAATATATTGTGCTTCAGGCCTTCAACGATCTAAACATCATCTTAATTGATTCTCTTTTCATCAAGGTTGGATTTACCACTTCCCAACACTTTTATTGGTTCATTACCTTCACAAACAACATGACCACTCTTGTTTTTCTTCAAGAATTGAAATATGCTCCTATCTCCTGACATATGGTGTGAACATCCGCTATTAATGTACCACTTATCCTCCTCATCACGCGAGCAAAGAGCAATACTAGACTTTCCTAGTTGCTCCTCCTTTTTCTTCCACATGGTTCTTGGTTGGTTCCTTGATTGATCACTCTCCTCTATCTACCCCTCATGTCTATATGGCCTAAGGAATATGGAAACTTGACAATCTCTAGCCATGTGCACAATTTTGTGGCACACATAACACTATACATGACCAATATATGAAGCCAAAGTATATGATATTTTGTTTCTTATGTAGGATCTCCAATTCCTCGTGTTTGACATATAATCAATGACCTTGTGGTCAAATAGGTTACAAGCATAACAATAACCATTAAATGAACTTTTATAACTTAAGGTAGGTGCTCTTCTTGGTTGTCCAAGATGTTGCATAAATTTGTATAATTTTCTCCCACAAGTAGTTTCCACATGTCTAACATTGTAACAACTAAAGCACTCAACATCATCCATCAAGGTGGCAAAGGAGTTTTGACTCCTCCCCTGAAATCTACCACTATAAACTCTTGGAGAGAAACATATTTTGGATGAAAATTCTCCCCTTGGCTCTCTTCTTGCATGATGTTGGTAGATTTTTTTTTTCTTTCCTCCATTACTATCATTGTTGGTCCCAATCTTCACTGAAGGCTTCTTTGGTTCTTTGTTGTTTCTTATTTGTTTTGAGCTAGACTTTCCAAAGACAAGACCAGATATATTCATGGGATATATTTTTCTTTGAAGCATAGTATCCAAGAGCTTGATGCTCTTATCTTGTGTTAGCTACTGTTTCTTCATGAAGACCACTTCACCTTCCAAAACTTCAATTCGACATTATTTCTCCTTTATCTTATTTTTCAACACGCCCTCTATTACTTTTCTCTCATGAAAATATGTTTTTAGGCTATGGATCTCCTTTTCAATCCCATTCTCCTTTTCTTCAAATATCTATAAAATATTTTCATGTCAAGTTCGTACATGCAACTGTGAAATTACTCACTTCGCTAGATAATGTTTTAATGACTACCATTGTTGATTCATATTCTTCCTTAAGGAGCATGTAGTAATTGTCTTGATCACCATGAAAATTCATCAAATCCACCAAAATCATAACTCAAAAGTAAATCAACCATATTTTTTTCTTCAGATTTGTTCTCTTGATTCACAACTAGTTCAATTGTAGCTTCATTTTCTAATTTGTCACTATAATTTGCTGTGCCATTCACACAAGGAGGAAGTATTCCTTTAGGTTGATTCTCTTCCTTCTTCAATCCCTTCTTCTTTCCTTTATTTTTGTTTCTATTCTCTAGCCCTCCACTGCTACTACTACTATCACCACCAAACAAGATCTCGAATTTGTTCAATATTTCTTTAACATATTTCAAATCACTTATTTTCTCCACATACACACTAAGGAGATTATTATAAATGATGCACCTCATTTGAGAATCCTATTGCAATATATTAGATGAAGGTGGATCCATACCACATCCTTCACATACCAAATCCAAAATGTTAGATCTACAGGCTAATCATTGAGATTTTACATTATTGTGTCATACCTTGAAATTTGCAGTAGTGAGGGAATATACTCCTGGAGGATTCATTCAGGAATAAATTTCTTGTAAATATCTACCAATACTCCCTAGATATACTCTCCAACGATCAAGTTGCAACCAAGAGCCCCATTATGATACCAAATGTTAGAAACTAGATCATTGTTCAGAGGGGGGTGAATCAGTAGTGATGCCTCTTATATCATTTTTAACCTTTCTTTTCAAACCCTAAATCAAACATTCATTAGCATCTTAACATGTGTGAGGATCTATGCACAAACATGTACCATAAGTATATATAACATGAACATGTAAAATTATAAGCAGCATATATGCATAGAAAACCATCTAAACACAAATAAATCATCATCACAAGGAGACACAAAGATATTTGGTGGAAACATTTCTGGGAGAAAAACCACCCTTACTATTGTTGTGCTACTCTAGATATTTTATTATGTGTCAAGCAAAAGATGTATTTTACATAGATTTCTAGCCACCACCATCTATTAGACTTGACCTCAAACATAGGTAGTTCGACACCACCGGCTAGGAGACTCGATCCCAAAACACAGTTAATTGGCCACCACTAACTATTATCCAGTCACCACTCCCGCAATAATGTTGTTCGCCACCACTGGCATGGAATCACTCCTCCAACTAGAAAAGCCACCAATTTCCAGAGGCCACTCCTCCACAAAATCTATGTGGACCTCGTTTCAAAATTTTTAGACTGGATCACCAAGACATAATGCTCAATAGACTTAGATCTGCTATCAAATCCCAATATCAAGACACTCTCAACAACTCAATAATTATCATCTCATCAACATAAACAACCAACAATAATACTACAACTTTCACACTCATTCATAATATCGACATACATCAATCAAGTCTCTCGTGTCCATACAAATCTCAGTAACAAACTACAACATACAATGAACACATTAAACCCTCAGTATATCAGTGACATAAAATCATTTTTCCATATGCACCAGCAACCTTGGAAAACAAATGGATCAACCACATAAATAAGACACACTCTATGTGTTGTCTCTTCTTAGCCATTAAACTCTGATCCATTACCTCCATACATATTGAAAAGTAATATCTTCTAAAATCAATCATCTCTTTTCTCTGGAAGAGATTCTGCACATTACTCTACTACAGCTTCTCCATACTCTATCTCAACCAACAGATCAAACTCTGCCTCTTACAGCATACCATTCTTGACTCTTCTGAATGAAATGTCCTCTATTCCATTAACCTCTCTTGTTGTAGGAGCTCACTCTCTTCTCACTACTTTTAATCAACTTGATCCACCAACATTTACTATTTTCTTCTTAATCACCAGCAAAGAACTTGGATAACCATTACCAAATGAAACAGAAGTGTAAGGAAACAAACAAAACTATATAAGGACACGAAGAGGACTCAAGGAAACTCAACAGGCAGACCCTTCAAAAGAACACTGTTCTAGCTCTCTCTTAGTCCTATTAAATCTATAACTCTCGCCTATCAATTCTACACTCTTGACGCTCACATGCTTGTAAACTTAGTTAATCAGTCTTCTAGATACACTCCTGAAGAACCACAGCATTTAACAACTATCTAGATGATCCTCAATGAACTCAGGTCAAATATGGATCCTATCAACCTGCACAATCCAAAGAAACCCACACCACTAAACACACAAAGTCTCACTAGGAACCAACAAGCTTACCCATCAAATCAAGGAACACATAGAACCAAACTCTAAAACAACAATCACACTGATACAAAGTACCGTAACAGATCACTCAGTTAAACCAAAAACACAGAGCGACACCAGAAACAGTAAATTGCAAACTCTACAGGTTTCAGACTCTAGACCCACCACGCCAAACCAGGAAAGAAAAAAGAAGTCAGAATTTTAATGCAAGTAAAAACTGTAATCATCGTATCAAGTACAACACTTCAAAACAGAAACAGGATAGTTCAAGTCTATACTACGAACGTGTGTTGTAGAGCACTCACTCAACAAACCACAATCCAATAGGTTAGATGCTTCCAAACTCAAAAGTGTACACCACACCCAAAAAAATCATAAGCCTCATCACCATCTCCAACAAGTATGAGTTCTACTTTATGTATAATCTATCTATTTTCTCCCTAGATTCTATAACACACTTCCTTCTCCACTTTCTCTTGTTTACTACTCAATCAATCAATGAATTCTCACTAATAAACCAATACAGATGGAGATAGAGTCAAGTTAAACTTTACAACCATTACCAAGAGAAATTACCTTTGTTTTAACCTCTAGAAACCATTGAAATGTGTAAGTAATGTGGGAAAACGGAGTCTAGATAGGGTAACTCTAGTACTACCTTTCAGAAGAATGTTACTAGGAGGTTTCTCACTGGTCTAATAAAGGAAACCTTAGTTAAAATGTTGGCACTCCACTAGCAACTGGCATTACCCTTTCTTCAACCCTAAAACTAAGTCAACTCATCTCTAGAACCTCCAAAAACTGGCCCTCTATACCTAAAACCATCTCCCAAGCCTATAGATTCATCACACCATCATATAAATCTTTGTGACGCTTAAACAAATAGGCTAACACAATAACCAAGTTCCACCACCAGGTTGGCCTGAATTCCACACCTAAAACACCTTTGCACAACTCTGTAGCAACAACTCTATAGTACCTCAATCATCCCACTAATCCATCAAAGCCAACATGACTAGATCACTAAACTAGTTTGACAGAAATTCCAACACAAACCACCTACAACCATGAAATACATAATGCCAATAGGCACAACATTTATGTATACAAGTAAACAAACTTATATGTATAGCTTGAGTAACTGGAAACTGGGGGAGAGACTTCAACTCTCCGCCCAACCATAGGCTAGTTTCATTGTAATATTTCTTACAGTTGACCACCCCCGAGCCATATTCAAAGTCTGAGGAGTTAAGTGCTCATGCGAGTTCACCCCAATGCCAATCAAACATATCACAGGAATCCAAAACTCATAGTGTCTCTTCCTTCATACAGGAGTCCAAAGCACACAATGTATCCACCTACTAAATATAAAAAAGTATCATAACCCACAGTGTCTCCACCTACTCATAGGGATCTAAAGCTGTTAGGATGGGTCCCCATGGGTAGAATCGAAATAATTTAGTCATTTTTGTAAATAATTTTGTAAATAATGTAAAGTCTCCATGAAATTTGGATGCAGAGTGTGATAGGAGTCAAAGGGGTCATAGCCTCTTATTTTGGTCAGTTTTTAGATTCTCCCATGGTCCATGAACCATGGTATTGTATGAAGGAAAGCTATAAATAGTCATGTCATAGCAAGCTTTAGGAAAAACGTTTTATAGAGAAGAATAGAAGTATGAATGAATGAATGATGTTGTAAGGGTTTGATAGACAAGAAGTTTTTTTCCTATCAGTAGTGAAGGAAAGGCTCCGCAGCTGAGTGCGCGAGGCCTGGAAGAGTCCACTGCTAAGTGTGTGGACCCCTGCCGCCGAGTGCGTAGGGTAGTTGAAGTATGTACTAAAAAGATTATGATTAATAAAGAATGATTTTGCATTGGAAATACTTGCATCTATCTGTTTAGTTGTTATGTCTCTTTCATTGTTGTTTCTGTAATTCGATGTGTTTTCTCTACGCAAATTGGATTAATTAAACATGTTCATGCTTAACAAGATGATTGAATGATATTCGTGAAGTTCTAAATATATGTTGGGTTACTTTCGACTAAGGAAGTTAGGTCTACACAATGGTAGATCTAGATCTCAAAATATTGGCATTATGATGCAAGTGTTGTCCTTGATGGCAACTCATTCACAGGTCAGTTCAGTTTTGATGAAAGGCAAACCACAGTGTAACAGGTCCATTTAGATGTAACAGGGCATTGTTACAGAAGAACAGGAAGATGGAACTAAAGTTTACTAATCAGAATGAAGTTGAAGGTAAAGGATGGTGAAAAGCAGTTTAAGATGTATATGTAGGTCCACTTAGTCAAAAAAGCGTATACACACTAGTTCACAGAAAAAAAAGAGCGTATATGTATACACACACTTTCACAAGAAGACAAGCGTGTATATGTTGGAAAAGCAAGGAAATTCAAGAGGAGACAATACCAATGGTCAATACCATGGTATCAGCCCATAATATTGAGTGGAGTAATGACTATTTGATCCCATCCAAGAATACCATAGGTCCTAAGTGGTTTTGGTCTGAGGTATCGAGAAAGGCATAAAACTATATAAGGAGGAGAAGATCATAAGGCTGGGGTGTGCAAGTGAAAGCGTTTCTAAGGAATACGTCTATATTTTATGTTGCACAGGCTATGTTTGTGATTTGATCTGAAATATTTTGTGCACCTTGAATTCAATGTTGGATTAGGACCATGAGACCTGAAATGACTTATCATTGAATGATCTGATATTGGTTGGACTAGATCTGATTATGTACACCTACTTTATTATTTAAATGTCATGATCTGGGTTTGTCTGAAGTCCGGAATTGCAGTGAAGTTATGAGTTAATATTTGCAGACCTATACGCTAGTTCGTCTCGGTAAAAGCACGTGTACACGCAAGTTCTACTCTTCCAAGTAGCATATACAAAGGAAAAGCTTTTTCTTCAGATTTGACTGATCTATATTATCAGTTCTGTTGTTTTACTGTTATCTGTCAATGAAGTAATCTTAGATCTAAATGTAAAACTGAATGCATAAGGAGTTTGGTATCTGATTGATTGACTTTATAAGTGAGAAGGGTGATCTCTACTATTGCATGTGTAAAGCTCTGTAAATTGACAGTATATTGTTAGTATATTGTTGGTTGGTATAGACTTGATTCAAAAGTTTTATGTTTCAGTAGTTTTTAAGGTATACGTAGGTTTGATTAAAGGAAGTAGCGTATACACGCAGGTTGGGTTTAGTAAAGTAGTGTATACATTTTGATGCATTATTTTTGAGGTTGCAGTTGGTTCTGAATGATAATGTAGGTTTCTGTGTTCAACACAGTGTTCTGGTGATGGTGATCTGATTGTTCAAATTAACTGATTATTGGTTGATGCAGTTTGAAAGTTCTGATGGGTCCACTATGAAAATTTGATGAAACAAGGCCTTCATGTGTATTGTTGTATGCCAGGAGAATCCATTTTGAAAATTTATGAAATGTGGTCCCCGGAAGAAGAGAGAAGGTCGTAGCTTTCTATGGGCCAGTGCCTATTTACTAGTAAACACTTGGCTAGTACAAGAGCTAGGGGGTTGCAGCTCCCTTCCAGTAGAAGCTGGGAAACCAAAGAAGGTTGTAGCCTTCTGTAGCTGGGTGCCTGCATACTGGTATGAGTCTGCACCAATATAAGATTGTAAATAGGTTTTCTTAATATTAAAAGAATACATAGACAACAACAGCAGGTGATTTTTCTCCCGCATTACGTTTCCACCTTAAATATTGGTGTTCATGTGTGTTCCTTATGTGTGATGGTTTATTCTATTTTTACTACACTGTTTAATAAGTTACTGATGCACTGGTTAAAGATCAACACATGATAAATTGACTAAATCACAAGTTCTTTGGGTATACGCTAGTTTCTCTAATCACAGTAGTGTGTACATGCTAGTTCACTTCACAGAAGTAGTGTATATAAATCTGTTGAGAAATGAAAAATTATTGATCTGATAATACTGATTCAGCCCCCCTCTCAGTATTATTTCCAACAATTGGAATCGGAGGTGGTCCTTCAGAAGAAGCTTGATCACTTGAAGGAAGATCTTTCGAGATGAATAATCACGAAAGCATGGGATCCATCAAACCACCAATCTTCAATGGGAGCAACTTCAAATATTGGAAAATAAGAACCAAAGCCTATCTACAATCGCTTGGAGCTGATGTTTGGGAAATTATGGAAGGAGGATATCAATTTCTAGCAGAAATTCCTACAGACTCTGCAGGTAAGAAAACCAATGCCAAAGCTGTCAATATGTTATTGGGAAGTTTGTCAGAACCAGAATTTGTCAAAGTCATGCAGCTCAAGACAGCCAAAGAGATATGGGACAAGATAATTTAGAGCTATGAAGGAGACTCTAAGGTAAAATGTGCTAAGCTTCAAACTCTCATAATTTAGTATGAAACTCTTAATATGCATAGTGATGAGAGTGTTGCTAGTTAATTTTTACATGTAGATGAGATTGTTAATTGTATCAAGAATCTGGGTGAAGAGATAAAGGAAGCTACTTTAGTTGAGAAAATTTTGAGATCTTTGTCTTCTAAATTTCAGTCAAAAGTGTCTGCCATGGAAGAAAAACAGGATCTTCAAACTATTACTGTGACTCAACTCCATGGAATCCTAACTGCCTTTGAAATGAGAAAAGGAGGTCCATCAGATATGAGAGAAGATGCTTTTAAAGTGTCAGCAAAGGGAAAAGTAAAGGAAGAGCACAATGAATCAGAACACATTTCAAGAGAAGAATATGAGGTAAATTTTGTCAAGAAGCTTCAACGGGGTTCCGGAAGATTTAGAGGTAAGCTACCTTTCAAATTACTTGCTTGTGGTAGAGTTGGCCATTATGCTGCCAAATGTCCTCATAAAGATAAATATAAAAAAAGGAAAGGAATATGCAAAAGGAAATAGAAAGTAGGTTGTGAATAGAAGGAGTTACTATACGCATGAAGATATTGATAGTGATGAAGATGAAACTGAAAAAGATTATAGACTACTCATGGCTTATGACAATGATGATTTTTTGGATGCTTATAAGACGAAGACTTTCTTGAAGAAATCACTAAACTCAAAATCTGTTTAGAAGAAAAGAATAAGATAGTAGATACGTTGACACACCAACTCACTAAAAGAGAAAAACACAATGAAAATCTAGAATGTGAAATTGTGGGTCTAAGAATAGAACTTGAGAAGACAAAATCTCTTAATCTTAGATTTGCTAAAGGATCTAAAACTTTAAATGAAATCATCAAAGTTCAACATTCTCCTCTGATAAAAATAGGTCTTGGATATACTGAAGAATCATCTTAATCATAGAATCCGCCAGCCTGCACCAGAAGCTATCTTGATGCAACTAAGACCAGTGAAGAGTATGTCAATCGTCAACAAAGGCCTAAAATTACTTGTCAAGTAAATCATACTCAATAATTTTTCAATTAACTATTAATAGCGCCATAATTTCACGTTCTCTCTTCTCAAAATACAAATCACATTGCCCTGATGATGGACTCACTAAGCTAGTCTGAAACGTTGGTTTCAATAACTGTTCACAGGTTTTTCCACAAACAAAAATAAAATCATACTCAGTTTACTCCAAGGATGAATATCAGTGGAAGCTTCAACCAACAGGTAAACAATGGCAAAAGATTCTGTGATCGTAGAAACTTCTTTAATGGGCAATGTTTTTCATGTCATAACTTTGGGCATAAGGCTTCTCAATGTGTTTCTTACAAAACCATCATGACTAGAGAAGCACGAAATCAAAGGAGTGTAATAGGAATCAAGAAAAGTTCCTATAATAACTTTTCTCCCCTTGAAAACGAAGTAGAATGTTCGATTTGTAAGAATTTTGGTCATGAAGAATCTGAATGCAAGAGAAAATTTCGGCCATCACTTCAAAAGGAGAAAACATCATTAAATCCTAAGATATGGAGAAAGAAGGAATCTCAATCAGAAATATGTGGCATAGCTCTGTATGCAGAAGGACAAGAAAATCAATGGTACATCAACAACGGATTCTCCAAACACATGACAGGTGATAAAGAGAAACTTCATTCATATAATGCTTTAGAAAAGGAAAAGAATGTTTCATTTGGGAATGACACTCCAGCTATCATTAAAGGTAAGGGTTCTATATTCTTGAAAGAAAAGGTTAAAGCTGGAAATGTCATGTATGTAGATGGTTTAAAGCATAACCTGTTGAGTGTCAGTCAAATGTGTGATCAAGGAAATGAAGGTGTGGTTCTATCAAACGGATGTGTGGTTTGTGAGCTTGATACAGAAAAGACCATGATCAAAGGAACAAGAACTCCAAAAAAATTATACATACTGAAAGGAGGACAATAAAAATGCTATCTAAGAAAAACAGATGAAAACTCACTATGGAATAGAAAATTGGGACATCTAATCTTTTCTCAAATAAGAAAAGCATGCAGTCTCAAGGCAATCCATGATCTTCTAGATATCAGCATCCTAGAAAATACCATATGAAAACCATGTCAAGTCGGTAAGCAAACCAGAGTTCACTTCAATGAAAAAGAAGGATCAACAAGTAAGCCTCTTGAACTCATCCATACTGATTTATGTGGACCAATAAGGAAAAAGTCACCTCATGGAGAAGAATACTTGATTTTATTTATTGATGATTTTTCTAGGATGTGTTGGACAGGTCTATTAAAGCATAAATATGAAGCATTTGAAAAGTTTAAAACCTTCAAGGATTTAGTTGAAAATGAATCAGATCGAAAAATAAAATGTCTCATATCTGATCGAGGGGGAGAATTCATATCAAATAAATTCTTTGACTTTTGTGAACAACATGGAATAAAAAGGAAATTCTCCGTCACAAGAACTCCTTGGAAAAATGGCATAGTGGAAAAATGAACAGAACAGTTCAACAAATGGTTCGAGTTATGCTTGATGAATCTAGAACTCCTGCAACATTCTCGAGTGAAGTTGCATTTGTTGTCGTAACTATTCTCAACAAAGTGAATGTTCAGGTAAATAGTAATCAAACTCCATATGAACTTTGGTATGGTAAGCCTCCTACTGTAAAACACTTTAGAGTTTATGGAAGCAAATGTTTCATCAAAAGGACTGATGAAAAACTTGGTATGTTCGAACCGAGAGCAGATGAAGGAATTCTTCTTGGTTATTCATCCAGAAGTAAAGGATACAAATGTTATAATAAAAGACTTCAGAAAATTGTTGAAAGCATTGATGTTATAATTGATGAAGCATGCAGAAATCTGGAACAAATAAAATCAATAGAAGAATATGACAATGAGGAAGATGGGGAATGCTTTCCCGCATTAAATTAAAATGATATAGAAGAAGAAACCAATGAAGCACCAGAAGAATATACAACAGACAAGGAAAAGACTCCATCTAGGTATGTTCAGAAGAATCATCCAGAATCTCAAATTCTAGGAGAAAAAGGGGCTGGAGTACAGATAAGAAGAACTCTTACAGGGACCTCAAGTTATCTAGCATTACTATCCTCCATAGAACCTCAGAATGTAAATGAATCCTGTAAAGATGAATGTTGGGTCAAGGCCATGGATGAAGAAATAGACCAAATTGAAAAGAATGATACTTGGGAATTAGTTCCTAGACCTCATGATAAAAATGTTATAGGAACAAAATGGATATTTAAAAATAATCTGAATGAAAATATAGAAGTTATTAGAAACAAGGCAAGACTTGTTTGTAAAGGGTATGCTCAATAAGAAGGTATAGATTTTGAAGAAACTTTTTCACCTATTGCCAGACTTGAAGCCATAAGGATGTTTCTTGCTCTCTCTAGTTTTTGAAAATTCAAAGTATATCAAATGGATGTAAAATGAGCTTTTCTTAATGGAGATTTAGAAGAAGAAGTTTATATTGAACAACCAGAAGGATTCATTCTTGGAAATGATGCAAAACTCGTATGCAAGCTCAAAACGGCTCTCTATGGTCTGAAACAAGCTCCAAGGGCTTGGTATTACTACCTAAACAAATATCTACAACAACAAGGTTTCACAAAAGGTTTTGCAGATAGCAATTTATACACAAAGATTGAAAATGATAAACTGCTAATTATTTTTGTTTATGTTGATGATATCATCTTTGGTAGCAACGAAGAATCCATGAGTCAGAATTTTGCTTCAGTAATGCAACAAGAATTTGAAATGTCCTTACTTGGTGAACTTGCTTATTTTCTTGGTCTCCAAGTACCGCAAACAAAAGATGGTATCTTTCTTTCACAAACCAAATATCTCAAGAAGATCTTGAAGAAGTACGGAATGGAATATTCTAAACCATTATGTACTCCAATGGTAACAGGATGCAGCCTTAGTTCTAACGATGAAATACCAGCAATAAACCAACCAACTTATAGATCTATGATTGGAAGTTTTCTTTATCTAACAGGTACCAGACCTGATATCATGCATGTAGTAGGAATTGTTGGAAGGTTCCAAGAAAATCCAAAGGAATCAAATCTCCAGGTAGTCAAAAGAATTTTCAAATATATTCAAGGAACTCGGGACTTTCGACTATGATATCCTAAAGAAACATACCTTACTCTTCATGCATATACAAATGCAGATTGGGTAGGAAATGCTGATGATCGAAAGAGCACAAGTGGAGGTGCACTCTATATGGGTTCTTGGTTAGTTTCTTGGTTCAGCAAGAAACAAAGTTCGATTTCCTTATCTATAGTTGAAGCAGAATATGTGGTTGTTGCATCTTGCTACACACAACTACTTTGGATGATGCAAACATTGCAATACATTCATATCACATGTACTCCACCCATCTCCATTCTATGTGATAATACAAGTGCCATCATTATTTTGACAAATCCTGTCATGCACTCCAAGACCAAGCACATACCCACTAAGTACCATTTTCTACAAGAACAAGTGCTTGAACCAATAGGTTAAATTGGAGTATGTTCCCTCCAAGGAACAGGTTGTTGATATATGACTAAATCGCTTCCTAGAGAAACATTTGAATATCTTAGACAAAAGCTGGGAGTCGTTGTTAAATCCAGTTTTCAAAGGAAGGCTATTATACACGGGTTTCATGAAGCATAGTCACTTATACAAATGGGTTTTTGTGGCTGAAGGAGTGTATATGTTTTTCTGACAGAAAAATAGTGGGTCAGACTCTAATATGGGTGTTCTATCTAATATTGATGATTACAGTCTAACAATATGCTTTGTTCACTGATTTTCATCTGACTGACAAAGATGCCTTGATAAATGACTCGTTGAAAATGCACAAGTAGCGTAGGTTCATGTGGAGCATTAGCCTTCACACACACTCTACATTGTTGGCATCATGGTTGTTGAGCTCAACTATGGCTTCATATACTTATATCATTTGTTACATAAGTCATGTAAATATTTAGGGTCTGATATGACTTCTTCTATCATGGTCTGTATTTGAATGAGTCCTTTTGGACATATGGTGTAATTTTCATCCCCACTTTGCATGGGATGGATGATGTAATGATTGTTGTATTTTTTTCATGTATAAACAATTGGTATATCCCCACTTGGTTAGGCGGATGACTCAAATATGGTGTATCCCCACTTGGTTGGGTGATTGATGTATGTATGAGGCATTGGTCATTGGGAGTTATACTCACTTAGTTGAGTTAGAGATTCATGTTATTCTTTTGAAATATATCTCTGCAAATTCGACATGTACTCAGGGGGAGCATGGACAACATAATGTATATCAAAGGGGGAGAATAGCTTGGTCCACCCTTTGCCCTTGATGTCAAAGGCAAAGAGTATTTTGGTGTTGCTTGTTATCTCTAACAGTTTCTACAACTTGTAGTAATCAACACCAGCATGGTTTCCATCAAGTCCAAAGGGGAAGATTGTTGGCATTATGATACAAGTGTTGTCCTTGATGGAAACTCACTCATAGGTCAGTTCATATTTGATGAAAGGCAACACATAGTGTAACAGGTCCATTCAGATGTAACAGGGCATTGGTAGAGAAGAACATGAAGATGGAACTAAAGTCTACTAATCAGAATGAAGTTGTTGAAGGTAAAGGACGGTGAAAAGCAATTTAAGATGTATACGCAAGTCCACTTAGTCAAAACAATGTATACACGTTGGTTCATAGAACAAAAAGAGTGTATATGTATACACACACTTTCACAAGAAGAAAAGCATGTATATGTTCAAAAATCAAGGAAATTCAAGAGGAGACAATACTAGGGGTCAATACCATGGTATTAGCCCACAATATTGATCAGAGTAACAACTATTTGATCCCATCCAAGAATACCATGGGTCCTAAGTGGTTTTGGTCCGAGGTATTGAGAAAGGCATAAAACTATATAAGGAGGAGAAGATCATAAGGCCAGGGTGTGCAAGTGAAAGGGTTTCTAAGGAATACTTCTATCTGAAGTATATTTTATGTTGTAGGGGCTATCTTTGTGATTTGATCTAAAATATTTTGTGCACCTTGAATTCAATGTTGGATCAGGATCATGAGACCTGAAATGACTTATCATTGAATGATATGATATTGGTTGGGCTAGATACGATTATGGACACCTATTTTATTCTTTAAATGTCATGATTTGGGTTTGTCTGAAGTCCCTAATTGCAGTAAATTTATGAGTTAATATTTACAAACCTATATGCTGGTTCGTCTTAGTAAAAGTGTGTGTACATGCAGGTTCTACTCTTCCAGGTAGCGTATACAAAGGAAAGGCTTTTTCTTCAAATCTGACTAATCTATCTTATTAGTTCTGTTGTTTTACTGTTGTCTGTCAATGAAGTCATCTTAGTTCTGAATGTAAAATTGAATGCATAATGAGTTTGATATCTGATTTATTAATTGTATAAGTGAGAAGGGTGATCTTTGCTACTTCCTGTCTAAAGCTCTGTAAATTGATAATAGATGTTTAATATATTTCTAGTTGGTAGAGACTTGATTCAGAAGTTTTATGTTTCAATAGTTTTGAAGGTATGTGCAGGTTTAAATAAAGGAAGTAGCGTATACATTCTAATGCATGATTTTTGAGGTTGCAGCTGGTTCTGAATGATAATGCAGGTTTCTGGGTTCAACAAAGTGTTATGGTGATAGTGATCTCACAGTTCAGATTAACTGATTATTGGTTGATGCAGTTTGAAAGTTCTTATGGGTCCAGTATGAAAATTTGATGAAACGAGGCCTTCATGTGTATTGTTGTGTGCCAGGAGCATGCAGTCTGAAAATTTATGAAATGTGGTCCCTGGAAGAAGAGAGAAGGTTGTAGCCTTCTGTAGGTCAGTGCCTACATACTAGTAAACACTTTGGCTAGTATAAGAGCTAGGGGGTTGTAGCTCCCTTCCAGTAGAATCTAGAAAAACAGAGAAGGTTGAAGCCTTTTGCAAGTGGGTTCCTGCGTACTGGTATGAGTCTGCACCAGTACAATATTGTAAACAGATTTTCTTAATATTAAAAGAAGACAGAGATGACAACAGCAGGTGGCTTTTCTCCTGCATTGGGTTTCCACCTTAAATCTTGGTGTTCATGTGTGTTGCTTATGTGTGATGATTTATTGTGTTTTTACTACATTGTTTAACAAGCTACTGATGCATTGGTTAAAGATAAACACATGATAAATTGACTAAATCACAAGTTCTCTGGGTATACACCAATTTCTCTAATCACAGTAATGTGTACACGCTAGTTCACTTCATAGAAATAGCATATATAAATTTGTTGGGAAATGAAAAATTATTGATCTAATAATATTGATTCACCCCCCCTCTCAGTATTATTTCCAACACAAAAGCCCTAGAAGACTTGTTCAATTGTGAGAAAGTAGTAGACATATCCTGTTAGGGCCTGATTAACATAATTGGCTAATCCCACGAAGAGTTGAAGGTATTTAGGGCCGAATTAGGATTTTTAATGATATGTGAAGGATGGATTTGTGTGGAAGAAGATCTAGGGCACTGAAAGAAATCACACTACTATATGGATGCAGAAATTTGGTTCTTGTATCCCCCAATACTGCTTTGGATGAGACTACAGTTGTGCTACGTGGGTTGTGGTTGAAAGGGCCAACAGGGTAGGGTTTTTTTGGTTGGTGCAACTAACTCCAAACCTACGTCAAGACCCCTTAAGCAAAAATTTAGTAAAAGTGTTTATATTTCTAAGAGAGCATCAGTGGTATGCTAAGCTTAGCAAGTGAAACTCCTTTTAGATGGAGGTACATTACTTTGGGCATGTCATCTCCAAGGAAGGCACTATAGTAGATCCAAAAAAGATAAGGGCCATCATGGAATGGGAAGCTCCTGAGAATGTAGATGAGGTGATATCATTCATGGGATTAGTAGGTCACTACAGTAGGTTCATCAAGAACTTCTCACGAAATTGCATATCCTATCACATTATTGCAGTGGAAGGGTAAAAAGTGTGAATGGATGGTAGAAAGTGAAGATATCTTTGAGCTACTTAAGAAGTTGTTGACACATACACTAGTGCTAAAGATTATGGATCTGGACAAGGAGTTTGTGTGTGTGTACAGATGCTTGCAAAAGGGGACTTGGTGGAGTTCTCATGCAAGAAGGACATGTAGTGTGCTATGAGTCACAAAAACTGAATGAGCACAAGAAAAACTATTTGACGCATGATCTTGAGCTAGTAGTGATTATACATGCAATGAAGATGTGGAGACATTATCTTCTGGGCATGAGGTTTACATTGATTAGCAATCATAGTGAGTTGAGGTATTTTTTTTACTAGCTGAATCTAAATGCTAGGCAAGCTAGATGGTTGGATACCCTTAGTGAGTTTGACTTCGAGATCAGATACATCAAAGGGAAGGAGAATCGGGTTGCAGATGCTCTTAGTAGGAATGTATAGGTAAATCATATAGCAGTTATAAGCTCTTATGGGATAGAGTTATAGGACAAGATATTGCAAGCAGAATGGCAGGATGAAAAATACATGGAGATTATGCACAGGTTACAACAGAGTACAAGTATAGGTGATTAGGATGCAGACTATCGTCTCACGGTAGATGGCTTGATGAAGTTTCAAGATAGGATCTATGTTCCAAATTGCGGTGAGATCAAGAAGCTTATGTTGAGGGAGTTTCATGTGAAACCGTATTCGGGTCATCTAGGATATCAGAAGACATTGACATGGTGAAGAAGTTTTACTATTGGCCAAATCTAAAGAAGGAAGTGGTTGAGTTTGTGGCTAGATGTTTAGAATCTCAACAGGTAAAGGAAGAATGCAAGAATCCAGGTGGTCTACTACAGTATATTTTGATTCCAAAATGGAAATGGGAGATCATTTCCATGGATTTCATCACAGGTCTTCCGAGGACAGTGAAGCAACATGATTCTATTATGGTCATGGTTGACAAGTTGAGCAAGGTAGCTCACTTCTTCCAGTGAAGACTACATATTCATCCAGTGAGGTAGCACGTGTTCATCAGAGAGATAGTGAGGCTACATGGTGTTCCAAATAATATTGTGTCAGACATGGACACAAAGTTTACTTCCAAGTTTTGGAAGGAGCTATTTGCGGGCTTGGGTATAGATTTAGCCTTTAGCATAGCTTATCATCCATAGACAGATGGTCAGAAAGAGAGGGTCAACAGAATCTTCGAGAATATGTTGAGGAAGTACGTAATGCATCAACAGAGGAAATGGGAGGAGTATCTTCCATTGGTTGAGTTCGCATACAATAATGGTTATCAGGAGTACTTGAGGATGAGTCCCTTTGAGGCATTTTATGGATGGAGTTGTAACACTCCCATTAGTTGTAGTGATCCAGTGAACAGGGTACTTATTGGACCAGACATGTTGGCAGACATGGAGCAGGAAATGCAGGTTATAAAGAATAATTTCAAGGCAGCACAGGATAGACAGAAGCGTTATGTAGATCAGCATAGGATAGACAGAAGAGTTTCAAGTTGGGGAGCATGTGTATTTGCACATCAATCCCAAGAAAATATCTTTGAGGATTAGTTCATGTGCCAAGTTTGCACCCATGGTATTGCGAGCCTTTTGAGATCCTTGAGAGGATTGAACGAGTGGAATATCGACTTGCACTGCCTCCAACAGTGAAATTCCATGATGTTTTCCATATTTCATTGCTTAAGAAGTATACAAGGAATGTTGATCATGTTATTGATTGGTCTCTATTGCAAGTGGAGAAAGAAGAAGTGTTCCAGCTGGAGCCTCAGTGCATATTGCAGCGGAAACATCTCATGCTCAGGAACAGAGCTATAGAGCAAGTTCAAGTGCATTGGGAAAAGAATCACTTTGGGCCTAAAGAAGCTACATGGGAGATGGTGGATCAAGTACGGGCCCTATATCCCTCATTGTTTGTCGATTGAGGCAAAGAAGTTTTGGTTTGATGTTGGTTATGTTTAGCATATGTTTTGCTGAGTTTTGATATATATATATATATATATATATATATATATATCTATCTATCTCTCTCTCTCTCTCTATATATATATATATATATATATCTATATATCTATATATCTATATATATATATATATATATATATATATATATATATAGATATATAGATATATAGATATATAGATATATATATATATATATATATAGAGAGAGAGAGAGAGAGAGAGATAGATATATATATATATATATATATATATATATATAGATATATATAGATATATATATATATATATATATATATATATATATATATGGATGTAAATACCTCCATGAGCAAGGTTATAAAGCTCCAATAAGCAGTATGGATGTGATGTTATTATGGTTATATTGTCATGTTCTCATGATGTTTTGCTTTTGAGCAAGTGCTTCATTGTAAATACTGCAACGAGTTAAGTTATAAATATCCATAGGCAGTAAGTTTTCTTTTCAATAATTTCACTAAGGTCTTGTTGTGGTTTAACATTGGGTACGGTGTTACCCAAGGCGTAGGGTTCTGTGACAACCCTGGTGAAAAGTTCATGTAATAAAAGTTAATAAAGGAAAAATAAGATCATCGTTAAGGGACACTTATTCCAAGATGAATGTTTGGCAAATATATCCTAGTGGGCATCATTGGATGTTTCTTTTGGCTAATGAAATTGGCAAAGGCTAAGGCAAAGGCATTAAAAGGCAAAAAATGCATTTTGGCACATTTATTTATGAAAATAAAGGAAATTAGGAGAAAAGGAAGGTAAAAGGTCATAGGTTGCATGTGAGGAGGAAATTGAAGGAAAATAATTGAAAATGAAGAAATTAGAGGCCTCGTGCAAAAAAAGGCTTCTGAGGATCAATTCATGGCTTTTTTCAAGTTCAAGTTTGGAGCTATCTCATTATTCTCTCTCTCTCTCTCACTCTTTTGGTTACTTAGACTTTTCTTGGAGCAATCTAGTTTGGAGCAAAGGAAAAGGAAAGCAAGGAAAGGAAAGGAAAAGAAAGCAAGGATCAAGGGAAGGAAAGCAGGACTCAAGCAACTTTAGTAGGAAAAATTGCAGGTAACCTATTTTATGTGTGATTTCCTAGCTGGTTTAAACATGCATGGCTTTGCAAGTTGGTGTATGGTTCTCTTGTTCTCGATGGCATGGTTTTTCCAGGTTATGACTGTGGATTTTAGCCTAGCTTAGCCTTTGTCTCGATCCCATGGTATGTTGGGATGCTTATTTTAGTTTTGGAACTTTGTAATTTCTAGATGGATTTCAGAATCCAGGGTAGAGGTGGTCTCAAGGTTCATTCCCAAAGGCCTAAGAATCCATTAACGGGTTTTGGTGGGATACACGGTAGAGCCTGAGGGAGCAGACTTAGTCTAGGGCCTAGTGATCTGGGTTTGGATTGCAGTAAAGCCCGTGAGAAAGGAGACAAAAAATTTCTCAAGGATAGTGATGGATTCCGGATGGAATTCCAAGTTTTGTTTGTTTGTGATCAGAGCACCGGTTTCAGTGTGATCACGGTTGGATGAGGGTGGAGGTGGTTTAACCTATAGATTCCCTTGGTTGTTCTTGGATTCGTTTATGAGATCCCACATTCATGCTTGGAATATGGCATGGGGGTGACTGAATGAAAGAGAGATTTAGTTCAACCATGTCTATGGTCGGGTGGTACGTAGAAGTCCTGAACCTGGTCAAATTTTCCTATAATTAATAAAAGTTAAGTTCTCTTACTTTTGCACTGATTTATATTTGGATTTAATGGACTTCATATCTCTGATATTTATATGGTTTTATGTTGGTTATAAGCATGGTTGAATGATTGGTTCATGTCATGGTTATTTATTATATTTAATTGTAACTATTAAATGGATGGATGCAAGACGAAATTGATGGTGTAGTAGTTCAATGGAGAAGGAGGTGATCCTTCTACTTATGTTTCATAAGTTGTTTCAGTCATTTATTCTTTGTCTTGTATCATAGACCTATAGGCTGCATTGATACCAAGTATTTGACAGAATGTCAATCTCGGTTGGCGATGCTCAGGCCTAGTCGCGAGGATAATTTTTTATTGATCAACATTTTTATTGTGTTTTTAATGAATTCTGGAAGTTGCAATAAGTTATGGGCATAGGCAAAGGTTATGGGCTGGAAAAGTGGCTTAAATCTCAGGGTAGCTGGCACAAAACTGGCAATTTTGGTCCACAGTCACTGGCAAGCTGGTCTGTGCAAGCGACTTCAGGTTGTTGGCCCCTCCCTTTCCCATACCATGAGAGAAACTATGGACTAAGAGTTGTAAAACAGTAGTGGAGCTCGGGGATAGGTTGTCTGAGTGGTTGACTTGTCTCCTGAGGGTCCTGTTGATGATGTTGGATGACTATGTGTGATGTTCCATCGATTCCACTTCCTTAAGGTGATATAGGAGGTCGAATCTAATTATAGTAGCATATCTCCTCATGCTTGGCATGGTTACTTTAGGTAGACCTTGGAGGGGGTGTTACAGGGAGAACATGTAGCCATACCTCTAGGTGTGAGGTGGGGCGATATGAAGCAATAGTCCTAAGAGTTAGAGAAATTTCAGCAGGGTCCATTGAGGTGTTTTTGTCTCATGGATCATTACCTCGCTGCAGCGAGAGCACATTATTCAATAGCAGGAGGATCAATGTCAGTCAGATACTGAGGAGTGTAGAGCATAGTTGACAGCAGAGAAGGAGGCTCGGTAGCAGAGTTAGTAACAACATAATTTTCCCAGTAGATAGTTCCAGATTGATTCAATGATTATTTTTATTTTTATTTTATTCTCAGTTGTAGATGTTGGAGTAGCAGCAACAACAGTGAGAGGTGTTGCATGCAATACATTCAAAAGGTGTTGGATCAAGGTAGATGTGAATCCCTTTCTTGTTGAGAGGGAGCGTCGAAAATGGCAACAAAAAAAAAATCCTACCCTTGAATTAAATTAGGAGAAAATTGTCATTCCACATCACAAGACAACAAGAC